>JAOUQZ010000034.1:8064058-8084782 GCA_028564935.1 Neosilurus hyrtlii
ATATATAGGGATTATTTTACTTGCTTGTTTTGTTTATTATTATATTTTGCACTGACATGGGGACAGTACACCAAATTCGTTGCACTCATGTACAGAGTGTAATTGTCAGTGATAATAAAGAACTATCTAGCTAGCTATATTAGGCTAATTGGCTGTTCCAAATTGCCCCTAGATGTGGATGTGAGTGTGATTGGTTGTGTGTGTTTTGCTCTACGATGGTCTGGCAAGTTCGGGGTCTGTTCTGCCTTGGCTCAGTCTAGGTGGAGATAGGCTTCAACCTCCCTGTGGCCCTATAGGATGACACAGTTCAGCAAATGAGTCAAAGATGGGTAAGTGTTCATCAGATTTCCACTAGGGGGAGACATTTCATTATAAATATGCCAAGTTATAATAATCCATTTTAGTCTGGCGCAGAGGTACCTTACATTCTGAGTTCCCCTTGATTGTATATGATGTTATGCTATTTACTGTGGTACTAATGTACACTTTTTCATCCCAGTAAGCATTTTTCTTGTTTAGGATGATTACTGTATTTTACTCACTGAATTTACAGAGATTTGGGGTTTGTCTCTATATGTTGCTCTGATTTATGATCCTTGACTATTTGGATAAGACATCCTGCTGAATGTATTCTTGGCTATTGCTGTTGACAACTTGGCTGATGCGGAGAGCCTGAACTCGGCACAGAAAGAGCAAGAGGAGGCGAACAAGAGGAAGAAGAGAGCCAGGTAATTGGTGTCATAAGGTGTATATCTGTTTATATTTCACTGTAGATGCTCCTCAGTGAGCAACATCTGGCTCTAACTTCAAATAAAATAATACAATTTAAATAAGCCTGGAAACAAACGGGTTTTAGGAAAAGACTTTCATCTTCATTAATATTATAACCGATTATATGTTAAGGGAAATATGTACATGACTATATAGTTCAGATACAAACCTAAAATGAAGTATATCATGAATAAATCTGTTTTCATTGATCTAAAATCAGGGTAGCATGGTGATGTAGAGGTTAACACGTCTAGCTCACAGCAAGAAGGTCCCGGGTTTGGGTTCTGGGCTCGGCAACAGTGTTTCTGTGTGGAGTTTGCATGTTCTCCCCGTTCTTGTGTGGGTTTCCTCTTGGTACACTGGTTTCCTCCCACAGTCCAAAAGACATGCAGATTAGGCTAACTGCCTGCTCCAACTTCCCCCTAGTTGTGAATATGAGTGTAAATTATGGCATGTATTTTGTGTACGAAGGTCTGGTGAGCTGTTCAAGGTGTACCCTACCTTGGCCCAGATTTGGCTAAGATAGGCTTCAGCCTCCCCGCAACCCTATAAGAATAAGCGGTTCGGCAAATGGGCGATGAGTAATCTAAAATCAATTATAAATTTGAGTCAAGTTTTCAGAACCTTAAAATAGGATTATATTTCCATGGGGACGCAGTTCTCCTCTTATGGAAGCTGCCATCTTGCACTGCCATGTTTATACTGTAGCCCAGAACCATACAAGCTTTGAAGGAGGGGTCGAGAACGGAATTTCAGTTGGTTGCAATCTGGACCCTCAGCACTAGATGGTGCTAGATACTATTAAAACTTCCACACTCTGCACAATTGCTCTGAAAAAGTAGTCCCATCACGGAAAGGTAGAGACGCTTCACCTTTGAACAAATTCAGGGTTTTACTAAAATACATGCTTCGCTTAGGGATTTATTTATTGCCCCAACAACTGCCCTTAGACATTTACTGCAGGTGTTTTGAGTAAATATGTTTTCTATTTTTCTCAGGGAAATGTGTTGACATTCTTTTTGACTCTACTCTTCTACATGCTGAACAGGGTTCTCACTGCTCATGGAATTTCTGAAATACCAGAGCATTTTAAAATAGTGATTGTAAACATGGCAATTCTGGGAATCTGAACCTTTGTTAGGCCACATTATGAAATATCTGGGAATTTTGTGTCATTGATAAATTTTAGTATCTGTTATTTAACTGTAATATTTTGTATAGGCTAGTGCTTGAAACTTTGTAAATCATTTATAAAAGAACCCAATTTAAAAAAACAAGATCAAAATATTATACTTGTTTATTTATTTATTGAGGACTGTCATCCATGTCATATCTCCAGTTGGCAAAAAAAGATGTGAACCTTTAGGATTAGCAGTTAAATCTGAAGGTAAACATAGAGTTAGGTGGTTTCAATCAATTGCATGTCAATCAGGTGTAAGTGAGTGCTGTGTTTTACTTAAAGAACAGGAATCTGTTAAAGTCTGACCCTCCTAACACGTTTGTGAAAGAATATCATGGCACAAACACAGGAGATGTGTGAGGACCTCAGAAAAAAAATTGTTGATGTTCATCACTCTGGAAAATTTACATTTCTGCAAAAAATGTAAAAATCTACCGTCAGACAGACTCAAGACCATAAATACCCTCTTCAGGAGGGCTCGACCAAGATATTAGGAAAATACTGATCAAAAGTAGTGTATATGGCAAAATTGCAAGAAGAAAGCAACTGCTCTGCAGAAAGAACATTGTGCTCTTCTCCAGATTGGTAAAGATCACATAAGCAAGATTGAAGATATTGGGGGAAAGTGTTTATGGATAAAGCCAAAATAAACCTTTTTTTAATTGAGAAGTGCTAGTATCATGGTTTGGGCCTTTTTTGCTGCACCTGGGTCAGGACAGTTTTTGATCATTGATGGAAAAATTCATTCTAAATTATTCCAGTGAATTCTGACCCTATAAACATAAGTCGTTTTTATCAAAGAATGGTTAAAAAAATAATAAATTAAATGTTTTGGAATTGCCAAGTCAGAGTCCTGATCTTAATCCAGTAAAAATGTTGAATGAGCAGTTCATGTGAGGAAACACACAAACATCCTAAAGTTGAAGATATTCTGTATGGAGGAATGGACTAAAGTCATTGTGTAGGACTGTACAGTTATATATTGATATATTTTTGCCACTCAGTTATGCATCATTTTCTTTAATAAAGTAATGACCATGTGTAATAGTTTTGTCTCATTTGTTTAACTGGGTTTTTTTTCTCTATTTTTGGACTTGTGTGAAAGTCTGATGCTCCAAATAATTATAGGAAAATACAACGAGTTGATAAACCATACATACAATATAAGTATTTTTTCTTATTGGGTTATTTCACTATGTTTAAGCAATGAAAACTTAAGGTTTTGCTTTGAAAACATTTGTAAACTAGTAAATAAAGCTTACACAATGATAGGATTAAAATAGTGGGGCTGATTTTTGCTTAACACAAGGATGTTTTTTGTTCAGTATGGGTCATGGAAATACATATTTTTAGTCTGCAAACGTTAAGGAAAGGACAGGGGTATGATGTTCGGAATTCTAGCTAAGAAAATAAATTATGATTGGGATTATGATGAATAAATAATATTTTTATAATCTGAAAGTATCTCTTCCAAAAGGAGAGGTAGCATGGACAAGAAAGAAGAGGATAAAGGAGCTGAAGATGGAGAAACTAAGGTATTCACTAGTTACTTCTAAAGCATTCCATATGGATATTCAGTTAAAGAAATTCCTTTGTACCTGTATTTGTGTATATAATATATAATGTATTATTTGCCCCACAGGTTGCATTAGAGGAGGACATGGGGGATGAGGAAGGCGAGGCAATTAACTGTACAGGTGCACTTTATACTTCTAGACAGTTTGTATGAAAATTAAAACTATAAAGATTGTCTGACATACATTAACTCCCTGATACCGTATGTGTGTATATACAGATGTGGACGATGACCCAGATGCTCCAACAGAACCCCGTCCTCAGAAGCTGTCAGAATTTACTCTCAAAGAAAAGATTCCGCCTATTCCGGAGGGCAGCGCTTTTTTCCTCTTCAGCCACACAAATCCGTAAGACAAGCACTCAAACATGTACAGTACCCCGCACACACACACACACACACACGCACACACACACACACACACACACACACACACACACACACACACACACACACACACACTCACTCACTAACTTACTTGCCAAACCACTCAATCCTACTATGGTCGTGTGGAGTCTGGAGCCTATCTCAGTTGACACTGGGCAAAGGCAGGGTACACACTGAACAGTTCATTAGTCCATCCCAGGGCAATATACACACAACCTTTCACAACCACATTCACACCTATGGGCAATTTGGAACAGCCAATCAGCCTAATGTGCATGTTTTTGGACTATGGAAGGAAATCTACATAATCATGGGGACAACATGCAAACTCCACACAGATACACCCTCTAGAGGCCGCGACTCGACCTCAGGACCTTCTTGTTGTGAGGCGGACGTGCTAACCACTACGCTACCTGTCTGCTCTAGACAATCATAGAAATGAAATATCATTAATGTATCAATTAATGATCTAATTGAACGATGTATATTTCTGAAATGGTAATCCACTTGGGGTTTTTTGTTTCACGATCTCCGTCTTCTACACTTTATATCTTCGAGCTTGATTTCTAACTGTTTCAGATGTACATGTCATGCAAAAGTATACGTACATATCTTTCATGGTCGTGTAGTGGTTAGCATGTCCACCTCATAGCACGAAGGTACTGGGTTCAAGTCCCAGGCTCAGCGAGGGTGTTTCTACGTTTGTTCTCCCCTTCTTACTCATTGACATGCACATTAGGCAAATTGGCAGTTCCAAATCGCCCATAGGTGTGAGTAGGAGTGTGAATGGTTGTGTTTGGGCTAGCCCTATGATGTGTGTGTGTCTGTTGTTATATGTAGTTTTGCAGTATATATTGTTTGCACACGTGCATGTGTTGTTTTTGAAATCTTGTTTTATTTCATGCATCACCATGGTCCTGGAGGAAAGTTGTTTCATGAAATGATATTCATTGAAATGATATTAGAATCCACTTGACTTGACACGCTGGTCTCCTTTCTCTCATTTCGACAGGTTCCGCATGGGTTGCTATCGTCTGATCAACCACCAGATCTTCACCAACATTACCCTCGTCTTCATCATGCTTAGCTCCTTCTCGCTGGCAGCCGAGGATCCCATCCGGAGCCACTCTGCACGGAACATCGTAAGATCTTCTGAAACCTAACCGAACCAAGTCGAGATATTACATCATCTATCTGTAGAAATAAAGATAATCAAAGGCATTCGTTCTGATAACTCTGTTTATATTCATGATTATTTTCACATTATGTAATATTTCCTGCACTCCACCTGGAAACACATGACTTATAAACTTTCTTCATGTAGTTGTCTTTGTGCAGAAAGGAAACAATAATGAGATGAAAGTCTCTTATATCAGAAACCTTCATTTTGTAGATCAAAATGTTTATTAATTATGTTTTAAAATAATGGTTTATTGTAAATTTAAAGTTGCATACTTTTCTACTTACACTAAATGTAGGTAATTAGATAGTTAATAAGCCTGTTGTAGTTTTGTACTGGAGCTCCTTGGCTAATGTAGATAACAACTAATAGAAGTTTATCTTACCCAAACTCGTTTGTCATTTCGTTTCCTAATAGGGCAGGACATCTGCCTCATGACAAGAAGGTCCTGGGTTCGAGTCCCAGTCTTGGCGAGGGCATTTTTGTATGGAGTTTGCATGTTCTCCTAATGTTGCATGGGTTTTCTCTGGGTACTATGGTTTCCTCCAACAGTCCAACGACATGCACATTAATCTAATTGGCTGCTCCGAATTGCCCCATGGTGTGATTGTGAGTGTAAATGGTTGTGTGGGTGTTGACCCTGCAATGGTTCAGCGTGCTGTTTAGGATGTACCCCACCTTCGCCCAGTGTTGGCTGAGATAGGCTCCAGCCTCTCCATGACCCTGTGAGTGATTGAGTGAGTGAGTGTTCCCAAATTAGTGGCTTTGCAAAATATCAGAGAAATTAACCATTTGAACTGTTCTGCTTTCATGTTTGGGGCAATATCACTAGTATAAATGCAACCATGAAGTAACTCCATGATGTTCTGCCTCGGATGTTTCCCAAGTACCGAATTGGAAAAAAAAATTAATTGCCCTCATAATGTGGGAGTCACCTTTGGGAGTCACAGTTCCATGCTATGCCACAAGAGGTCCTCATTGCCAGAATACAAACTCTCCCAGATCATCTGAATTCTTACCTATAACGTGATGTTCCACATTAACCTGCTTTTTCCAGTTGCCTCCAGAGCGGGTTCTTAAATATTTTGCACTCACGGATCGTTTTCACTGTAAAATTCCTACAGATTTTAGTGACATCAGCAGGTCATTAATCAAGGCTTGTGATTTGAGATCAGGGCATCAGCATATTCAGTGCCTTGCATACTTATTACCCCAATATCTTTGCATGTCAGAGTCTGGGAAGAGTACATTAGTTGAAAAGGCACACTAGAGTCCAAGGGTATCTCTGGACAAGCTTGAGGGACAGCTCAAATGGGGGGAGGGACAGGACAACCAGTGCCTTTCACAGAGCACTCATTACCTAGACACTCCTGGGCTTCGTAGTACAGTGACAAGTAAACATTCCATTTGTAGTTTGACAAAAGGCATGTGGGCGGTATAGTGACATAGAAGTTAGCTTGTCCACCTAGAGGCAAGAAGGTCCAGGATTCCAGTCAACAAAGGCGTATCCGTGTCGAGTTTGCATGTTCTCCCCCCTGCTTGTGTGTTTCCTCAGGGTACTAAAGTTCCCTCCTACATCTAAAGACATGCTCCGTAGGCTAATTGTTCATTTATTTATTTCCCAAACATGCATGTTGGCCCTACAATGGACTGGCAAGCTGTTCAGGGTGCACCCCACCTTCACCAAGAGTCGGCTGAGAACTGTTTTACCCTGGCTTACTCACACCTGGGTTAAGCGATTCTTAGTCGACTCTTAGTGAAGATAGGGTACACCCTGAATAGCACGCCAGTTTGTTGTAAGGCCAATACACACACGCAACCATTCACAAACTCAGTTTTGGAATAGCCAATTTGCCTAATGTGCATGTTGCTGTACCATGGGAAGGAAACTGCAGTACCCTGAGGAAGCCCACACAAGTGTGGGGAGAACATGCAAACTCCACACTGAAACGCCCTTGTCCATCCCAGGACTCGAACCTAGGAATGAATGACGGCAAAAGGCATGTTGGGGATAAATACTTATGGAGGGCACTGTATTACTTGTTATCTACATTAGTTCATGGCTACAGGCTCTCTGGGCTAAAGGAAAGGTTCTGTAAATGAGACTAAGCACCAACACTCCTGTGTGTTTAACCATCATGTTGCCCTTTTCCAGATTCTTGGTTATTTTGACTATGCCTTCACAGCTATCTTTACAGTAGAGATCCTACTGAAGGTAAATGCTTCTCTATGCCTTGAAGTTTTGTACTAGCTAAGCACTGTTAATGGTATGACTCTTGCCTCCACAGGTCCTAGGCTATGCTGATTATGTCTTCACTAGTTTATTTACCTTTGAGATCGTATTAAAGGTAAACTTGTTTCTCAGGAATGGTCAGCTGTGCCACATCACCGTTCTGTGTCAAGTCGTCTCATAGTCATCTCATAGCAGTCATTGCACGCTTACGTATGTGTTAGCATTGCTTCTCTTCATGAGTAAACAAAGATTTAGAAAAAGCATTCCTATTTGGCATATGATACAGTATGCTTTATAGTCTTTTTTAGATCTGTATTCCTCTGGTTCATTACAGTGGAATGGAACTTATATTAAGTTTTTAAACCAAAACTGTTGATAAATATCACAGTAGAGCCACATTCACACAGGAAGTGGCCACTGGCGATACATTGGCTGGCAAGAGAAACTAATTGCTTTACCGCTTAGCCCTTGTTGCCTAGGTAACCCACTAACATTTCACGTTTAAAAATCTTTCCTAGTGAAACTGTGAGTTGCATCGTGCAAGCTTCCTTACAGCAGGTCTCTGAGAGCTTTTATTATAATAGAGCATATTATTATTATTATCATTATCATTATTATTGTTATTATTATTATTATTTTATTATTATTATTATTAGTAGTAGTACTATTGTTGTTATTATTGTTATTATTATTATAGTTATTATCATCACCATTATTTGTATTATTGTTGTTATTATCGTTATTATTATTATTATTATCATCATTATTATTATTATTGCGTGAGTTAAACATATATAAATATATACTCACATGAAATGCTGACTATTTTATAAACAGTAAACCAAGCGTGGTGTATCTGGTTTTTGTCCTCTAAAATTTCTGTCTGGTCATAAAGCACAGGATATTTAGACATGGCCATGATGACCTCATCTTTTAAGTTGATGTGAGCAGAACAGTTCAAGTTGTGTTCATAGTTTGTGTATGAAACGGTTTGGCAAACTCTGTGTTTGGTGCCAATCAATGGTATCTTTAAGCGCTGATTGGTAATTGCTCGAGGCACGTCATGTGAAAGTTCAGCCCACTCTGTGTCGCTTGAGAAAATTTCGTCTCTCACGCGTTTCACATGGTCGCGTGCTGCTTGTCGCTTCCTGTGTGAACGCAGCTTAGCACTACATTCCATTTTTCCAGATTATGATAATGTGGTTAATCTAATACATTACTTTAGGTTTGCTCTAGATTTGAGATGTTTACTTCAGTGCAAGAGCTTGCATGGTATTCATACCCATAAAATCATGATATTCATGTACATCATAAAACATTCATTCCTTGATTAATGCATCTGTCTGCATTTCAGTACATCATAAGTGGAAAAAAATTCTTTTTTAGATTTTTAGCAGCATTATGAAACGCTCCCTGTAAAATGTACTACATGCATTTTTTAGCTTGTTTTTTTTTGTCTGTTTTTAATAATTCCAATCAAATGAAAATTGGCAATTAAATAAAGATAAGGGCATGTTTATTACAAGAGACTACAACACCCCAGGGAGAGCTCAGAGACTGAGCTCACAGTTTGAAAACAGTCTGGCTTGGCTTTTGTTTGGTTAACGTCTGTACAATGTTGCCTCCAGGGGCTAGTGGTTAGTAGAATGTTGTGCACATCAGATTTTAAGGCCTTGTTGATTGGCTTGGAGACATTGTCATGTTGTCTAATTGTTTGTGCGTCATGCTTCTGAGAGGTGTTGTGTCTGGTGAAGTCCGGATGGATTGAAAGCCATTTGTGAAAGTAGGACTCTGCACAAATCAAATATGATGACCATGGTCTCTTTATTCCCTCAATCACCTTCATCTAGATGTCACTGAATTTATCATCATAACTAGCTATTAACATACTGGCATTAGCAAAAAGACGTATAATATCACAAACCTGAAATCTATTGATTTTAATGTCATTATTATGAAACGTTTATTAACTTTGTGGGCTTATTTTTGCACGCTGAATGACATTAATTTACAATATACCATGAAATATCAATCAGTATACTATATCCGAATATAAACTACGCAAGTGAGATATTTAATTATAGTATATATTACAAAAAAATTACTTAATATACGCAGGTCATTAATATTATGCTTAACTCAAAATAAATGACAAAAATTCACAGCTTGCTAAGGTCACTTTTATAAGAAAGAATGAGATCGTGGATACAAGTGGCTGAAATGAGTTTCCTTTAGAAAGTGTCTGGGGTCAGCCTTAAAGATGAGGAACTCAGACATCTGGGGGAGCTTGAGGTAGGGCCGCTGCACCTTTGCAATCAAAAGGAGTCAGTGGAGGTGGTTCAGGCATCTGATTGGGATGCCTCCCGGTCATCTCCGTTAGAGGTGTTTCTGGCATGTCCAACTTGGAGGAGGCCCTGGGGGAGATACAGAACTCGCAGGAAGGATTATATATTCTGTTAGGCATGGAACACCTTGGGATCCCCTAGCAGGAGCTAGAGAGTGTCGCCGGGGAGAGGGATGCCTGGGTTTCCCTCCTTGACTTGTTGCTTCTTGTCCATAAAGGAATATTCCAGGTGTTTTACCTTATCTTTGTCTATCCTATGCATAGTTTGTTGATATTCACAACCAGAAGTTCTCCTGTACTCAAAGAGGGATGGAACTTGTTTGGCCGTACCATGTGTTTACAACAGCAGCAAGTTTTCATGTTTCAAATGTTGCTCTAAGCTCGTCACTAATGAGTTTCAGTTTTTGGTCTACTGCCGGAAAAAAACAGGACTTAATTGGTAGCACCAGACTAATGTGATAGCAATAGAAACAACAACCTCCGCAAAACTTAACTCCAGAACATTTACTTATCATTAATAAAAATTCTGCAGGGAAATGCTTTTGTGTAGAATCTAATCTGTCTCTTGGTACATGGTAAATAAACAGATAATGATATTACTGCATTGGCTTTACAGCTAGATCATAATTCCCAGTAGAGATTATTACAAAACAGATCAGAGCACAACAATAGTGTGATTATAATTCATTAAGACTGCATGAATTCAATCTGATTCCCTAATCCTAACCCTAGACTTAACCTATAGCATCATTCATTCATTCATGAATCCATCCATCCATCTTCAGTGATCACTTTATCAGGGTCAGAGTTGCTTTGGATCTGGAATCTATCCTGGAAATATTGCATGTGAGACAGGAATAGATAGTTCTATTCTAGTTCTAAGCTCGTCACTAATGAGTTTCAGTTTTTGGTCTACTGCTGGGAAAAAACAGGACTTAATTGGTAGCAACAGACTAATGTGATAGCAATAGAAACAACAACCTCCACAGAAATTAACTCCAGAGCATTTACTTATCATTAATAAAAATTCTGCAGGAAAATGCTTTTGTGTAGAATGCATCCATCAGTCTATTAGTGTCAAAATGAGGCTGTCATTGTCATTAATGCAACCTGCTTAACCAACTTGAATGGTTTCCTGTACTGGTAAATACATGGTAACTATCTCAGCCAGTAGGAACACAGAAATAATCAGAATCATTGGATTTTCCATCAACTTATCCACATATTAGTGAAAACTCATAATTTTGTCGTGGTGTTTTTCCATAGCACTATGCTTTGAGCAAACACAGCTCAGCCAAAACAATACAATCATTATCTTAAGATATACACATTGCACCTGCATCAGAAATCATAAGCGCAGTTGTAATAAACAATACACTTAAATAGCAGCTGAATGAAGTTTAGGCTGCAATAAACAGAGGAACAATTACGATATAAATATACAATTGTGAGTAAGATGAGGGGAACCCCACACACACACACATTATTCCTGCCATTTCGGTAATCGAGCCAGCAACCATTTGGTCCCAAACCCGCTTCTTATTATTTATTAATAACCCGCCGTTATTATTATTATTATTATTATTGTTATTATTATTAATCAGACATCAGCATTGTACTGGTAACTGAATGCTGCCACATTAGCCTGGTTAATGAGGGAAATTTTCAAGGGTAAGAAGCTGTTTTGATGGTGTTTTATTCATTAATCTATGGATAATATTTGATGCTTTGTCTGTCGAGGTATCTCAGTTGTTCCACCAACTGTTGGTGGAAATCTCCAGCTGTCAGTTCAGCCGCTATGTTGTGCAGTGTTGTGAAAGCAGGGTTATAGTGGAAGTCTCTGATGTGGAGTAAACATGTTTTCTGCTTTCATTACAAACAATAAGGAAATTCTTGTTTGTTGTATTTATACAGTTGCGTTAGCCTGATGTTGATGTGGAAGAAACACTGGAATATTCCACTGAGGTCCAACTCAGACACAATACCACTATCCTACTGAAATAATTCCACAGTGCTCTGGGTGGTCTAATTATAATGTCGGAGAGGACTGTTTATGTGTACATTGTTAATTACGAATTCAGTAGAAGTGAAGCCAATCATTTCCAGTCATCTGTCTTGTTTGTTATATGTCTGTTGGGCTGTTTATTCTTACCGTATGGCATTTTCAATCAGATGACGGCCTACGGCGCGTTCCTGCACAAAGGAGCATTCTGCAGAAACTATTTCAACCTGCTGGATTTGCTGGTTGTTGGAGTCTCTTTGGTCTCCTTTGGCATACAGTATGTACCCTACAGTATAAACAGAATTACACAATCATAAAATAAAATAAAAACTTCTTCACATCACAGTAAAACAGTAGAAGTTTTATGTTAAATTTTTTTACAAAGATTATTGTGACTGATCTGTTGCATAAGAAATAATTTATTGATCATCGGCCACAAATATGCGTCACTTACAAATACAGATGTAGTTATATGCTGTTAAACTGCAATTATAGAGAATGGTTTGTAGTGAATTGTATATTTTGTGTTTCCAGGTCCTCAGCAATCTCCGTTGTAAAGATTCTGAGAGTACTGCGAGTGCTTCGCCCTCTTAGAGCCATCAACAGAGCCAAAGGACTGAAGGTAAGACCAGTGCTTTGTTTGTAAAAGCAGAAACTAGAGCTTTGCATTTTTTAAAATGAATGCTCATGTGAGCTGTACAATACATAAATATTATTATATGGATATTATAAACACTTATAATATATGTTATTATTATATCAGCTTGATGTATTCAATATGGGTGGCACAGTCATCACTGTGGTATAATAGTGGTTAGCACATCTGCCTCACAGCAAGAAGGTCCTGGGATCAAATCCTGGGCTTGGCAATGGCGTTTCTGTGTGGAGTTTGCATGTTCTCTTCATGTTTGTGTGGGTTTCCTCCAGGTACTCTGGTTTCCTCCGACAGTCCAAAACCATGCACAGTAGGCTAATTGGCTGTTGCAAATTGCCTCTAGGTTTGAGTGTGAATATTATTTGGTGTGTGTGTGTAGTGGCCCTGCAATGGTCTGGTGAGCTTTTCAGGGTGTACCCTGCCTTCGCTGAGATAGGCTCCAGTCTCCCCAGAACCCGTGTACACTGAAAAAAATAATCACTTCACTGTACTTAATTTAAATGTGTACATCGGTCCAACTTAATCAGAATGTGGATAAGTGACGTGACTTATTGAAAATCGGAAAAAAAATCCCATCAGTTTTCCACATTTTGTTAATGTGGGACCAATGTACACATTTTAAATTCAGTAAAGTGAAGGGATTATTTTTTTCAGTGTAGGACTATAGTACTATTATATGGTATAGTATAGTAATATAGTATAGTAATCGGAATGTAATGTTCCGTACAGAAACACTATAGTCGTAAAAATTGTCTTTTATAGATTATTTCAGTGCACATTGATGGTTTCAGTACTCCAGTAATCTTATTCGTTTATTCACTCTCTCTCTCACTCACTAACTCATTTGCTAAACCACTTAATCCTATTAAGGTCACAGTGAGGCTGGCTCAGCCAACTCAGGACGAAGGCGGGGTACACCCTGAACAGCTCTCCAGACCATCACAGGGCAACACACACACACAACCTTTCACAATCACACTCACACCTAGGGACAATTTGAAGAAGCTAATTAGTCCAATGTGCATGTCTTTGGTTTGTGGGAGGAAACCGAAGTACTTTTTTGCTCTGAGGTGGACATGCCAACCACTACCCCACTGTGCTGCTGTTACTCTATCCAAAATTACCTACCCTGCCTTTAACACAACCATGAATGCTGCCTTTAATGTTTGTTTATTAATTTTCTAAATTTATTACAAAATAATTGAAATTGAACTTCTTGTGGGGCGGGTGTGCGAACAATTACGCCATCATGCTGCCTGCTATTGAACACTGTAACAACATTTATGAGTCAAAAAAGTGGAGAAAAGCCTCATATCTCCCCTTTAATAAGAACTTATGTTTATTAACACATGTCATTTGCTCTTTTTTAGCATGTCGTGCAGTGCGTGTTTGTGGCCATCAGAACCATCGGCAACATCATGATCGTCACCACTCTGCTACAGTTCATGTTCGCCTGTATTGGTGTGCAGCTCTTTAAGGTAAGTTGATCAAATACAATGATTAAAGTCATCTTTTTTTCCCGTCTCATTATGAATATAGAATGTTTTGGGGTTTTTTTTGTTGTTGTTGAGGTGTAAAGTACAGTATCTTATTTCTTTAGGGGAAGTTTTACAGCTGTACAGATGAAGCCAAGTCGAGTGAAGCAGAATGCCAGTGAGTGTTAAGAGTCTGTATTTAGTGCCTGAAGCTGGTGTGAATACAAGCTGTTCATATTTTGTTGCATTAAGACAAGATTTTACTGTTACGATGTGTGACTGTAACTCTTGCATAATATGTTTTGTGTGTATGTAGGGATGAAACTTAACACAAATACATCATTTGGATTGATTGATAATATGGTGGCGAAGTGGTTAGCACGTCCGCCTCAGAGCAAGAATATCCTGCATTCGAGTCCTTGGCTCGGTGAGAGTGTGTATGTTCTCTCCATGCCTACATGCGTTTCTTTCAGATACTCTGGTTTCCTGCCTCAGTCCAAAGACATGCACATTAGGGTAACTGGCTGTTCCAAATTTCCCCTAGGTGGGAGTGTGAGTGTGAAGGATTGTGTGTATTGCCCGGCGATGGTCTGACAAACTATTTCAGAGTTTACCCTGCCTTTGCTCAGAGCCGGCCAAGATAGGCTTCATCCTCCCCATGACCTCAGTAGGATTAAGCGGTTTGGCATGTCTTTGAACTGTGCGAGGAGACCGGATTACCTGGAAGAAACCCATGCAAGCACAGGGAGAACATGCAAACTCACAGAAACGCCCTCGCCAAGCCCGGGACTCAAACCCAGGACTTTTTTGCTGTGAGGTGGACATGCTAAAACTACACTATTGTGACACACATACTTAGTTGGTTTGTCCAAAATTACCTACCCTGCTTTTAACATAACCATGAATGCTGCCTTTAATGATTATTTATTAACACTTAATAACAAAATTTATTAAAAAATAATTATAATATGTTTTCTTAAGTGATGTAGCTGAGTTGGAGGTTGGGGGTGGGGGGGTTGGGTAGAGCTGGAATAAATACAACCTTCTGATTTAGGATGTGCCCTCTGCATGTCAAAATGCATATATGTAAAAATAGTAGCATTATAATATAATAATATAACATAATATTAAGCATTAATCATGTGGAAAAAGGCATTGTGTCACACTTCTGTGTGTGTGTGTGTGTGTGTGTGTGAGAGAGAGAGAGAGAGAGAGAGAGAGAGAGAGAGAGAGAGAGAGAGCGAGCATGTAAGCCTCTTCTTTCTTTCAACAGGGGTACGTTTATACTGTATAGTATTGGCGATAACGCATTGCCACAAGTACGGAGGAGGGAGTGGAACAACAGTAAATTCAACTTTGATAATGTTCTGAAAGCTATGATGGCTCTCTTCACTGTGTCAACCTTCGAGGGCTGGCCAAAGTAAGAGCACTTTAAACATACCTTCATAAAGCAACATATGTACTAAGCCTTTCAAAATACAGATACCACTCTAGACTCATTTTATTTTCCCTCAAGTCTCTTACACAAGGCTATAGATTCAAACCGAGAAAACATGGGACCCATCTACAACTATCGCATCGAGATCTCCATCTTCTTTATCATCTACATCATCATCATTGCCTTCTTCATGATGAATATCTTTGTGGGTTTCGTCATCGTCACCTTCCAGGAGCAGGGAGAGAAGGAGTACAAGAACTGTGAGCTGGATAAAAACCAGGTGTGAAGGCAGATGGATTGTGAAATATTGTGTCTTTCTTCTTGTTAGACATTTATTTACTGTGAGTGATTTATAGAGGTGGGACACTGTGGTGTAGGGGTTAGCACATCCGCCTCATAAAAAGAAGGTCCTGGGTTCGAATCGCTATAGTTTGAGTTTGCATGTTCTCCCTATGCTTGTGTGGGTTTCCTCCGGGTACGCCGTGCGATAGTCTGGCGAGCTTCTCAGGGTCTTTGATGTTCATTTTGCTGTTTTATTTTTTATTAGGACAAAAAACCTTATGATATTTTTACAACTATTTTTATTTAACAGCTCAACTGAGTGGCTTTAAAAAACATAACTCAAATAAATAAATAAATACATAAATTCCATTGTAAATATATGTAATTTAAAAAAATTAGAGGCACACTAAAACTCAGGAAAAAATTATGGAATCATGGAGTTTGCATGTTCTCCCCATGCACGTGTGGGCTTTCTCCAGGTACTCTGGTTTCCTCCCACAGTCCAAAGACATGCACATTAAGCTAATTGGTTGTTCCAGATTGCCCCTAGGAGTGATTGGAAGTTTGAATGGTTGTGTGTGTGTTGCCCTGTAATTGACTGGAGAACTGTTCAGGGTGTACCCCACTTTCGCCCAGAGTCGACTGTGATAGGCACCAGCCTCCCTGAGACCCTAGTATGATGGATGAAATACAAATATTTTTATTATAATATTAACATATTTTCACTCCAGTGCAGCTAACTGTCTGTGGTGAGAGGCATGTACAAGAACCATTGCTGTCGTTCAGAAAAAGTAGGCCCCTGAGTTGCCGTCAACGTGTTTCTGCCCTGCGATGGCCTGGTGAGCTGTCCAGGGTGTACTATACCCTGGCCCAGAGTTGGCTGAGATGGGCACCAGCCTCCCTGCGACCCTAATTAGGATTAAGCGGTTCAGAAAATGAATGAATTAATGAATATTTTACACTCTGCGTGGAGAACATGCAAAGCCCGGGACTTGAACCCAGGACCTTCTTGCTGTGAGGCAGACATGTAACCATTATGCCACCATGCCACCCAGTAAACAAACAACAACAAGACATATCAGTCAAATATAAAAAGTAATTCCACCCTTACATTTATCACATCTTCATTTCCTTCTATATTCTGACCTTCTTTCCTTGTTTTTCTTTTTCTTTCTGTTTCTTTCCTGGCTTTTAGTCCCTTCCCTCTCCTCCTCAACTGAAATATAACTTCTTGTATACTGTACTTATTTTGTGTTTTTTTTTACCTCCCTCTGTGCATCGACAGCGTCAGTGTGTAGAATATGCTCTGAAAGCTCGTCCACTGCGGAGATATATTCCAAAAAACCATTACCAGTATAAGTTTTGGTATGTGGTAAATTCCACTGGGTTTGAATATGTCATGTTCATTCTCATCATCCTCAACACTCTCTGTCTGGCTGTACAGGTAAGGAATAAAGATTTATTTTATGCAGAAACCTTAAATGAAATTTTCCAGTAGGAATGAACATTATAATGTGAATATATTGAATATATTGTTACTGTCCATACAGCATTATGGCCAGTCTCATCGCTTTAATTATGCTATGGACATTCTGAACATGATGTTCACAGGAGTCTTCACAGTGGAAATGATTCTTAAACTCATCGCCTTCAAACCCAGGGTATGATATCCCAACCTCTGTTTCAGAGACACCTTACAATTACACACTAGAGAATTCTTCCCTATTATAGGAGCTGTGTACTGGAACGATGTAAGGAATTTCATCTCTCCCCAGATTCCAAAGGTTCCCTTAGTTTTTAACTTTGGTCCCAAAATCTGTAAAGTTAATCCCTCCATATTTATTCCCCTGCCCCTCCTCCCCTCCTCCCTCCTTTCTGGCTGGATGTTAACCCTTTTTGCCTAGGGTTATTTTGGCGATGCCTGGAATGTGTTTGATGCCCTGGTCGTGATTGGCAGCGTAGTACACATCATTCTGAGTCAGGTAGATGTGAGTACAGTTCCCCCCGCTTGCACAACCCCTCCCCCCTAACGTCACTCAAACCTTTTACCCCTCCTTCAGTCTGGGCTTGTTAATGTAGGGCACTGACCTTGTACTGTAAATGTACACCTCTGCAAATTCTGTGTAGACTGAGTTTAACCACCAGAGCGGACACCATAGATCCAGGCCATACTAGAAAGTGTCAACATGTTCTTCAGTGGTTCATCATGGAGGCTGATTTATCTAAACTGTATCTATGGTAACCATGCTCTGCTTAAGGGGGCACTGTGTTTTTAGGAATCTTACATTTATCTGTAATAATGGCTGCAGCAGATTCCAGACATATATATATATATATATTACTTAATAAATAGCATGCCCCATTGTGTTTTATACCTTACATATACCATAGGGTAATGTCTTTTTGTCAGAGCTTATCTCCTTTTCTGTAACATGAAGCGACTAGGAGTCACTATGGGACGCTAGTAGATCATAGGTTACCATCCCAGTATTTTTACTGGTACCCATTTATAATGCGAGGTGGACAGAAGCACACTTGTGGTGATATCCACCTAGCCCAAACCTACATTATTCCGTTCCATCAAATGCCAAAAAAAATAAAAAATACAATAAAAATGCATGTTGTTTGAAAAATGGGCTTTAATGTACAGAGACATAACAAAAGTAAAAACACCCCTTATTACAGAGTTTTATCTGAGAAACTCATCTGATCAAACTTGTTGATATTATAATTTTTTTGTTTAAGATTGCAGTATATACACTGTTTATAACAACTAGCTACAGCAGTCACGAACACCAGGAGTAAAAGACTTGTGTCTTGTGGGTCGGTCTTAGGATGGACTTAGTTAGCGTCAGATTGCACAAAACCTTGGGATTCCTCCCAGATTAATAGACTGAAATAAACTTTTCTTAAATAATAAATATAAAACATATAAAAAATATTTATAAAATAATAAAAAAAAGATATCAAAATAAAACTTTACAAATAAAAAAAAAACAAAAAATTACTTAAGGCCCCCAATCCGGTAATCGCACCAGCATTAGAAACAATTGCTGGCCATTTTGCTTACCCTTAACACCTACACCTACAGTGACCTTTTTCATAAACTTGTTTAAACCTTTGGTCTCAACTTTCTACCCTGAAGATTTGACAGCGATATGTCAAACAGTACTTGAGATATAGATGTATGTAGCCACCAAAAATTATTAATAACAATAATAATAATAATAATAATAATAATAATAATAATAACAACAATAATATTAATAACAATAACAACAATACTACTACTACTACAAACAACAACAACAACAACAACAATAATAATAATAATAATAATACAAAACACAAACTGACCGAAGTGAAATCTGACACTAGAGACTTCTTCCTAAAATATTAAACATCTCCTTACAGATAACTTCACCATATTGATAATTATCATTTTTTTTAATACATTTTTTTAAACTTTATGTAGACTTTTTACCGTACAAGTCCCTGTGAATGAGGTGTTTATAAACAATAATGATACCATTAGCAAATTTATTATCAACTTAATTATTTGAGGCGTAGCCCGCACTACACGGCTTCTTACCAATCAGAATAGAAACTTCGACTGCACTGTGGTATGAAGGAGATTAAATAACGTTGTGGAGGGTTTTTTCATGTGTATGATGAATAAGAATCACATATTAGGTTGCTAATCACATACAAGGTTGCTGGTTTGATTCATGAACCAGCAGGAAAAATGGGTGGTGGCGGAGGGTGTAAGCTGCACCTTCACTTCCTCCACCTTCATGGCTGAAGTGCCCTTGAGCAAGGCACCTAACCCCCAAATGCTCTCCGGGCACCCCAATGTGTGTGGCAGCCCACTGCTCCGTGTGTGTGTGCTCACCGTTTACGTGTGTGCTCACTTTGAATGGGTTAAATGCAGAGGCAGTAATTTCCCTTGCAGGATTAATACAGTGTAGCGAAAAATATTAGCATTTAGTAACCCCATTAAGCTAATGTGTAGAAACACAGTGCTCCCTATTCAAATCTATTTCAATGGCTGCACCATCATAACTTTGGCTTTCTTTTCTGTCTCTTTTTCTACCCCCAACCCTCCTTACACTTTCTTTCTTCTCCTGTCCCACATCTCTTGTTTGGTGGGTGTGAGCAGCACTATTTTACCGATGCATGGAACACATTTGATGCCTTAATTGTTGTTGGTAGCGTCGTTGACATTGCAATCACAGAGATCAATGTAAGTAGTTGTGCACCTGTTTGCTTGGCTGAATCCACCTCTTCAGTGAAGGGTCTTGCAGTTTTTTCCTACCAGACAATAGCCTCACCTTAATTTATTTAAAGAACAAATGTTGTGATCAGCTTTCACAGTTGAACATGTATAGACACCTTGTAAAATCAGTGCTCCATGTAATCTGCAAGGCTCTACACATACACTCACAGACCTGATGTGTCAATATTGTTTCCTTGCTTTGCACTTTAATGTTGAAATAATATATGCTGAATTTTAGCTTCTTGCTAGCAAGTGTGTGTTTTCTGAAATCATTTATTATAGAGATGAGTGTATATATACTATTGGCTAGGCACTGCCTGGCCAAAAAAAAAAAGTTGCACACTCTAATATTTTCATGTAGTGCATTTAGCCTTGATCAGAGCATGTAATCTCCATGGCATTGTTGATCAAGTTGGTCAGGTCTAGGCTCAGCAACATTAATTTGGCAATAAAATGAAGCCAGCTGATGAGCTGAATCTAGTCAATGAGCAGGTTATCACATCAATGGACCTTTTCTTCTCTGATGGGCACGGATATAAAATGGGGACTAACATAATATAAGAGTGATTCAGGGAGCATGAGGAATGATTGTCACATATGTATTGGCACCCCAGAGTCCTGACCATATCCCTACTGAAAGAAATTTTTCCTTCATCAATTCAAGACTTGAAATTAACCCGACACTGGATGGAAATAAATTTTATGTTGCTTAAGTTTGTTGAAACAATGGCATGAAGAATAAGTGCTGTAAGCAAGGATAAAGGCAGAACAACTACATATTCGTGGGTGTGACTTTTTTTTTGGCTGGGCAGTGTATACAGTATATATACACACAGACATGTGTGTGAGTGTGTTTGTGTGTGTGTGTGTGTGTGTGTGTGTGTGTGTGTGTGTGTGTGTGTGTGTATATATATATATATATATATAT
>JAOUQZ010000034.1:8160218-8185403 GCA_028564935.1 Neosilurus hyrtlii
TGTGTGTGTGTGTGTGTGTGTGTGTGTGTGTGTGTGTGTGTGTGTGTGTGTGTGTGTGTGTGTGTGTGTGTGGCTGGCAGCAGAGAGCGATAGAGCTTCTGCTTATCTGCTTGTGCCAGAGCTCCTTCCCAGCCCAGTGGAATTGCCTTCCTAATCTTTTCTCTTTCTCTCTCCCTCTCTCTCTTTCGCTCTCTCTCTCTCTCGCTCGCTCTCTCTCTCTCTCTCTCTCTCTCTCTCTCTCTCTCGCTGTCTCTTTCTCTCCCTTCTCCTTCAATCTTCATGCAAATGGGAGTCTATAAAATGTGTGTGTGCCAGCCCACCATTCTGGCATGATTTTGTGGACGCCCTTCTTTCCACAATAGTAGATAGGAGTTTGTGGATTAACCATGTAAGCACTATTCAGGAAAACACAGTGGTGACCAATAGAGATGACTCCAGTAGCAAAAGTGCTTTGTGATGTAATAACTTCACCTAAGTTGTTTTTCAATATTTTCATTTAATCTGTATATCTAAACTCATGCTAGGTTTCTGTGGGTTTTTGTCTGACTCTCTGAGAGTGATATCCAATAAGATGAAAGGCATATCCAATCAGCCATTCATCAAATCTTAATCTACATAAAGAACTTGTTTACCGCATCATACATTTTAACTGATGATTAAATTCTAATTGTTTCATTTGATTTTTTAACAATTAGAAATGTTGTTTGAACAAATATTTAAACACATGTTTTGGCTCCCATTTGGCACATTAACAAGGTGTGTTGAAAGTTTGAATCTAGGATGATGCATGCAGCCATCCACAGCAGGCAGCTAATGGGAGCTAATTTACCAAGCTCCCAAAGGAGGGAGGAATGGTGTACACTCACTTCCCTCACATAAGTGGTCACCAGCGAATCATTTGTGTGCTCATGCATATAAAAGCACACAGTGCTTTGCCTATGATTGTGTTAAAGTACCCCTGAATATGCATGTGCAGCAGTTTGAAAGGATGTAGGTGGCAGGCATCACATGTCTTATAGAAGAGATAAATCAGGGGAAAACTGATCCTTGAATTGCTTGCTTTCTAGAAATCTTAGCTTTCATGCATTTTATGATTGTACCCATTGATCAAAAATAGGAACTACAGCAACTGCCAGCAGCGGTCCATTGGTATTGGAATCCCATTGCCACATGCTTAGGAGAGCATGTCCACCTTCTGAGACCTGACCAGGTGGTAAATGATCCACAGATCCACTTTAGGTGTTTACCCTGCTGAGTGGTTCAAAGGCATAAATGTGGAGAAGCGCAGGGTATTTGCTCTTGATTGTTATGCTACTGAGGCCATGCTAGGCAACACAAAAATACTGTGAACCAACTTTTTTTCCGAAAACTGTTAAAGAATCAAATTCAAATTTATTTGTCACATACAAAACCATACACAGTACAATATGTGGTGAAATGCTTATGACTCTACTAAAATTTGAAGAATAAAAACTCAATATCAAGAAGAAAAGAAAAATATCTATAACTATTTGAGGGACATAGTTAAAGGTCAAATATAAATATAAAACCGTAAAAAATAAAATAAAAATGAAATAAAAAAATTAAATATAACAATATATAAAATAAAACAAAATATAAATGTAGTGGTGATTTTTTTAAGTAATAAGGTATGTAAAGTGTCTGTGCAGTATGCAGACAAGATGGCCAGTGAGTGTGTGGTTGTTGTGTGTGCAGAGTAGTGCAAGGTGTACAGAAAGTGCAAATTGTGTGTGCAACAATCAGCTGAGGTAGAATGTAATGATAGCATAGATCTACAAAGTCCAGGTACTAGTGTTTTGGTTGAGGGCCTGAATGGCCTGTGGAAAGAAGGTCCTCCTCATTCGCTCAGTGTTTGCTTTCAAGGAATGGAAACATTTCCCTCAGCGCAACAGAGAGAAGAGTCCATTGTTCGGATGGCTGAGGTCCTTCGTTATCTTCCTGGCTTTGGTCCAGCACCACTTGCTTTATATAGTGTCCAGGTCAGGAAGCTCGATACGGATGGTATGCTCTGCTGATCACACCACCCTCTGGAGAGCTTGTCTGTCCTGTTTCGTGCTGTTTCCAAACCAGGCTGTGATACTTCCCGTCAGGATGCTCTCAATTTTGCAGGTGTACAAGGTCTTTAGCACCCTTGAGGGCAGTTTAAAGTCCTTCAGGCGTCTGAGATGAAAGAGACTCTGCCGTGCCTTCTTCACCAGGGTGTTAACATGACAGGATCAGGTCCTGCATTATTTACAAACCTAGGTACCAGAAACTGTCCACTCTCTCCACTGGGGTCCTGTTGATAATCAGGGGCTGGTAATTCCTCTCCTGCTTTGTGCTAAAGTCGCCTATCAGCTCCTTAGTCTTGCTGATGTTCAGGAGGAGATTGTTGTCCTGGCACCGTAATTCCAGGTTTCTAACCTCCTCTAGGTAGGCCGTCTGATTGTTGTTAGAGATCAGGCCCACCACTGCAGTGTCGTCTGCAAACATAATGATGTTGGTGGAGCTGGAAGTGGCCACACAGTCATAGGTATATAAAAACTACAGCAGGGGGCTCAGAACACACCCCTGGGGGGGTACTGCCTGTGGTCTGTCTGTCAGGAAGTTGGAGATCCAGCAACACAGGGATGGGCTGAGGCCCAGGATCTCCAACTTAGTGGTGAGTATTGAGGGAATTATGGTGTTAAACGCTGAACTGTAGTCAACAAAAAGCATTTTCACATAATTCCCCCTTCCGCTGTCCAGATGGCTCAGGGCTGTATGATGGAGGTGTGCGATGGCATCCTCAGTAGATCGGTTGGGACGGTATGCAAACTGTAGTGTGTCCAGAGTGGCTGGTAGGGAAGAAGTGATGAAGTCTCTGACTAGCCCTTCAAAGCACTTCATCACTACTGAGGTAAGGGCTACTGGGCGGTAGTCATTCAGACAGGCGGGCTGGGGTTTCTTGGTGACCGGAACAATGATGGATTGTTTGAAGCACATCGGGATTATAGACTGTTCCAGGGAAAGGTTAAATATCACAGTGAACACTGGAGCAAGCTGGTTGGCACAGGTCTTCAGGACCCTCCCCATGATGCCATCTGGTCCTACTGCCTTCCTTGTATTCACTCCTCTGAATGCCTTTCTCACGTCGTGCTCCAAGATGATGAATGTGTTAACCTCTCCTGTATGCTCCAGAAGTGTGCTGCTCATAACGATGTTAGCACTGCTAGTGCTGTTAGCACTGTGAGCTGCAGCATCCAAGCGAGCATTAAAGGTGTTTAGCTCGTCTGCCAGAGAAGCGTCTGCATTCACCGATCTGAAAGATGGTGTTTTGTAGTCCGTCATAGTTTGTAATTCCTACCATAGACTCCTAGAGCCACTCTGTTGAAATTGTGTCTCTAGTTTCTGTCCATAGCGCTGCTCTGCCTCCTTCACCATTCTGCACATGTTGTAGGATGCGGTCTTGTACTTGTCCATTTTTCCACTGGCGAGCTCCATGTTACATACAGCAGAACGGGATCTCAGAGCATCGCGGACGGATTTATCCACCCACGGCTTCTGATTAGGAAACGTTCTGATGATAGTCTTCTCAACTGTGTCATCCGCTAGTTTCTTAAATCCCACAACGGCTTCCATAAACATGTTATTGTCATCAGAGCTGCGCCGGAGCATGTTCCAGTCTGCGTCATCCAGAGCATCCTGCAGAGCAGCCACCAATTGGTCCATCCAGTGTGGTACCTCACTCCGAGCCGGAACTTCCTGCTTGAGCCTTTGTTTATATTTAGGCATGAGGTAAATGGCGGCATGGTCAGACGTTTTTTCATTTTAATACTCGTAAACATAAGCCGCTTCTGGATCACATTACATTCCCCACCCATATTCCAAAAAAAAATATCACATCTTCTGGCGTACCATTGGCTTGGAATCCACACGCGCTTGATGGTGACCAATCAAAGAGCAGAATTCGAGGCATTACTACGAATCACAACACGGGAGGTGGGATTTGGCAGAATTTGGGTAGGAAAGCTCGAGCCAATTCAAGGCCTTTGCTGTTGCTAAGTATGTGTTTGACGTGTTTGAGGTTGGCACTGTTAAAATCCCTCACCACAATAAGGGCAGCGTCCCGGTGTTGAGTGTGGTGCTGTGTGAGTGCTTCATGCAGCTCGCATAAAGCAGTGTCCGTGTCTGCCTGAGGTGGAATATAAACGGCACTTACTATGACCGGTGTAAACTCTTGAGGAAGATAAGAAGGACGACATTTGATGGTCAGTAGTTCCAGGTTGGGTGTGCAGGAGCGAGTGAGAGGAACAATGCTCACGCTGTTGCACCAGCTACTGTTCACCATTAAGCACACGCAGCTTCCCTTGACTTTACCGACTCTATTGTTCTGTCCATGTGGTGAACCGAGAAGAACTCGGCCGGCTGGATGGCATGGTCCGGCACCGCTGGGTTCAACCATGTCTCGGTGAAGCAGAAGAGATTGCAGGCCAGAATGTCTCTCTGGAACTTTACCCTGGCCCTGAGGTCATCTAGCTTATTCTCCAGAGAATGGACAATGGCGAACAGAATGCTGGGGAGAGGTGTGCGGTGTGCACAAGCTCTCAGCCTGTTCCTGATGCCGGCTCGTTTCCCCCAGTACTGCGGCTTTGGGTCTCGTCCTTTGTTCTCCCTCAGGATCTCCTTCGGCCAGCTCTGATCCGGGGTTAAAAACATCAAATTGTGAGTACATTGTACACCAATAGAAATAAGAGTATCACTATCATAACGAATGCACTCCATGTTGATGAATTTGCCGGTTCCATGTATTTAAAATTAACTTCAAAAAGAAAAAACAAAGAAAAAAGTGGTAGGAGCAGTCACGACGGCGGCCGACTTCGACAGCGCCGGAAGTAGAAAATAAACACGAAGTTTGTGGAGGATTAATCAAGGGTCCCCAAGAACTATTATAGCCTGAAGGAACGAAATGAGATTGCAGCAAATGACTTCACAATGGGTCCCGGAATGGAGGAGGTCCACAGACATACAGTGGATATAAAAAGTCGAAACACCCTTATTGAAATGCCAATTTTTTTCAGGTACAACCTCAAATAATTGGAATACTGTGTAAAATGTAAATAATAACAGAATGCAATGATTTTCAAACCCCATAAATCCCTAAAATATGCGTTTATGAGGAAAAATGCAATCATTTCAAATTTCAGAATTTTTAAACCTTTAATTGTACCTATAACCTGTATAGTTCAACTGAAAACAAAACTTATCCTTTGAAGGGGGAATAAAAACACTTATAATAACCTGGATGAATCAATATGTACACATGTACATGTATGCATACATGTACGCATCTCCTGTGCATAGCCCTTTTCAGGTCACCCTATAGATTTACAATTGTATTTAGGTCGGAACTCTGGCTGGGCCATTCCAACGTGTGAATCTTCTGCTGAAACCATTTCTTTGTTGATTTGAAGACTTTCAGTCGTTGTCATGCTGAAAGCTGAAAGTCTTAATCTTATCTCAAGACTTTTATCAGAGACCTGAAGGTTAAGTGTTAAAATTGACTAGTATTTGGAACTGTTAATAATTCACTTTACATTGATTAAAGCTTCAGTTACACCTGAAGAAAATCTGCCCCATCAAATTATACTACCATCATGCTTCACAGTGGGTATACTTTTTTTAGTGGGTATGTTTTTTTTTCCTTTCTTTGCAGATATATGAAGACTGTATGGGAATTGTTGTCACATATACAAAAAAACAGTACTTGCCAGAAATTCTTGCAGCTTACACATTTTGCTGTAGGCCTCTTGGCAGTCTCCCTGATTTTTATTTTTTTTTTGGAAGAGTTCTAATCTTGTTTTTTTTTCTGGGGACATTCAGTTCTTTGTATTGTGCTATATTTTCTTTTCCACGGTTGATGACTATCTTAACTGTCTACCATGGTATATCTATTCATTCATCCATTCATTTATTTCCTGAACTGCTTAATCCTATTTAGGGTCCTGAAATCTGGCACCCATCTCAGCCAACTTGCCTACTCCTTATTAATGACAGCAATGGATATGGTTTATCTAATGCCTTGGAAATTGTACCTTTTAAGCTGACATACCTTTCAACAGCCCCCAGTGCAGCTAACTGGGTTATCAAATGCCGGCCATGTCTCTCACTGTCTATGGTGAGAGGCATGTAAAAGAACTATTGCTGATTTTCGTCAAGAGTAGGCTGCATAGCCGTCAGCGTGTTTCTGCCTCGCGGTGGCCTGGCGAGCTGTCCGCAGTGTACTCTGCCCTCACCCAGAGTCGGTTGAGATGGGCGCCAGCCTCCCCGCGACCCTAATTAGGATTAAGCGGTTCAGAAAATGACATGATATGACCTTTCAACAGTGAGTTTCCTTTGATGCTTAGTAAACGCTTTACAAACCATGGATTTTGCTGAAAGAACTAACTACATTAATGTACTACTTACCATGAGCTTGAATGTATTTGGTTGATTGAGTGGGGCCAAATGCCCAGATATGATGGTGTGCACATTAAAACATTATTTGATTTTTTTTTTTTTCAGATTGTTGTTTACTTTATTTATATCACATTAAAAGTGGAAAAAGTTCTGAAAGGATTTCTTTTAGTAAAGTCTTTTGTACATTACAGAAACCTGCCATTTTACAGGGGTACCTAGACTATTTATATCCACTGTCATAAGGTGGGTAATTCAGGCTACCAGTAAAACATTAAGACAGTCGGGCAAAGCAATGACCTCTTGGGAAATTCCTCTCATTGCACTAGTTTCTCATTCAAAAGGTTACCTTTACCATCAGACGGACCTAGATGTCATAGGGTAATGATGTTAGGTCTGAGTTTAAAAAAAGACTATTGAAATAGTCTATTGAAAATAATAGAAAAGACTATGAGTTGGCTATTTTCAGTAGTTAACCTCAGATCTAGATGTCATAGGTTAATGATGTTAGGTCTGAGGTTAACTACTGAAAATAGTCCTTTACAGTCATAAAACAAGGGGGAAAAAGACTGTCACATTAATAGCCAACTCATAGTCAGCTTATAGGTATTGGCATAAATGCAAATTGTTGTTTTAATTTTTAAATACCAATTATATGCTTGTTTGCATGAATGGTACACTGATGGTGCATTGCTTTAAACATTGTTGCTGCAGCAAATATAGAACAGCATTATCTCCTTTCCCTATATGAAGGATGGTCCAGTATTTCCTTTTTCAAAGTAAACAATGGGAAAAATAATCATGAAGCTTTGTTTATTTATCAGCTGCAATCATATGTTTTGTTATTTAGATACTTCCAGGTCATTTTACTTGAATAGGAATCTTTTAACATAAAAATAAACCACAGCCAGTCTTCATGGTGGTTGACCCCCCCCCAACCAACCCCAGCCTTATAAGGGGAACTAGCATCTCTTTTTTTGTCACAGTTCAGTTCAGACCCAAATGCCTGGGACCCATTAATAAAATTCATAATGAGAATTAATTTACAGTGAGTTGAATCGGAGTAAAGAAAGAATGAACCTTGAATAGGAGAAAGGTTACCTAGACCAGGATTCAAGGGATGCATATTGAAGATAAGATAAGCCAACTGAAAGAATTGTGAAAATTTGTGAGTTGAGAAAATCAAGACTGCAGCTTAACACAGTGGCTGCAGTGTTTTTCCTGAGAGATGGAGAACCCCATGGGGTAGAGCACAATGAAAGCATAACTACAAAGCAGGAAGCAGTGAACTGATGATGAGTGGAATGAAAGCTGGTGTTTAAATGCTGGAGAAAAATGAGGAGCAGGTGCGTTGTTAAAAGCCATTAGTGAGGAAAGTTCATTTGATTCTGTGAAGGAACACACACTTGCACACACATGCACATACATGCATACACACACACACGCGAAAGAGAGAGAGACGTGTCAATGATGAAATTTAGTCATGCAGTAGACAGTAGTGTTCAGTGCATGGTCCTGCCAATTTATGCCAAACATGATTAAGTAGTGGGTAGTGTTGAAAAATTTTATCTTGTCCTTGTTGCTCTAGAAAGAGTAATAGCTTCTAACAGGCAAGATTTCTTTTACTGGATGAAAAGCAGGAAAAGTACTTAAAGTCAGTGACACAGCTGACCAAAGTTTCCCTACAGTTCAGAGATATAATCATTAGACTTATTAGCTGTTCCAGATTTCCCCCTGGTGTGTGACTGTGAATGGTTGTGTGTTGGCCCTGCAATGGCCTGGTGAGCTGTTCAGGGTGTACCCCGCTTTCACCCAGAGTTGTCTAAGTTATGTTCCAACCTTCTTGGGACCCTAGATTAAGTGGAATGAATTTTACAGCCCCGTCATCGTGCTGGTAGAGTAATTAAGGTTGTTAATTTTGTATTTTATATGCCTGTCAGCTAGAGATACAGTTGAAGGAAGAACCTTCCCCCCGCATGATCTCACCCCGTGGGGACAAAATGATCACGAGAACGGTGAGCAAAAATCCCAGAACAACACGGGGGGACCTAGTGAATGACCTGCAGAGAGCTGGGACCAAAGTAACAAAGGCTACCATCAGTAACACACTACACTGCCAGGGACTCAAATCCTGCAGTGCCAGACGTGTCTCCCTGCTTAAGTCAGTACATTTTCAGGCCCGTCTAAAGTTTGCTAGAGAGCATTTGGTTGATCCAGAAGAGGATTAGGAGAATGTCATATGATCAGATGAAACCAAAATAGACCTTTTTAGAACTTGTCATGTTTGGAGGAGAAAAAATGTTGAGTTGCATTCAAAGAACACCATACGTACTGTGAATGGAGGTGGAAACATCATGCTTTGGGACAGTTTTTCTGCAAAGGGACCAGAACGACTGATCCTTATAAAGGAAAGAATGAATCGGGCCATGTATCGTGAGATTTTGAGTGAAAACCTCCTTCCATCAGTAAGGGCATTGAAGATGAAACGTGGCTGGGTCTTTCAGCATGACAGTGATCCCAAACACACCGCCCGAGCAACAAAGGAGTGGCTTCATAAGAAGCATTTCAAGGTCCTGGGGTGGCCTAGCCAGTCTCCAGATCTCAACCCCATAGAAAACCTTTGGAGGGAGTTGAAAGTCTGTGTTGCCCAGCGACATCCCCAAAACATCACTGCACTAGAGGAGATCTGCATGGAGGAATGGGCCAAAATACCAGCAACAATGTGTGAAAACCTTGTGAAGACTTACAGAAAAAATTTGACTTCTGTCATTGCCAACGAAGGGTATATAACAAAGTATTGAGATGAACTTTTGTTTTTGACCAAATACTTATTTTCCACCATAATTTGCAAATAAATTCTTTAAAAAAACAGACAAATGGATTTTCTGGATATTTTTTTCTCATTTTGTCTCTCATAGTTGAGGTATAACTATGATGAAAATTGGAGACCTCGCTCATTTTTTGCACAATTGGTAGCTGACTAAATACTTCTTTGGCCTTTCTCTGCCAGCACTGGGCGAAGACAGGGTACACCCTGAAAAGCTTGCCAGACCATCACAGTGCACCACACACAACCATTTATACTCACACGCTCAGGAAAAAAATGTTGTACTTTAATATTACAGTTTTCTTTGTAGATTTTTTTCATCCTCCACATATTCTGCTTCATTCTTCTTCTTGCTGACAGTGATAAATCGCAGTCCTCCCTTGAGCTGTTCTGCCTTTTATCTGATTTAAGAAACAAGCATCTGGGGAGGGTGCAGGTTATTTTTTATAAACTGTCGAGGGTTATCAAGAATACCCCCTCCAATAGACACACAAGCAAGCCTCTGATTCTGCTTTGGGATTCCCTTTTTACTTGAACGTTGATGTTTATATATTAGTACTGTAATAGACGGGCGACCTGTTCAGGATGTACCACTCCTCTTGTCCGAAGTCAGCTTGGATTGGCTTTACTTTCCTCCCATGACCCTGACATATAAGCAGTATAGACACACACACATACACACACACACACACACACACACACACACACACACACACACACACACACATACACACACACACTTTCTCTCTTTCTCTCTCTCTCTCTCTGATTAATAATCCCTTAAATTTTGAGTATAAAAAAAGGCAATGCTTATATGTTGATTACCCAGAATTGTTTCCAACTACTTTCAGGGGAAGTGGTGAATACATGCTCTGAATTTAAATATATGACCTATGTGAGAATTTGCATGTTAATCGAGACACCATGATGATTTGCATATCAAAACCCGAGAGTAACGTTTATTCAAAAAACAAAATACACAAGGAATTAAACACTTGGGTATGCTAGTCTACAATATTGCTGACATTGATCATTGGTTTGAAGTTTTTGATATAACATTATTTTTGTTTTTGCCCATGTAGACTAAATACAATATTAAATATATTTAATTATGGCCAACCAATTTAAAAAGTAGTGACAACCACACACACACACACACACACACACACACACACACACACACACACACACACACCTTTTCTGTGTAGCATATACTAATGTTTGTTATCACAATCCAGCTCACCGATCATAACATGCTACTACTGTGTAGCACATTCCTGGACAAAAGTTTTTTTTTTTTTTTTTTTTGCATGTGTGCCTAATATTAACAACAACTGATCGCTTCTAATTAACCAATTTTTATCAGTTATGGCTTAAATGAATCCGCCAAGTATACTGAATGTTTTGTTAAAAGCAACAGGCAAATCGTAATCGTAATTCTACTTTTTACAGCTAATTAAATAGAAACATATCCATTCCAGGCTGGACAAACGTCTTGTCACAATCATGCAACATCAAATTCTGGATTAAAGTAATTAGTAAAAATTAAAGTGAAGTGCCCTGGAGAAAGGCACCAAACCCCCAACTGCTCTCTGATTATCCCAATGTGTGGCAGCCCACTGCTCCGACACACACTATGTGTGCTCACTGTTTACGTGTGTGTGTGTGTTTGTGCTCACTTTGAATGGGTTAAATGCAGAAGCAACCTTGTGGGGTAAATAATACAGTATATCTAAAAAGTTAAAAATAAAACACATATTAAAGCACTGTTCAGGAAATTTATGAACAAAGCTTAAATGGCTTGGTGGCAACCAAGAATCTTGACTAAACTCTTTGCAAAAACTGTAGAAACTTTTATGATCTACTAAAAGCAGATGGAAAGAATTAGTAAGCAAGCAGTAGTAAGAAATTTCAGACACCCTTGGTACATCTAGGCAAGTTAGGTCATGCAAGAAAACTACCCACATGGTTAATAACACAGGGCTGATAACAGTCAGACTATTTGATGAGTGAGCTGTCCTCTAAAATAGCTTACTTGTGCATTAAAAATGGATTACAAGTGTCTCGGGCCTCAAGATGTTTTAGTAACACTTTCAAATTCCTATTATTTTAATTTTAACATCTTAAAGGAGTTTGATTCATTTAATATGATAATTATTCACCATGCAAGCACCTGGTTGTCTGGTACAATCATGGCGATGTTTGCTGAGGCAAAATTGACTATCAGTGATGCTTTTAAATTATTATTATGTTATATTTTCCTAAATATTATATATTTACTTAACAAGACAATTTGTTTTTTTTTTCTGTAATAATATAGTCTTAAAAGTGAAATTAAGTCTTTGCGATAAGACTTTTGTCCAGGCAAGATCGGGTAGGTTCATATTTAAGAAACTGTAAAGATTAGGAGAATTTGTTTTCCCAATATTGCTACTAGCACATAGTATCCGGTTCCATCGGTTATTTTAAGTCATAGTTTATTAAAATCATTAATAAGTTGGCCAAATATGGGCTTTTATACATGATTGTCAACATATGCATTAAGACTTTTCTCCATGACTATATATACTAAAATAATTTATGTAGTGTCAAAGCAGTCCACAGACTCACTTTATCTTTATTTTTTTGCAGTATGAGTATTTCAATGCTGTGCTCATCAATGAGGTGGATGAAGAAGGCAATAATGTGGAGCTAGGTGGAGAGTTCATCCTGCAGCCCACTGAGCATTTCAACAACTTGTCTGTTAACCTCAGCCTCAGTGTGGTCCAGGTACCTACCAACATGTACAATAAAGGTATGTTCCATGTAAAAAAAAAAAAAAAAAATCCCAAAAACAAACAAAACAAAAGGTGCTTTAGTATCATAGAACTAAATGAACAACAAAGATATGTACTTAAATAAAATAACAGTTTTTATTTACTTTAAAGAGAATTTATAATAATAGATTAATAAAGTTACGAAACCATACATTGGCATTCACTGGATAAATTGTGTGACATGGGCTTTAAATATTAATCAAATTTACATTTAGATTAAATGTCACAGGATGTTGTCCACCAAAGGGAATATATGTTTTTAACTGTGGGAGAATAATACAAACAGATTAAGAGTAAAATGTAGCATTTTTGGCCAAAGGCGATTTGTTTTTGTCACAGCCCATATCAGCAATTTAAGGGACAGTGTGTAAAAATTACATTGCAGATTTTAGATTGCAGTAAAACTAAGATTTTATTCCTGACCCCTCTTTGAAACCTGTATGGCAATCTATGGGGGATGTCATTTGGGAGAAACCATAAATAAAGTAACTGACCAAGTGATAAAAACAATTTAGGTAACCATTTAAAAATTGCAATATGTAAATCTACCATAATTCTGGTGAAAGACAACAAATATTGTATAATAAAAATAATGCACGGTGGCATAGTGGTTAGCACATACGCCTCACAGCAAGAAGGCCTGGGTTTTATTTCCAGCACGGGCATATCTCTGTGGAGTCTGCATGTTCTCCTGGTGCTTACGTGGGTTTCCTCCAGGTACTCCGGTTTCTTCCCACAGTCCAAAAACATGCACAGTAGGTTAATTGGCTGTTCCAAATTGCCCCTAGGTATGAGTGTGAATGGTCCTGTGATGGCCTGGTAAGTAATCCTAGGAAGTTGTTTCAGATCATCCATCCATTTCCCAAACCACCTAATCCTACTAGGGTCACGATGATCTCAGCTGACTTGGGATGTAGGTAGGGTACACCCTGAACAGCTCTCCAGTCTATTGGAGGCCAACACACACAAACATTCACACTCACATCTAAGAGCAATTTGGAACAGCCAGTTAGCCTAATGTCCATGTCTTTGGATTGTGAAAGGAAAGCAGAGTACCCGGAACCCACGCAAGCACGGGAATAATATACAAACTCCATACAGAAATGCCTCAGCCAAGCCAGGGACTCAAACCCAGGACCTTCTTGCTGTGAGACGTACGAACCACTATGCCACTATGCAGCCCAGATCAGAAATATTTCATTGATCCTGGAGAAAACTGCTTAAACTTGACACCCTCCTCCATCTCGCCGAACCCTTTCCAAGCTCTTGTCTGACTCTATAACCCCTCAGAGAGCTGAGATGCGAACTGCGGATGTTAGGTTTTATGTTTTTAATTGTATGTACACTAAATATTATTAGAAAAAGAGATTATTGCAATTAAAACAAAGAAAATCCCTCACACTAGATTTTAGATACTCCTCTCCCACTCAGAAATCTTACAAATGACTTATGTCACTCTATATCCGAAAAGATAATTTAGTCTCTACTAAATGTTAATGTAAATGTTTGCACTTCTTTTCACTGATCATTCTGGTTTTTTTTTTCTTGAAGATAATTTATATTATCTGACATTAAAAAAAAAATTGGAGCATAAACGTTTTACAAATGGTTAACTAGTTTATATTAAGCAAACTTTACTCTTAGTTCTTCTTGATCCTATTTTATGTGAGCTTTTAATCCAAGCACTCTTGGAAGATGTTCTATAGTTTAATTGTGTAGAAAAAAAAAAACAATCACAGACATGCCACAAAACCAAGGGCGTAGGAACCGGGGGGATGTGTGTGTCTGCAATATTGGAGACCAGCACATTTGTACCCCCCAAAAAATATCGCGGATGAAGAAATATTTAACTTTGAAATCTGTAATTTTGAAGGCCCAACGCAGCATTCTGTCATGCACCCCGCCACCTCACCGGCAGGACTCAAGACTGTCAGATGAAAAGACAACATCAGCACAGTTTAATTGAGTTCTTTCCAATGGAGAACACAAAAAAGAAAGTAAATGTGAGTTGATAATGTTTTTTTTTTCCAGAAGAATAATTATATTTTCTGTCTATCATCAGTCATGTTGATATTCAGCTGATGTTATGAATCCAGCATCTAAAATACACTGTTGCTAACATGTTGTCAAACATTACTATTTATGTTACTAACCAACGAAAATATGGTGGACTTATTCCGGTGATGAAGGGTGAAGTGATTAGTTGATAATGAGGGGAAGGTTCAAACATAAGTAAATGCAGTTGGATTTTATATAATAAAATAAACATATATATTTTTTTAGATTGAACTAGCTCTCCAGTGTTTATCTATACCATATCTATATCGTATAACCTAACCTTAAAGGTTAAGGTGATATATCCAAACCTTTTGCTTAGCTGTGGTTAGTGTCTAAGATATGTTACATAATTTAATTGAAATCATGCTGAAAGGAGCCCCACTAATGAATCTGATTTCTTACTATAGATCACGTGGTTACACTATGGTGTAAGTTGTACATAGGTTTTTGCAAAAAATAAATAAATAAAATAAAACAAACAAATTTTGGTTTGCGTTTCAATTGGGTGTGTAAGTCATGTATATAAACACATGCATTTATACTTTTAGATCTGGGAATACTTTTTGTGCAAGTTTTTCAAGTACAGGGATAGGCTAGTTTGGTTCTCGAGAGCCGCAGTCCTGCTGGTTTTCCATGTTTTCTTGCTTTAACAAACCTGATTCAAATTAAATGGATCCACCAGGTTATGAATTTCAGCTTACTGTTTTACTTCTTAGGGTGTTCAGAGCAGGGACAGACAGCTAAACGACACTTAAGTCAAGGGACAGAGGACAGAGCCATATCAGCCACACCCAAAATTCAATGACACTCAAATTATGTCAGACAGAACTCTGTCCTACCAAGAGCGGTGGTATAAGGAATTTCCCCGGATACATTATCATGCAGTGCAGAAGGGGGTTTTGTGTTTTAATATGTGTTTTCCTTTATCTTTTCAAATGTATGTTTTTAGTTTAATAAAACATATTTGTTACTGTTTTGTAGTGTTAATATATGACATATTTCTGTTTAAACCATTAACGGATCTATCAGGTTTCCAATATGTCGTCTATTACTAAATATTAACTATTTTCATTTAACATTCCAACCTTCTGGCATAATGTAACATTTACAAAAAAAAAAAAAAGAAAATTGTAGTCAATTGCAACTGTTTTTCCAGATGCAATAGAGGAAAAAATATGGAATCACTCAATTCTGAGGAAAATATTATGGGTTCACCATAATCACTTTGCAGTTAAAAAACAAACTTCTGTATCCGATTACATCTGCTAATTAGTCTGCAGTTTAAAAAGAGTGCTTGCACACCTTAGTGAGCCATTGAACCGAGTTGACTGACATAAATCATGGCTCCAACACGAGAGATGTCAGTTAAAACAATGAAGAGGCTTATAAAACTTGAAGGTAAATCTTCATGTAATGTTGCAAAAGATGTTGGTTGTTCCTAGGCAACTGTGACTAAAATCTGGACCTAGTACAAATCAAATGGGAAGGTTGTAAAAGGGAAGCGTACTGGTTGACCAAGAAAGACATCAAAGCGTCAAGATAGAAAACTTAAAGCAATATGCCTTGAAAACAGGAAATGCACAACAAAACAAATGAGGAACAAATGGGCAGAAAGTGGAGCCAATGTCTGTGACCGAACTGTAAGAAATCGCCTGAAAGAAATGGCTTTTACATCCAGAAAAGCCAAATGAAAACCACCATTAACATCTAAACAGAAAAAACAAGGTTTCAGTGGGCTAAAGAAAAGCAATCATGGACTGTGATTGACTGGATGAGAGTGAGATTCAGTGATGAATCACAAATCTGCATTGGGCAGGGTGATGATCCTGGAACTTTTGTTTGGTGCTGTTTCAATGAAATTTATGAAGACAACTGCCTGAAGAAAACATGCAAATTTCCACAATCATTAACGATATGGGGTTGAATGGCAGGTAAAGCTATGGGAAAGATGACCGTCATTACATTCTCAATAAATGCACAAGTTTACATTGAGACTTTGTACACTTTTCTTATTCCAATAATTGAAAGGATGTTTGGTGATGATGACATAATTTTTCAGGATGATAATTCATCGTGCCATAGGGAAAAAGCTTCAAAACTTTCCTTTAAGAAAGACATATAATGTCAATGGCATGGCCTGCAAATAGTCCGGACCTCAATCCAATTGAACATCTATAGTGGAAATGAAAGAAAATGGTCCATGACGAGGCTCCAACCTGCAAAGCTGATCTGGCAACTGCAATAAGAGAAAGTTGGAGCTGGATTGATGAAGAATACTGTTTGTATATAGTTAAATCCAGGCCTCAGACAATTCAAGCTGTTATAAAAACCAGAGGTGATGCAACAAAGTTCTAGTGGTGTTTTTGTATGTTGATTCCATAATATTTTCCTCAGAATTAAGAGACAACTGCAGTTGACTACAACTTTCTTTTTTATTTAAGTGTTTCATAAAGCCAGGATGGTTGGAATGTTAAATGAAAATAGTTTTGTGGCATATCTGTGATTGTTTATTTTTTCTACACAATTAAACAATTGAATGAACCTCTTCCAAGAGTGGTGATTCCATCATTTTTGCCAGGGGTTGTACACTCTCACTCATTATTCACTCATTTGTTAAACCTAGGGGCAATTTGGAACAGCCAATTAGCTTAACTCATAGGAACCCCACACATTCACAGAAAGAACACGCAAACTCCACACAGAAATGCCTGAGCCTGGGACTCAAAACTAGGATCTTCTGCGGTGAGGTAGAGGTGCTAACCACTATGCCACAGTGCCGCCCAGTGATGCTACAGTGCCACAAAATTCCAACTTCACCATTACCACTTTACCATTACAAAGCCAACAGCTTTTTCAATTACCAGGGCTTTTTGTGCATTCTGGGCTACTGTAGACACATGGTGGTTAAATTAGTAGGGTCCGCTACCCATGGAGATATTTTAAGGTTATGGTTACACTCATGTAACAACCTTTTTTTCTTTTTATAATTATTCGTTAATACAAATATATTTATCGAGGATATACTTTCTTTGTGCTTATAAATAATCCAAAAATATTATACACCATACCCTTTAGATGTATACAAAATGGTATTTATATTAAAATCAGTAAAATCTTGATTAATTTACGTTAAGTTTAGTCATTTCTGCCTGAAGCTTATAAGAGACTAATTGAATGTACATCAAACACTTCATTAAACAAAAACATACTTTGAAGACTTGATTAAATCTCAATGCCTGGGAAAATTTCAATCCACAATGAAAGCATATAAGCAATCATAGATTGTACTAAAGAATATTTCTGAAGATCCACTTTTATATGATTTTATATTATTATTATATTATATAATTTTTTTTTTTTTTTATATGGAGTGTTTTAATTATCTCTTTAATTGTTACTGAGTGTGTCAATTGGGTACTTGAAATTTATTTTACAAATTTAAAACATAGTGAATATTATTTTTGGTAGAGCCCCTAATTAAGAGAGATAGCAATCGAGAGGGACCCTTAAAAAGCACACATCTGCTCTCTTAAATGATTACAATGAAATAATGTCTTTGCTATTGCTTTAACAATACAAAAATGCACAATACATCAAAATTCATTCATTTTCACTTTAAATGAGAAGATTGTTTCAATATCTCACAACCGTCCGAACGGAAAAGAATAATGTGCGGTATGCATCCAGCTGAAAAAGAATGTTTAGAAGGCTGAGAAACAGGCAAGTTTAGTGCAGGTACATTTGTATGAATATCTCTGGCTTGGTGATGGAAGAGGTCTCATTCATTCATTTGCCAAACAGCTTAATCCTATTAGGGTCTCTGGAAGGTAGGAGATTATCTCAGCCAACACTGGGCGAAGGCAGTGCATACCCTAAACAGCTCGCCAGGCCATTGCAGGGCCAGCACACACACACACACAATCATTCAGACTCACGCTTGCACATAGGGGTAATTTCGAACAGTCAATTTGCTGAATGTGCATGTCTTTAAACTGTGGGAGGAAACCCATAGAAGCATTGGGATTGCATACAACATATACGCAGAATATTAAACCACAAAAGCGGAAACCCACATTGGTTTCCAATTCTGTAAGCCAATTAGAGGACTCTGTAGCTACAGTGGAGACAGTCTCCATGAAACTGGAAAGTTAAAAGTCCCTGGAGGTGGAATTTTCCCCTAGTTTGGTAAGCTCTTGACCTGTATCAGCATTGCTGCTAATTAGACAATTACATCAATGTATTTATTTACTAGAAAGATTACAATAATAAAAATTATAATAATAGTACTTTTATTCCTTGTAGAAATATTTTCACTCACTCATTCAATCGCGAGAAAGCCAACACTGACTCACTCACTCAATCTCAGCCGACACTGGGTGAAGGCATGGTATACCTTGAACAGCTCACCACACCATCACTCATTTTCATTAACTTAAATATATTATTATCATCTTTTTATGTTCAGATATTGCAATTTGCAGACACATTGAAAAAGACTGTTAAGCACTAGTGGAAATCTATTTTCTACCTGCTTTCCTGAGTTTGTTGCTACAACTTCTCAGGAGACCTATTTTCAGCAGTTCTACTATGTTATTTAAGAAGTCATTATCTCTGTAGGGGAAAAAGCAAAAGATAGTTTTCTTAATGATGTTTAACAAAAGATAGTTTTGTTAGACACTAAAAGGACATGCATGCAGCTCGAACACGATGATACAATGACAGAAATTTTGAATTTAGGGTTACTTTATTTCAAATTATTTATACTTTCTGGGCTAACCTTATTACTTGTTAATGAATGAATTCATTTCCTAAGCCACATATTCCTAATTAGGGTAGCGGGGAGGCTGGCGCCTATCTCAGCTGACTGTACGCGAGGGCAGGGTACACCCTGGATAGCTCACCAGGCCACTGCAGGGCCAACACACACAACCGCTCTCACTCACACTCACACCTTGAAACCATTTGGAACAGTCATTCAACCATTCTCACTCACTCTCACACCTTGAGACCATTTGGAACAGTCATTTAACCTACTGTGCATGTTTTTGGACTGTGCTAAGGAAACCGGAGTACCTGGAGGCAACCCACACTAGCATAAGGAGAACATGCAAACTACAATCAGAAACAGTTAAGCCCAAGGATCAAATCCAGGCCTTCTTGCTGTGAGGCAGATGTGCTAACCACTGCGCCACCATGCTGCCCCACTTATTAATATATATATATATTTTTTTTTTAACTAAATTATTATATGTAAAGTTGTCCACTGAGACAAGTAGTAATATTAAGTTTGAATAGTATGATTAATATTATAATTTAATACAAAAGGTCTCTGCAATTATAATGAAATGAAGAAGCTGGGTAAATAAATAGTGTCCTTAGGTCAAGGTTACATTCATGAAATCATTCATTTGTTCATTAATTTTCCGAACCACTTTATCCTTTGTAGATAGATTTTATAGATTTTAGAGATAGAAATGCCAATTACTATGCCACCCCAAAGCTGTATTGTATCCTGTTAATGAATAGGAAAACGTAATTGCTGTGCCTTTTATGTGAGATTTATAGTAAAATAACGAATTCCATTTGGTCATTATCTTTTTTATTATGTGAATAGAAGAAAAAGATAAGATGCTTAAAATAACAAAGACTTTGACAAAGTAGTTTTGCAATTCTGTCATTGTTAATCAAACTGTCTTATTATGAACATTTCAGTTTCAGGCACAAACTTACTCAGAATCAGAAATAAAATCTTAGAAACAAATTATCATGTCTTATTAGGAAAAGTAAAGACCAAAAACACTTGAAATAAATAAACATTAACTGCTAAAAAGAAATGTCAGACAACCAATTAGCATATATTGCCTTTAGGTGTGCTCACACAATACCGATCAGTATCTTGAATTGCTCCTATCATATTCAGATGTTACAGGAAAATGGAAAATACAGGTATACATCGAAGAACACTGGAGGACATGGTAGTATTTTTGGGAAAACTTTGGGGAAGAGTCAAACTTTTTTTTGTGTGCGTATGTGTGTGTTTAGAGTAGATCAGGGAAACAGGAAAATCAGAGTAACATCAGAACACATCTGTAGTCATCGGTGTACCATTGGTATAAAATTTGGAAAAAATTGGAGCAACATTGTGGGACATGCCGGTCATCAGCTTGGATTGTCATATCATCTAAATCATGTCGGAATATGATCAGCTGAAACCAGGATCATGATTGGTTTTGTGAGAACTCACCTTTTATTTAAGATTTTTCAATCTTAAATAAAGCAAAGCAGTCAGTCAACATCGTGATGCCTATAAATATATGTATGGATGAACATACAAGCACAGGCAGCTCAAGAAGACATGAAATATCAAGTTGATTTCTTGGTTTCTTAATAAGTATGGTGCTTCACAGGAGTCTGGCTATATTACAGATGTAGTGGTTTTACTGAAGCATCAGTGAAATTTTAGTTTTTGAGCAGAGAATGAAGACAAACAGTGAGTCCGTATAGAATATGTTGGACAAAATAGTACCATAGGTTTTCTTTTCATATTCTTTCTCCTTCTTCTCCACTCACCCTGCATTTCACTACTAATGGGCAGCCAGTAATGCCATGGTCCCGGCTGTTCTTGAGTTTTTTACACTTTTGAGTTTATGCCATCTTGTGCTGCACACAACAGTTCACTGTGGAAAGATATCACTTTTTTCCTGCTATCAGAATCACTCCTTAACATAGCAGGTAATGGATACAGAAGGCAAGGAAAAGGAAATGGGATTATATTATATTATTCTGCATTACCTATCCAATCGAAAGAAGAAAACGTCACTGTCATCTGCATTTGGGAAAGGGTAAACCTATGTTTGTCTTCATCTCTCCCGATCTTGATTAGTCTTCATCATTTCAGATCTTTGATGTGGGTCTGTTGTAATATACAATCTGAAATGTGTCGATGGCAGAACTGTTGTTGCCACTTGTCTTATTTATTTAGGGCCCAAATGCTGAGCCAGCAATGGGGACTAGAACACAGACAGGGGGGGAAAAATGGAAACAAGAATGCCAGGAGAGAGAACCTGCCTTGCCTAAAGTAGCAGGTAACAACGGGAGGTTGTTGTTGGTGTGCCGCCCTCTGCTGGTTGGTGAGGGAACACCAGAATAGCAGATAACAGCGGGAGTACCCGCTATCTCAACAGAAAACTTTTTATCTTTTGTATTCTTTTCTTTTTCTCTCTTTTTCTTCTTTATTTTTACATTAACAAAACAAACACAGCACCTGTTCACATAAAACCCAGGGAAAAAAATACCATATACCGGTTGTGAGATGTGTGGCTTCACACATACAAAGACCCAGCACCTTCTGAACGGTGCTGGCTTCTTAAATAGGCTTTGTGCCTAATGGTTAATTGCCAACATGTGTGGCTCCTCCTCCCCTACCGGGATTGGGGTTAGGGTGTTGGTGGTGTGCCACCCTCTGCTGGTTGGTGAGGGAACAGCAGGCCCTTGACTGTTTGACTGAGGGTGGTACCCAGAAGAGAGGCTTGCTGAGGCCACCAGGAAATTGCAAAAGGTTCTCCAGAAGTGACTGGTGAATTGCAGACCCCGGTTCTGAGACCATGTCAACCGGCATACCATGGACTCGGGCCACTTGACGGAGAAGCAATTCAGCCGTCTCCTTGGCTGAAGGCAGTTTGGGCAGTGCAATGAATTTGCATGCTTTGGAGAATCAGTCAACTACAACTGGAAGGGGGTAGACCTATAATGAAGTCCAAAGCCAAGTGGGACTAGGGACATGATGGCATGGGTAGAGGGCAGAGCAGACCTGCGGGTTTAGCCCTGGGATCTTTATTACAGGCACACACCCTACAGGCAGCCACAAAATCGTGTACATCCTGGCCAATGCCGGGCCACCTGAAGTGTCACCGCAGAAACTCCAGAATGCTGCTCACACCTGGGTGACCTGAAAAGGGGGTTGTATGCCCCCCACTGGAGTATTTTGGGTCGTACAGTAGTCGGTATGTAGAGCCGGCCCGAGGGACCCCCACCTGGGTCTGGCTCCTTCTGTTGGGTGTGCTCGACCATCTTAACTATGTCCCAGCAATGTGGGGCTAGGATACGAGAGAGGGGGAGGATAGGCTCCAGCTCCTGGTTTATGGGAGGAAGTGCCCACTGATGGGAGAAGGCATCGGGCTTAGTGTTCTTTGATCCAGGTCAATAAGACAGCTCAAAGTTAAACTGGGTGAAGAACAAGGCCCACCTGGCCTGGCACAGATTAAGACGCTTGGCTTGTTGAAGATAAGCCAAGTTCTTAGGATCTGTCCAGACCAGGAACTGATGTTGAGCCCCCGCCAACCAGTGCCTCCACTCCTCTAGGGCTAACTTCATGGCTAGGAGCTCCCAGTCCCCAACAGTGTAGTTACAATGAACATCTGAGGGTTGTGACGTTGCAGCTAGGAGAACCCCAGTATTAGCAGCAAACCTTGAGCCTGGAGCACATACAGTGTAATACACTCACTGTTTTGGCCTATATGGAGCTCCAGGGGGCCTGCCTGCTACATAATACCTCCCTGGGCTAGGGAAAAGCCATCTATGGCTGAAATTGGCAGACGGTGGTCCAGGAAAGTCCCTGGCAGTTTTAATTTACTGACCATGGTGGCATCAATAAAGTTGCTTGCCACTCCCGAGTCCACAAAAGCCTGGAGACATTCCTCCCAGTTGGGTCCCCATATGAGCAATGTGGTGAGGAACAGTCCAGGGGTTTGAGAAGTGTGGGAAGAGACCAACATGGGTCCCTGATCCCATGCCAGACCGTATGTGTGCCTATGTCATGCTCCTGCTGGGAGAGCTGGGCATGCCCAAGTTGCATTGGCTGCTTCACATCTAACGGGGTCCGATGTTCACGCTGAGCCAACCCGGAGCCCTCTCCAGCTCCCTGGTCCTCTGGCACCCCCGAAGCCGGTTATCCAATTTAATGGGACAGCTCAATTAATTCCTTCAAGGAGGTTGCCAGGTCGCGAGGAGCTAGCTCATCATTAAGCTCCTCGCTAAGGCCCTGGGAGTAAGCAGCCAGGAGAGCAGGTGAATTCCAGCCACTCTCAGCAGCTAGAGTGCAGAATTTGACTTCATAATCTGCCACCGGGCGTTGGCCCTGATGAATGTGCAGCAGTCTGGTGTTGGAATTATTGGCACAGATTGGGTGGTCGAAGGTCCTACCGAGGGCCTGGGTAAACCCTGCTAAGGAGTGGCAAACCTCAGCCTGGTTCTCCCAAATGGGTGTGGCCCAGGTTAATGCCCAGCCAGTGAGCAGGGCTATGATGTAAGCTATCTTGGATCTCTCTGTAGGAAGTCTCAAGGGTTGTTGTTCAAAAATTAGGGAGCACTGAAGAACGAACCCACGACACTGTTCCCTTTCCCTGTCAAACCTCTCGGCCGAAGATAGGGGGGGCTCAGAACAAGGGAGCGGATCATGGGTAGGGGGAGGTTTCTGTGGGCGGGTTAAGCTAGGGCCTACACCCACTGGGGGCATGACCAGAGCCTGCAAGGTCTCAGTGATTTGACTCAACTGCGCTGTTATCTGTTGCAGTGCTAGTTCATGCTGCTCAATTGCCGCTCCCTGGATAGCCAAGGCATTTCTTACCGTCTCACCCCAATTTGGCCCAGCTGGGTTCATCCTGGCTGGGTCTTTCTGTAACATGTCGATGGCGGAAACGTTGTCGCTACTTGCCCCATTTATTTAGGGCCCAAATGCTGAGCCAGAAATGGGGACTAGAATGCAGATGTGGAAAAAACGGAAACAAGGATGCCGGGAGAGAGAACCGGCCTTGCCTAAAATAGCAGGTAACAGCGGGAGGTTTTGGTGGTGTGCCGCCCTCTGCTGGTTGGTGAGGGAACAGCAGTCCTGGAGTCCGGCTGTCTCCTCACATAATCTGTTATTTAGTGAAATTTGAGTCATAGTTTTCACAAAATGTTTTGCCAGTGGCGACAATCAATATTTCCTTTTAATTTTTCTTTATCATCATCAGCTTATGTCAGCTTTTAACCCAGGTGGTGTTAAAGCACCAACAATTTATTTCAATAAAAAAAATAGAAACATGACATTGCAGGATGGTGGCCTTCATGAGAGGGGATCTGCTCTCCATGGAGATATAAACTGCTTATGAGAGGGTTAAGGAAACTCATCTTATACTCAACTAAAACTTCTGCTAATAGGTCCTTTACAATTATACACAATGTACCTTTTGTCCTTTGCTATAAAATAATTTTAATTTATCGTTATGTTTGGATGTTGTTTTGGTAAAATGTTAAAAACTTTCAAAGTATTTAGAAACAAAAACTACTTTGCATGTTATGTATTCCTGGATGTCTGCATGCATCAAATTGTTGCTACGGAATGAACAGCCAATCAGCATTGCAATGCATACAGACAATAGTTGTACAGATGGATAGTCTTGTTGTTTTTTTAAATGTGTCATGAAAGCCCTTGTGGGAGCACTACAACTATACAATAAAATTATACAAAAGCAAACATTCCTTCGATGTGTCTATTTTTAATGTTGGCTTGATGTATAAATGAAAAAATAAATGAATGACAGTGGATGATGGTAGTGCTTACACATAGTTGTACACACACATATCAGGTGAAGGTGAAGTACACCCTAAACAGCTCACCAGACCATTGCAGGACCAACATACACACAACCATTCTCACTCACATCTAGGGGAAATTTGGACAAACACAGGAAGAACATAGTTTGGGCTTGGGAACCCAGCGCCTTGAGAGGGGCTGAACCCTCCACTACTCTGGAGTTGCCCAGGGTGAGCGGCAGCGAGCTGGTGTGGGCTTGCTCATAGCTCCCCAACTCAGCCACCGTGTGTTGGAGTTTACCCCGGTGAACGAGAGGGTCGCTTCCCTGCGCTTTCGTGTTTGGGATAGGTCTCTTACTGTTGTCTGTGCCTACGGGCCGAACGGTGAAGAGTACCCAGACTTCTTGGAGTCCCTGGGAGGGGTACTTGACAGTGCTCCAACTGGGGACTCCATTGTTCTACTGGGGGACTTCAACG
>JAOUQZ010000034.1:8223274-8237671 GCA_028564935.1 Neosilurus hyrtlii
ATATATATATATATATATATATATATATATATATATATATATATATATATATATATATATATATATATATAGTATTAGTTACTCTAGTCCTGAATAGCCTTGTGATTTTACTTATAAAATTAACGCTTGAATGTCATATTAATACATATACATCCTCACACAATTGTTACAAGCATAATTATTGTTATTATTATAAGTAGTATTTATTTATTTATTTATTTATTCATTTATTATTATTATTATTATTATTATTCTCATATATTTAGTTTTATGGTGTTGATAAAATGCAGGTAAAAAGTTAATAGTGACTGTGTGTATGTGTGTGTGTGTGTGTGTGTTTGTGTGTGTGTGTGTGTGTGTGTGTGTGTGTGTGTGTGTTTAGTATGAAGAAGGCAAAAAGAGGAAGAAGCCCAACTACAGCAGCATAGATCTCTCTGAAGTTGAATGGGAAGACAAAAATGATATGGTTTGTTAATTTGTTTGGTGTTTTCATGTTTTTTAGGTGTATTCCCTATCTGGTCCTATTTTCTTTTTCCCTTCACAGTACAATATAAAATACAATTATTTGTGATATTGCAAAATGTATTTTTTAGCTAGAACTTTAATTAGATGCTAAGGTGTATTTAGTTCTTTTTACCGCAATACGTTAAAACTAGAATTTAGACTTTATTCTACTACATTGTGTCATGTTGGCTTGATTATTTAATATATATATATATTAACTTTGTTTTAAATTGATAAATACCTTGATTGTGGTATTTATGATGAATATGGTGCTTTTTGTTCTATTTAAATAATGTTTCTTTTGCTCTGTTTATGTTTCTATTGCCTGTGTGTGTGTGTGTGTGTGTGTGTGTGTGTGTGTGTGTGTGTGTGTGTGTGTGTGTGTGTTTCAGTTGCGCAATGCTATGGTGAATAGAAAAACTGGAACATTTTCTATGGAAGTCAAGAAAGCTGTTGATAAAGGGGTAAAAGAACAGAAATAAAATATGTTTGATTTTTTTTTTTCTATTACTGTACTTGTAGATCTATTCTTATGTGTAAGTGGTATGTCCCACTAGATGGCACTGTAATGTGCTGTATGTGTGTTTGTGTGTGTTTTCAGAGACGGGTGCTTGTGCTGCAGAATGACTACTATTACACAGACATCAAGGAAACTCCTTTTAGGTAAAATAACCATCATAATATGGACACTGTATTATTATAGACAGAAGTTATGAGTTGTCTGCACTTATTATGTGAGGGTATGTGAGTTTGTGTGAATTGAAAGGCAATATGTGCTTGTTTTGCAGCTTAGGTGTGGCTTTGTCAAAGGGACACGGCAAATATGTCTTCAGGGGGAGTGTCACTGTAGAAGAAGGTAACTTTTCAATGGGCTATTTATATCTAACTCAGCCAAAATAAAATGTTTTTGTTTCTTAAATTCTTACATACATTTCTGGGTCCCAGTATTTTCACCCTGCATGTTTTTCAGCAGGATCATGCATGTTAATATTCATTGGCTCTGGTTGCATGCTCATTCTTAAACAGGTCTACTATTTAGGATTGACAGAGCATGGTCCAGCATTTCCTGTGATGGTTCCTCCTGTCAGTTTCAATAGAAATAGGCATTTTTCATCCACCAGAAAATCTAATGAATTATGAATGAAAGGAAAATGGTTGGCCATGGACTGTGCATGAACTTGACCACCAACATCATTCAGTAGAGAGACAGAAGGAGAGAGAAAGAGAGAGAGAGAGAGAGAGAGAGAGAGAGACAGAGAGAGAGAGAGAGAGTATGTACCAACCTTTACTTTTCTCATCTATTCAGAATTGCACTAATGCAATATTTTCTGCCCATTCCTCACCCATGAAGCATTGGCCACTTTCATGCTTTCCCTAGGACAAATATGCATATACACCTAGGGGCAATTATGAGTCGTTTATGTGTATGTCTTTGGACTATGGGAGGAAACCAAAGCACCCAGAGAAAACCCATACAACAAGAAAACTCTACCCACAAATACCCTTGCTAACTTTGGATTTCAAGTCCAGGACATTTTTGCTGTGAGGCAAAAGTGCTGACCGCTATGCCACGGTGCCACACACTCATGGCATACCTTCTGACAATATGCAGTTAACTGTATCAAGGATCAGATAGTATACATATTTTCAGTCCTTTATTCATGCACCAGTGGTGTACCAGAGTACGATTCCTTATTAAAAAATCTTTACAGTTCTTTAGGAAGTTGCTTCTCCAGCTTCAATGCTGATTTTGAGTGTGCACGCTGAACAAACTTTTTGGCTTCCTCCTCCCATTTATAGTCTTTCTGCTTTTTGTGTCTACTTTGCTCTGATTAGTCACCTCTCTGAAGTTGGTTGACTTTCCTTTTAGTGTGCTGGAAGGTGGCATTCCCCAGGGTTGGGGGGTGTTGACAGAAGTCCCAGCATGCCGTGACACACTAGTGTGCCCTAAATAAATAATGAAATAAATAGGTGAAATGCTTGTGTTTGCAAATTAGAAAAAGTAAACATGCACTAAGCGCCTTAATTAACTTTCTCACGTCATCTAACACTTAACACAACATTTTTGGGTCACGAAGGTGAAAATGCATCATATCTCCCTTTTTAAAATTTTACTCACTACTGATATTTTGGATACTAATAACTTGAGGCAGCTTATCCATTTACATTCTCAACCTGAAAGTGGTTTAGAATATTGCAGTGACCTGGAATTTTTAACTTTAAATCAGAATCAAAACATATTGAATGCTGTTTTAAAGAGCTGAAAAAAATGACACTTATTTAAATGCCATATTGTATTTCAGGACTACATGATTTGGAGCATCCTGATGTGGCACTGGCAGATGAATGGTAGAGTACTAAGAAGTGTAAAGCATGTATTTGTTTGTTTACCTGTGTTTGAAAAGGGAATTTGTTGTTTAGGGATATAGTATATTTTCAGGACATACTGTAACACGGATGAGTACCCTGAACATCGTTACCTGTCTCAGATAGAAGCAATCAAACTGTACCTTAATGGAGAAGAACCAGTGCTTAAGTGTGAGTAGAACAATTTTACATACATACATAATATAAACATTAATAATAAATTTATGTTACCTAAGGGATAGGAATACTTTTTAAAATAACCAGACCTTGTTTGATATAAGAATGCAGTAGACTGTATCAGAAACAAACTAATAGACAATTTTTGAGCTGGTTGAGCTTCCTATTTGACTAATAACACTTGTATACCAATTTTTAGAAGTTGTCTACTTCAGAAAATATGTGTTTATTATGGATTTTGGGGTGTTGATTTTAAATTTAATTCAGACGCTAAAAATGACTAATTGGGTACTGTTTTCAAGATATTTAAGGGTTTTTTTGTTTTTGTTTTGTTTTTTACATTTTATGTCTACATGATTATATTGAACATGAAGCTACATCATGATTTCTAGAGTTAATATAAGGCAGTCTGTTCAGTAAAGTGATGGAAGTTGAGTTAACAGAGTTAACATTTCACCATTCATGACTTCTAGGGACAATATGATGCAATCCATATCATTAATGATGCGATACTAGCTTCAGATTGCATCATTTATTGTTTTTCCTAAAAGAAAAGAATAAACCCATGACCTACTGCACCCTTTGAACCCATGACCTACTGCACCTGAAGTTAATGTTCCGGCATTGAACGTATTTAGCTTATGTTTATTCCTAGATTTAGTCAAAGATGTATTTACTGACTTCTGATTTAAATTCAGATCACTTCCCTTTATAACTCACCCATCCTTCATGATTTCTAAGTCAGGGTCATCTTAAAAAATAGAGCCAATTAGGAAACTGCCTGTTTTACTTTGTAAAAAGCTTTTTTATAAAATCATGAAATCTAAATAATGTTTGCATTGGCAGAACTCCAAATGACATACAGAAAACACTATGCATAATGTAGTCACTTGTGCTTTGACTTGTTAATTAGTTAGTTAACTTGTTAATTTTCTGCCAAGCTTAAATTTAAGGAACCAAATAACTCATTTGTTGTTGCTGCTTATATAATGTCCTGGTGTCAAAACAGCTGTAGATCTTTTAGGTCATGCCAAGATCATCATAACCCACCCACTTAGATAATAACCTACTTTTGTGGTTCTGGGTGCTGCCAGCATTAAAAATAATAGTGAGGTTGAGGTCAGGTCTCACTTTATGCTTAGGACATTGTCAGGTACCAAAATATGTGTACGCCTTACTTGCAGTGAAGTCACAGCCACTCTGATGTTCTTGGTCAGTGTGGGTCTGCCCTGTTTATTCATGGTTCTATCTTCACTCCTGTAGGCTTCCTCATTAGCTTTGCGAAGGTGCTTCAATTTGGCTGTTAATTATGGTTTGTTTTCGTTGGATGTGCAGTAGGTCTTAGTTGGCACTAACACACATATCCTAATAAAAGCTTATATAGGATGTCACAGTGTCTGTTGGCTCATCCAGGTTATCAGTAGCAGCTTCAAAGACACTTTAATCTGGGCTGTCAAAACAGTCTTTCCTATTTTGCTTTACTGGTCCATTAGTATTCACCACAAGTTTTGCAAATCATTTTTGCTTGTAGGTTAAGTTAAGATGGACAAGGCAGTGATCAGAGAGCCCCACAGCTGTTGCCCCTGGTGGGGGAGTTAATGTTCTGTTTGTATTTTGGCAGTTCATGGTTCAGATTTGCTCTGTTAAAGTCCCCATAGATTGTGTTAGTGTGTTTCCATTCCTGGCTGGTTAACTGTTCGGCCAGGGCTTGCTGAGCTTCATGCATGTAAACACAAGTCAAGATGAATAAGGAAAACTCCTGCAGTGAATAAAATGGCTTGCAGTTCAAACACGGTAAAGTTCAGATTGCAGTATTTACTTAGCACTCTGACATCTGTACACCAACTTTAGTTTATGTAGAAGCAAACTGGCTCTGTCTTTCCTGATTCCTCTGTTACACGATCTGCTCTGTGTTGATGGAAGCCCAGCAGATATCATTCATTGTTGGAAATGTTATCTCTGAGCCAGTTTTTCGTGAAAACCGAGAGAAGCAGAACATGCAAAGCCATTATTACATTATTATACTGCCTCCTTGCCTAATGTTAAAAAATCCTTAAAAATCCTTCTGAATATGGATCTGGTTCCAGATCACACCCTAATTATAATAAGCTCTTTATGGCCAAAGACCCACATTTAATGAAAATGTCATGGAAATATGTCCATTAGTTTTCGGGCTATCATGGTTATCAGGCTTGTGCAAAATTCTGAATTTGGAATTTTAATTCAATTAATTTGAAGAATTTGAATTTGAATTGAATTGGGTCCATGCCACAGGATGTTGAATTGGAATTTGAATTGGAATTACAGGAAGTAGAATTAAATTCATTGCAATTCAGAGAAATTCCTTATAGCCAAGTAACAGGAAGGATTTGTCATGGTTAACAAAGGTTTGGCTTAAATACTAAAAAATACTTTACAAACACTAAAATTAAACACACATTCCCTTCATTTTGAATAATTTGTAATATTCTTTTTATTTGAAAATGAACAATTGACACAAAATTGTGGTAAATACAATAATCATTTATAATACCGTGTTTCCCCGATAATAAGACACTGTCAGGAACAGGTGGGATAATCAGGGCGGAGCCTGTAATCAGAAACACACACGGGAGAGGAGAGAGCAGATCAAACAGACAGACATGACCTAAATCCTACGGCAGGACATCACAGAACACAGATTGATAGATTGAATTCATAGTGATATTTGTATGAAACATGTAAAACAGTCATGTATGGAATATACTGTAAAGCATGATTTTGCAATACACCAAAATTATTAATTGAAATTTCATGGAATTTAAATTCTATTTCCTTTAATTTAAATATGAATTGCAATACTACAATATTGCACTTCCTGTTTGTTGCCTCAATTCAAATTCAATTTTAATCTATGGAATTCCTTTGGAATTTGGGAGACATTCTCAGTCAGAATTTTGCACAAGCTTGATGGTCACAGACGGACACATATGACCAATCTCATAACTCCCTAGCAGAAAAAATATACATAAAATCCCCACACCCACAGGATATGATGGAATATGATTCAGCATGCCAATTTGCAGAGTAATCCTGGGTTAATTTCTCCAGATCATTTCACAGTAGACAATTTTTTTCCCACATTAATAAGCATTTAGTCTATATAAGATTACTGTGACTTGATTTATGACTAAAATCACCGACATTCCCAATAATTATCTGTTAGAACCCGCCAGGGGCGGTGATCATGCCTATCCCATGTTTGTTCTGGTTCTTTCTCTGTTCAGGACACCTGATTCCATCAGGCCCGGATTTAATTACTGGCTCCGCCCTGATCATCCCCACCTGTTCCCCATCAGTGACTCATGGATATAGGCTCGGCGTCTTCCCCTGCTCCCTGTCAGATAGTCTTGTGCCGTCTCTGAGTATTCTGCTTCTCGCACTACGATCCAGCCACGTTACCACAGCTCATGCACCTAGTTCCCCATGTGCTTAATAAAGGACTCACGTTTGCACGATTCAAGTCGTGTTCTGTCTTACATTTGGGTCTGTCAGTTTTCTGGTATCAGGTCTTAACATTATGATCTGACCGAACATGGACCCAGCAGACAGAGTTCCGTTCAGCCAAGCTCTTCGGTCCCAGGAGGAGTTGGTCAGATCCCATGACACCCAGCTGTCTACCGTTGCCACTGGAGTACAGGAACTAGCTGACTGTCAGGACCGCTTTCAGCTCAAGTGAAACAGTTTAGTTCGCAACTGCATTAGCTCACTGCTAGCCTGGAAAGACTGGGTTTACCACCACCTATTACGCCGGAATCCCCACCTCCAGCCTCCGCCCCGTCTCCCGCTGACACCCCCCCCCCATCCCGTTCGTCTCGCGCCGCCTGATAAATACGCCGGGGGATTGGGAAGTTGCCGCTCTTTCTTAGTTCAATGCGAGCTGCACTTCCAAAACGACCCAACCGCTTTCGTCTCGGAAAAGGCTCAGGTGGCGTTTCTAATCTCTCATCTTTCGAGAAGAGCGGCAGCCTGGACCACAGCGAAGTGGTCCCGTGGTGCGGAAGTTTGCCAAAACTATGAACTATTCAAAAAAGCACTCACCCGTATGTTCGATCACTCCTCCCCGGCACGGGAATCATCACGAACCCTGCTCGGGCTGCGCCAAGGGTCCCAGAAAGTCACCGACTATGCCATCAAGTTCCGCACGCTAGCCGCAGATAGCGGATGGAATTCCCTGGCTATCAAAGACGCCTTCATCACCGGGCTGAATTGCGAGATCAAGGATCACATAGCACCACTCGAGATTCCAGCGGAGTTCGAAGACTTGGTGGACCTCGCGGTTCGTATAGACAACCGGCTTCGCAAAAGAGAGGCGGAGCGCCACTGAGCCGCAAGAGGGACCACTGTTTGCCGGGATTTTCCTCATGGGCCGCTGCTGTCCTCTGCGCCTGTTGCGCAGCGAGCACCCTCTCCCGGCCTGGAGGAGCCAATGCAGTTGGGCCGAGCTAAGTTAGACCCAGAGGAACGCCAGCGCCGCCAGAGGCAAGGAGCCTGTTTCTACTGTGGACGAGCCGGACATCAGGCGGATTCCTGCCCGTCCAAGAGGGCCGGCGCGCGGACCGCTAAGGATTCCCAGGTAAGCAGAGACGAGTCCGTACCCTTTTCCCCTCGTCCGTTAACCAGGTATCTCTGCTGATCCACGGCAAGGCTATCTCCCTGCAGGCTCTTATTGATTCCGGGGCGGACAAGAATTTAATGGATCGTTCGTTGGCCAAGAAGTTGGGGATCAAGGAGGTGCCGCTAACCCAGCCTGTTTCCGCCCGTGCTCTCAATAACCAGCTGCTAAGCCGGGTCACCCACAGGACAGAGTCCCTGCTCATGACCATAGACTGAGCTCATTCCGAGCACCTCTCTTTTTACCTTTTGCAATGTACACATCACCCCCTGGTACTTGGGCTCCCGTGGCTGAGGACCCACAACCCCCACGTCATCTGGGAGACAGGGGTGATCAGAAGTTGGGATCCCGCCTGTAGGTTTTCCTGCCTAGCGTCGCCCCTTTCAGCCCACAACCCCCCCGAGGGCAGGACGAGCCCGGTAGAGGAACCAGGTCCTATTGATTACCCCGACCTATCCAAGGTGCCCCCATGCTGCCGTGACATCAAGGAGGTGTTCTGTAAATTCAGAGCCATGTCCCTTTCCCCCATCGCCCGTGGGACTGCGCGATTGACCTCTTGCCTGGTGCCCCTATTCCCAAGTCTTAACTGTACTCTCTCTCGGGTCCCGAGAGGAGGGCCATGGACCAGCACATAGAGAGTTCGCTGCAGGCCGGTATCATTCGCCCATCCTCTTCACCGGCTGGAGCGGGGTTTTTCTTCGTGGAAAAGAAGGATGGCTCTCTTCGGCCATGCATCGACTATCGCGCCCTGAAGGACATCACGGTGAAGAACCTGTACCCCCTTCCCCTCATCGCTTCCACCTTCGAGCTGCTCCAACAGGCCAGAGTTTTCACCAAACTGAATCTGCGGAACGCTTACCACTTGTCAGGATACGGGAGGGGGATGGGTGGAAGACTGGATTCAACACCCCCACGGGTCATTACGAGTACCTCGGGCTGGCCAACGCCCCTGCCATCTTCCAGGGCTTCATCAACGAGGTACTACGCGAGTACTTGACTTCGTTTTCGTTTATCTGGATGACATACTTGTTTTCTCTCCTGATATGGCCACCCACCAGCGCCATGTTTGCCAGGTCCTGAGTCGCTTGTGGGAGAACCAGTTGTTCGTAAAGGCAGAGAAGTGCAAGTTTCACGCGACTTCAGTCTCATTCCTCAGATTCATCATATCTCCTAACCATATCCGGATGGATCCCGAGAAGGTTAGTGCCATGTCAAATTGGCCACCCCTCACTTCACGTAAAAAGGTTCAGCAATTCTTGGAGTTCGGCAATTTCTATTGCAAGTTCATTCGAAATTACAGTTTGGTAGCGGCCCCATTACATGCCCTAACCTCTCCCAAGGTCCCTTTCCAGTGGTCTCCAGCCATTACAAGTGCCACATCGACCATGGTCGCACATCTCGTTAGACTTTGTCATGGGCTCTTCCCCCCTCGAAGGGCAATACGGTGGTGCTTACGGTGGTAGACTGATTTTCGAAGATGGTCCACTTCATTCCCCTACTCAAGCTGCCCTCAGCCAAGGAGACCACCCGTATCCTGATCACTCAAGTCTTCCGTATACATGGTCTCCCCACAGACGTCGTCTCAGACCGAGGACCGCAATTCATATCCGGCTTCTAGAAGTTTTGTCAGTGTTTAGGGGCCACCGTCAGCCTGTCTTCAGGTTACCACCCGGAGTCCAACGGTCAGACATAGCGACTCAACCAGGACCTGGAGACCTGTCTGAGGTGCCTGGTTTCACAGAACCAAGCCACGTGGACCTCACCTGGGTGGAATACGCCCACAACTCACTCCCTAGTGCGGCCACCGGGCTCTCCCCCTTCCAGGCCGCCCATGGATACCAACCACCTCTATTCCCCACCAATGAGAAGGAGGTAACAGTTCCCTCTGCCCATGCCTTGGTTAGGCAATGCCGGAAGATTTGGGCCGTGGCCAGGCGGTTGCTTCTCAGGGGTCAGTCACGCATGAAGACCATCGCTGATCGCCGTCGCCAGCCAGCACCTACCTACACTCCCGGCCAACAGGCATGGCTATCCACCCGGGACCTTCCCCTGCGGGTCCTCTCCAGGAAGCTGGCTCCCAGGTTTGTCGGTCCGTTTCCGGTGTCGGGTACACCCGACCTTTCACATCAGCAGACTTAAACCAGTCCGGGAGAGTCATTTGGTGCCACCCACCAAGCCCTCGCCGCCGTCCAAGATGGTAGACGGTGGCCCAGTCTACAAGGTTAAGAGGCTCATGGTGGTACGCAACAGGGGTCGAGGAAGACAATTTTTGGTAGACTGGGAGGGTTATGGCCCTGAGGAGCGCTCCTGGATACCCACAAGCTTCATCATTGACCGGAGTTTGGTTGATGACTTCTACAAGCAGAACCCTAACTCTGCAGGCCCGTCAGGAGCCGGTCCTTGGGGGGGGGTACTGTTAGAACTGCTTCTCGCACTACGATCCAGCCACGTTACCACAGCCCATGCACCTAGTTCCCTGTGTGCTTAATAAAGGACTCACGTTTGCACCGATTCAAGTCGTGTTCTGTCTTAGATTTGGGTCTGTCAGTTTCCTGGTATCAGGTCTAACATTATCAGCCATAACCATATGTAAAACCAGTTCTGTCTCATTAGTGCTATAGAAATCTTTGTATCTGTTAATGATTTTTGGATGCTGATTCTGGTGATTAATTGTCTTTGCTGATCTTTTGCTTACATATGATACTGATTTTATTCATATTGTTGTCATAGGTGATAAAGAGTTAATTCAGGAAGTCCTTTTTGATGCTGTAGTGACTGCACCAATAGAAGCGTACTGGACCAGTCTGGCTCTCAATAAATCAGAGTATGAAGGCAAAGTGCACACAAAATCATACATACACACAACAGCACATGTAACCCACCTTTCTATGCCATAAACATTAACTTAAAATCAATTAATGTCCCTCATTCAAGTCTTCATAGTCTACCAAAGTTCTGCTCAGTGGTTTTGGTTCTGACTAGAGGTTTAGAAGTTTAAACATTAACACTGCCAAAGAGTTGGACCCTTGAGCAAAACTTTAGAAAAAAAAGTATTGTGAATGAAGGCTTTTATTGCATCATATAGACTCTCTCAAAACTTTAACAATGCAGGTCTTTGGGAGGAAACTGGAATAACCGTAGCATACCCACACAAGCATGGGAGAACATGCAAACTTCACCTTTATCCAGAGTAACTTATATTTTTTTATACAGCGATAATGGCCTTGCTCAAGGGACCAAGAGCTTGATCCCCCAACCTTTGGATTAGTAACCCAGAGCCTTAACCACTTAGCCACCACTGCCCACACAGAAACACCAAGAAAGGAACTCAAACCCAAGACCTTCTTTCTGTGAAGCAAACACGCTAACCACTACGCCACTGTGCCACCCATTATATCGACAAGTTGTAAAAATGACACATCATTTTAAAAGGAATAATTTACTGGTAGTAGGGTGTGATTATTAGATATAAAATTCAACGTAAATGGAGATATCGTTTTTCTCTGTGTTATAGGAACTCTGATAAAGGTGTGGAGATCGCTTACCTTGGTACGCGGACTGGCTTGTCACGTACCAACTTATTTGTGATGCCATATCAACTGAGTAATCAGTAAGTATATATGTAATGGTAATTTGTTGCCCTTTTGAAGATCTTTCTATATTATATATGTATGTGTTTCATATAGAAGGAATGCTCATTCCTGCAAAAATGACAATTTGAAGTGTCTTTTTTATAAAGAAACAGCTGTTAACCTCATCTCCTGTAATATGACTTCTGTATTCTGTGTGTTCTAAGAGACTTTTTGACTGCTGAGGATAAAGAGGGTGTTTTCAATGTTGATCATTTTCCCCTGTGGTACAAAAGGGCAGCGGAACAAGTGCCAGGCACTTTTGTCTACTCACTTCCATTTAGTACAGGTAAAAACATGGATATGTTACCCACACACACAAACACACACACACACACACACACACACACACACACACACACAGGACATTTCAGACAAGCTATACTTTCTGTTTAAAATTCAACTGTGCCTCACTATGGCAGGACAGAGTATACCTAAAGATGAATACAAGTAAAATCATGTGTTTTGTTTGTTTAGGTTTTTTTTATAGTTTTGCTTTACAGTTGGATTTAAATTAATTTTATGACATATTGCAACCAAATGTCTCATAAAAAAAAAAACAAAGGTAGTAAAAGTAAGAGAGCTGGAAAGTAATGAAATAATCTTTTGAGGAAAGAACAACTTTTTTAAATTTTTTTAAGTGCTGTTCACTTTTTTGTAGCCAATGTAGGATTAAAGCAAAACTATGATCACATTTGGCCTGTTTGCTTGTGTGAATCTGCACTAAGAGGAGATGCAATCTGTGGTCTGTGGTCTGTGCTCACCAGTAATTTTAGATCTTATATCTCTGTGAGTGTTTTTTAGAGACATCCAAATGCATGATGGTGAATGTTCAATTCAATTCAATTTTATTTGTGTAGCCCTTTTAAAATTGGCATTGTGACAAAGCAGCTTTACATTGTAAAAGTAATTTGAAATGAATTTAAACATTTTTCTACAACCACTACACATCCATAATGAGCAAGCCTGCAGCAACAGTGGCAAAGAAAAACTTCCTCAGTTGACACGAGGAAGAAACCTTGAGAGGAACCAGGTTCAATAGGGAAACCCATCCTCATTTGAGTGAAACCATAACATACAAACCATATAAGAGAAACCTCATTACAGTCCAACATGTAGTCCGGTTGGTTATCTTACAACTGTAAGTCCTAAATAACTGTAGCAAAAGAGTTAATGTCACCAGTAGTGAAAAATCCTCTTCACAGTCTCTGAGTGCAGATCTAAGTCTGTATGGATCTTCATCAGCAGGAGCAAGGGACTTCCAAGAACTCCAGCCAGCATCAACACACCAGGACAGACCACAGGACTCAGAATGCAGAAGGATTACTAGGATCAGGATAACTGGCATCTCAGAAGAAGCATGTGTACCTCAGCAAAAACAAAGAGAGAGGGGGGGGGTGGTTAGGTATACGCATAACAGTGAAATGCTAAAAAAAGAGTTTATTAGTGTTGGGTGCAAGCAGGGACTCCGGCATAATTAACTATGTTATAACACAGTATAACTAAAAAGAGAGAAATCAGAAGGAAGGCAGACATGAGGGCACCCTCAAACACTGGGCAGTCAGTCACTCCACTGTCAAATGACCTAGGTGAACATGTAGAGTGAGGGAGCGACAGCTCCCAACTCACCCGAGAGCTCTGCCTGAGAACCCCCAGATCTGCTTCTTTACCTAATAAAAGGCTAGTCATAAAATGCTTGACTAAACAAGTAAGTTTTCAGCTCCATAACTGTGGGGCTTGGTAGGGGAAAGATCTGCTCCCTGTAGTAGTCCTCAGTATTTGAGCTATCACTAAGCAGCCTGCACTTTTTTTATCTAAGGGGCGTGCTGGATCATAAACAACAAGAAGCTCATTAAGATAATGTGGTGCAATACCATTAAGTGCTTTATAGGTTAAAAGTAGCAGTTATTATTCGATTCGAATTTAATTGGTAGCCAGTGCAGTGTAGATAAGATGGGGGTGATATGCAAGTGTCATCTGGTTCTAGTAAGAACTCTTGCTGCTGCAGTCTGGACTAAGTGGAGCTTGTTTATGCAACTATTAGAACATTCTGACAGTAACGCTTTACAATAATCTAATCTCGAGGTAATAAAAGCATGAACAAGTTTTTCTGCATCATGCAGTGACATCATATTTTTTATTTTAGCAACATTTTGCTAATTTATATATTTCGTTATTTAGGTACATAACCAGTGCTAAGGGAAGAATTAATCACATTTAATAAAGGTTTAATCACTTCTGGTATTACTTGTTCAAAGAAACATGTAGGCACTGGATCTAGCACACAGGTCGATGATTTTAATGAGGAAATAAATTAAATTAGTACTGTCTCTTGAATGGAGCTAAAACACTCTAGTTGCTGATCTGATAGTGGTATATTATCATTTACCATTTTAGTTACTGACATATTTGACTTTAAGTTTAGGGAACTCATTTTTTGCCTTATATTTTCAATTTTTACATCAAAAAGCTCATAAAGTTATCGCTGCTATAAGTTGATGGACTGCATGATTTATTTATGGCCTTATTCCTAGTTAATTCTGCTACAATATTAAATAAATATTTTTTCTAGATGCACTAAGAGCTTTTCTGTAGTTGAAGAGACTCTCCTTCCATGCTAGTTGGAATTCCATTAATTTAGTCTGACGCCATTTTCGTTCATCATTATCGTTACATGTATCATCATTATACCAGGGTGCAATTTTTTTTCTCTCAAATTGGTTTTCTTTTCAGAGGAGCTACATTATCTTGCATATAGCGTAAATTTGTCTTAAAGCACTCTGTAGCTTGATCGAGTTCTGTGAGGTCTGCAATTTCACATAGGAATCCAGAGTACAGCCATGGGAGTCTGTAAATAATAATTAATGGAATCAATGTATGTTATGTTAGTATATAGAATTTCAAATGCAATAAATTTATGTCTAGTTTTTTGTATAACACCTAGATTATCAGTATAAATAACTACGATTCCTCCTCCTCTGCCAATTACACGAGGTTGGTGTATATAACTGTATCCGGGAGGACTCGCTTCATTTAATGCTACATACTCATTGGGTTTTATCCATG
>JAOUQZ010000034.1:8237765-8249888 GCA_028564935.1 Neosilurus hyrtlii
TATATAAAAAATATATATATATATATATATATATATATATATATATATATATATATATATATATATATATATATATAGTCAGTGCCTAATCCTTTATTGGGGGAAAAAAGTGGTTGTCAATTTCCATTGACAAATGCATCAATCAATTAATCTATCTATCTATCTCTCTATCTATCTATCTATCTATCTATATTTTTATTTATTTGTCTGTTTGTTTATTTATTTATCTGTTTACTGAATGCATCCATTGGAAGAACAGAAAAAAGGATTGAAATGCAATTGTTGTTAAGTTTTAGTTCAATTTTGATAAGAAATCAAACATACTTCATCCTCAAATAATAATGCATGTCTCACAGCACTGAGGATTTACTGTACAGCATATTCTACAATTGATTTGATGATAAGACTGAGTGTAAGGATAAATGTCAGACACACACTCACACACACACACACACACACACACACACACATACACACACACACACACACACACACAAACACACACACTAGCCAGTCAGAAATTGAGTTTACAGACCGCCCCCAATGAGCATTTGCCAGCACTAACAAAACCTGACATGCTTATTACATCACACTCACAGGGCAACTGAAGCACGTGTGTGTGTGTCTGTGTGTGTGTGTGTGTGTGTGTGTGCGTGTGTGTGCGTGTGTGTGCGTGTGTGTGTGTGTGTGTGGCAGCAGTTCTTGGCTTTGAACAGCCTTGCTTGCAGCTTGTTGGCTCTTTTTTGTACTTAAACATCATGTCTGTTCTGAGGGTGTGTGTGTATGTGTGTGTGTATATGTATGTGTGTGTGTGTGTGTTATATAAGAACCTCATGCCCTTCACACCATCTAACACATCCATATACAGGAGTATGTCTACCACTTTTCCCGTGGGGATTTTGTGCAAACTGCAAGAAGTTTTAAATATTAAATGCTTACTGGTTTGTCTACAATAGTCAAAGGTTTAGTTAGAAAGGTTTCTAAATGTTAGAAATGTAATACAGTACATCACACACATGCACAGAAACAAGGACATATGCATAGTAGAAGCTGCCTACTTAACCTGATATTAAACAGTTTTGCTAAACTTGAAAAAGAACCTGGAAACCACTAAAATAGTCAAGATTTACAAATTGTCATTAAACACACTTACATTAGACAAAACATACCCCAGATATATAGTTAGAGCTTCCTGATATGTATCCAGTATCTTTGGCCTAATTTTATATTTAAACATACACTCGAAATAATAATTTTTGGCACCCTTTATAAAAATGAGCAAAGATGTGTAGCTATAATATACATAGCATGCAAGAGATAAATTAAGCTTCAAACATTATTATTATTATTATTATTATTATTATTATTATCCACTGCTGGTTTAACATGGTTGGACACACTTGAACTTCTCCAATTTTTAGATTTGTGCCAATCTTAAATTGAAACCATGCATTTTTTTATTGATGGTAAAATGCAGAGATTAAGTTGGTCACCACCAAACACTAGCCAGGTTTCCACTGCTTTCTGTCTTGCCACCAAATAATTTTTAATGCTTAAAAATGTTATTGTTTACATATTCAAGATGGCACAGCGGAGTCAGTGCAAAAAAGTCCTGGGCTCAAGTCCTGGGCTTGGGCATCTCTGAGTGGAGTTGCATTGTCTCCCTGTGTTTGTGTTTCCTCTGTGTATTCAGGTTTCCTCCCACAGTCCAATGACATACACGTTAGGCTATTTTGCTGTACCAAATTGCACCTAGGTGTGATTGTGAGTGTGAATCATTGTGATGGCCTGGCACGCTGTTCAGGGTGTACCCTGCCTTCACACAGTGTCGGCTAAGATAGTCTCCAGCCTCCATGTAACCCTAATAGGATTAATCGCTTCGGCAAATGAGTTAGATTAAGCAAGTAATAAATTCAAAATTAAACTGAAACTGAATTTCAACTAAATTGACCGTGATGCTGGTTTTGAATTGTTAAAAAATACATGAAATAAAAATGTACAGTGTGCCCTCCAACATCTTTTTATTTATTTATTTATTTATTTTTATTTTATACTGTATTAACTCTGCATTTAACCTATCCAAAGTGAGCACACACACATGTAAACAGTGAGCACTTACACACTTGGAGCAGCGGGCTGCCACACATTGCGGCTCCTGGAGAGCAGTTGGTTAGGTGCCTTGCTCAAGGGCCCTTCAGCCATGAATGTAGAGGATGGAAAGGTGCAGCTCACTACACCGTCGCCACACTTTTTCCCTGATGGTTCGGAAATTGAGCCAGCAACCTTTCAGTCCCAAAGCCACTTCTCTAACCATTAGCCCCCAATATTTTGCCCTCATTTTATTATGTATTCAGTAGTATTAATATACTTCCTAGAGGTTGCAATTAAAAATACATAATAAATAATACAATTACATTAAATAACAAAAGCAAGATGGGACTGATTGCTGTCAGAAATAGGTTGTTTCTCTATTTTTTGATAATTAAATAATTTTATGCTATGCCAATTTAACACACTAGTTTTGTCCATTTTCATTAAGGATGCCAATATAATTATTTTTTTTGACAGAACTATGGCTATACTGAATTATAGAACTTTTTTATGTCTTGTTTTTCTCCCGCTTCAAAGAGGACAGTGATGAAATGAGTGATACAGTAGATGACAGCAGAAATCTAGTAACTATTTGTCGGTCTCATGAGATATCACAATGATTGTGATAAATACTATGAATGTGATAAAATCCAGATCCCTAAGTATGTGTGGGTAGCTCTATTGTACAATTTTTAAGAGTCTTTCTCTGTTTTATATCCCAAGGTGAGGTATGATTATTATTGCATCTCTCTCTCTCTTTCACTCTCTTTTTCTCTCTCTCTCACTCTCTCTCTCTCTCTCAAAAAACTTTTTTTTTTATGCTATGGCATTTTCTAGCAATTCGTTCTCCCCTTCTCTGTTCATATTTTCTCTTCCAGCCTCCTCTTCCCTTTTTTTTAGCTCTCGCTGGTATTTAGCCATGATGGCAGCATAGGCGCATCCATACACAGCAGCAGCCAGCATCATGAGGCACACAATTCCACAGACAATTCCAGTGATGATGACTGTAGCAATGGCATGACGAAGGTTGATGGGCCGTGGTTTTGGCTTGGGTTCGCACTCTGGTTCATGATCAAGTGGGGTATCCAGGCTTGGGTAAGGGATACCACGAAGCAACCGCTGCTGCCTCTCCATGTGCTGGATGTTGGCAAACAAATAGCTGTAGCTGGTGCTCATGCAGGTGTGGAAGAGCTCATAGGGCATATGTTGAAGGTCACGGTCACGCATCGCATGCGGCTCATGACATGGGACACCGTCCACTGTGCCACCTAAAGAGTATACGAAGATAAGAATAAGATGTATTACATACTGTATTTTAAAAATAACTTAAGATATATTTGTGAATAGTATATGACTCATCATATACATCATATACTCATACTTTCATAAAATAGTTAAGTGTGTCCTATATTAGTAATTCTTATAAAAACATGTTTAAGGTTGGCTTGAGAGTGTTTATAAGAACCTAGTTAGCTTATGACCAGTTTCACCACATAGTCATTAGATAGTGGGTAATTATTATCTTCTTAAAGAGTAAAGGTAAGTCGGTTGAGCTTTATACACTCAAACATAGTGGCTCATCACAGCCAGAGCTTATTTTGGTTTTTGTAGCATGAAACGACTAGGAGTTCAACTCCTGGAAGGGAGATTCATACGTTGCAGGCTACCATCCCAGTATTTTCATTGGTACCCATTTATACTGTTGAGTGGACAGAGGCACACTTGTGGTTGAGATAGGGGTCACTAAAAGTGTCATCTGTATGACTTATAAATATCAGTATGATGTCTTCAGTATGATCACAGTTGTAAGCAAATGTCCTCTATTAAAAAATGAGACCAACTATTTATCATTTTGCCAAACACTCTGTTCTTAGAAAAACCTTAAAAAGAAGACTCAAATCCTTAAAGACTTGATGTCCCATTTTGTACTTGTTACTCGAGGCATAGTTTGTGGTAAGTGGTATAAATAGATTTCTGCACTGAAATTGTGTGCATACGACATTTGATTCAGTGCCATGAGTAGCTGGTTTAAAATCCGTATGAAATCTTAGTATTATAATTTAATATCCGAGAGATTGCCATATTGGTTTAGTTTGATTTCTACTTTTTGTGTACAAATCAAATACTATAAATCACAGCCATGAATTAAAAACATTTATTATCAATAGTCTATACTAATTATCAATGAAAGCTGTGGGTGAGGAGGAGCCAATTCCAGCTGAGCTTATGTGAAAGGGAGGGTGCACCCTGGGCATGTCAGCAATTCATGGCAGGGCTACAAATTACATTACATTACACTGCAAAACCAGTAAATTTATTATTTTCAGGAACATCATAGAAAATGGTGGACATTAGAGACTACACAAACAATATAATTAAGACCATACAAAGGCCACAAATGTGCAAATGTTGTGAAAACCAAAGAATGAAAGAATTGGTAAAATTGTTAAACAAAATAGTAAACCAAAATAATAAAGAATTAAATTAGTCTCATTCATCAAAATCTTAAGTTTTTGTAAATTTGTTCTTTAAAAAAAAACATGAGAAATGTCTACATTGGGTTCATGACACGTTCTTAACTTCGGATTAGTTCACAGCTGTGTTCTAATATTAATGAATCTCATTGTCTTTATTGAAATCACAACTTGAAAGCATGTGCTAGTTGCTCTAACTGGCATAGGTGAACACCCCTAAATTCCCATAAAAGGACATAGGGCATTTACCATGAATAATTAAATGCCCAAACATAGCAGGAAGAATTATTTTACTTACTCTTAAGAAGAAATGTTGTTGCAGGATATAAATTCTAGATGAGATATAATATACAGTAACATGAATAGTGGAGAAATAAAAAAAGTGCTTTGACCTGAAGTCAGAGGATTTATTAATCACCAAATGCAGACATGAGATGCTGCAAAAGCAAGTGCCTATATGCACCTTCTCTGGTGCATAACGCAGTTCACCACTTGCTGTAATCTCTTAATGCAGCATGCCAAAGCCTTGTAAACAGGAGAACACAAACAGTTGGTTGTGGGAGTGACAGGAAATTTGGACAAGAATTAGGTGCTACTGTTTATGGGAATCAGGAAAGTGTGTACAGTCTACTGCACCTATAATGTTTATTAGCGCAGCAACAGAATGAAACTCCTGGACTGTGAGCAGTTGGTGTTCAGTATAGGGGAATTTAAAATATTTGTCTGGCCAGTAGATTTATTTTATATATTTGTCCGGCCAGGGCTTTGGGGGAGGATGCGGCTGAAAGATGCCCAAAATATTGTAACCACCTGATCTCCCCAAGATACCTTTGAAATGTCCCTGTACCCAAAAAGCCAAGGACAGACAGTGAGCATCTTGTTTGAAGTCTTATATGTAAGTGTTATACAACCCCATGAGAAAGGCTCTTTGTAGCTGAAAACAGCTTCAAAGTCTGTCTCTAAATATATTTGGGTGGGCTTTGAAGATGCATTCTCTCCTAAGTGCATGAGCTGTAATTTATTCTACTAAGAGTACATATGCAATTGTGCCTGCAACATTGAAAGAATTGGTCTATACTCACCCTGTAAATATTGTTATTACTTCCCACAGTCCAAAAACATGCACATTAGGTTAATTGTCTGTTCCAAATCACCCCTAGATGTGAGTGTGAGATTAAATATTTGTGTCTGTGTGTTGGCCCTGGGATGGCCTGGTGAGCTGTTCATGGTGTACCTTGCCTTCACCCAGTGTCGGCTAAGAAAGGCTAATACGACATATATGTCTGCTGAGACAAGCTAATATAATGTAATATAATAACGTGGTTTGGCAAATGAGGGATTGAGTGTATTAGGCGTTGATAAAGAGGTCAAGGAATTAAGTTCTTGAAAGTTGAATATACGCACAAAAAAAGAAAAAGTATCAAAGGTGGAAGAGCAAAATTGCCCCTAGCACTATACACTATAGGATTTGTATTCACACACACACACACACACACACTCTCTCTCTCTCTCTCTCTCTCTCTCTCTCCCCATCTCCATCTCTCACTAAAGCTAGAATTGAAGAAGAAATTAGGAAAATGTGGAAGGTTAAAAACAAGGTCATAGGCAGCATGATTGGGCCACAACCTCTAAATGTAACCAAGTTCCAGGAATAATAGCATCAGCCTCAGGCCAGTAAAGTGTAATTATAAGACTCTTACGATTGCACTCAGGAATAACAGACCCACAAGCAGGATAGACATGACAAGATAGAGTAGAAACAGGGATCTTTTATTTTCAGACTGAGGAAAACTTGTTGCATAAACCGTATGTGAACGGTCGGCTGAAACGTGGTGTAAGCTGTGAGATTAGCTTTCTCTATGACATCACAAGACGATCTGGCAACGTGACGGGGGCAACAGGGTCTTTTATCCCGAGGCTGTGATGGGGAACAGGTGGGGATAATCAGGGTGGAGCCGGCAATCACCGCCAGCGCCGGAGGAAGTCAGGTGACCTGAAAGCGGAAATAACCAGAACAGATCATGAGACAGGCATGACTCAACACTTCTGACGGGATCTCACATTACCCCCCCCTTAGGGCCGGCTTCTGACGGGCCTGGTGTATCCAGATGCCGCCGGTAGAAATCGTCGATCAGACCCCTCTTGCGCACCGCCAGAAGCCTCCTGACCACGTAGACCGGTCCTCCTTCCACCATCTAGGGCAGCAGCGGGGGCTTGGTGGGAGGCACCAGACGACTCTCTCGGACTGGCTTAAGCTTGCTGACATGGAAGGTCAGGTGCATTCGGAGGGACCTGGGGAGTTTCAGACGCACAGAGACTGGGTTAATCACCTTGGACACCGGGAACATACCAACAAAGCTGGGAGCCAATTTCGTGTTGTGGCCATGTAGAGGAAGTCCTTGGTGGAAAGCCAAACTGTCTTGTCCCCTAAGGAGCATCCGTCTGGCTGTAGCCCAGACTTTTCTGCACCTCATTTTCTATTTGCCAAGAAACCGCTCCTACCACACAGTTGGGAGGTAGGATAGACTCTGGTTCCTTGGCAGCCGGCTCTGGTTCATGAAGGCGTGACAGTGCATCAGGCTTGGCGTTCTGGGAGCTTTCTCGGAGGAACCAAAACCTACTAAAGAAAAGGGCCCACCTTGTTTGCTGTGAGTTCAACCTTTTAGCTGACTTGAGGTACTCCAGGTTCTTGTGGTCCGTCCACACCAGGAAAGGCTGATCCGCCCCTTCCAGCCAATGTCTCCATTCCTCCAAGGCCACCTTGATGGATAACAGCTCCCAATTGCCGACATCATAGTTCCTTTCTGTTGGCAACAACTTGCAGGATAAGAAGTTGTGAAGTGGGTGAATCCTGTTGTCATGAGGGGATCACTGAGACAGAACGGCCACACCCACATTGGAGGCATCCACCTTCACGAAGAACTGACGCTCGGGGTTGGGTATCTTCAGAACTGGTGCTGTGGTGAATAATCGTTTTAATCTTTGGAATGCCACTTCAGCCTCGGGACTCCACTGAAAAGGTACTTTGGGAGAGGTTAATGCATGCAGCGGTGCCGCCATGGAACTAAAATTGCGAATAAACTTCCGGTAAAAGTTGGCAAATCCTAGAAAGTGCTGCACTTCCGTGAAGTGAGAGGCAGCCAATTAGCAACAGCACTACCCTCCCCGGGGTCTATCTAGACATGGTTGTGGGACACGATGAACCCCAGGAACAAGACTGAAGAGGCGTGGAATTCACACTTCTCCACCTTAACGAACAGCAGGTTTTCCATAGTCGCCTCAAAACCTGGCAGACGTGATGCTGGTGGGTGGCTAGATCAGGGAAGAAGATAAGTATATCATCTAGGTACACAAAGACGAATTCATTCAGGTACTCACAGAGGACCTCGTTTATGAAGCCATGGAAGATGGCTGGGGCGTTGGTCAGTCCGAATGGCATGACAAGGTATTCGTAGTGACCCATGGGGGTGTTGAGCCCGGTCTTCCACTTATCCCCCTGGCAGATAATGACCAGATGGTATACATTCCTTAGGTCTAGCTTGGTGAAGACTCGGGCTTGCTGAAGCAGCTCGAAGGCACACAAAATGAGTGGGAGCGGGTACTGGTTCTTAACGGTGATGTCGTTTAGGGCACTATAGTCAATGCATGGCTGAAGCAAACCATCCTTTTTTCCCACAAAGAAGAAACCTGCTCCTGCAGGCGAGGAGGACGGGCAGATGATACCGGCCTGCAGTGAGCCTTCAATATATTCCTCCATGGCCTTCCGCTCGGGACCCAAGATGATGTACAGCCTGGCTTTCGGGATGGGCACCTTGCAAGAGGTCTATGGCACAGTCCCAAGGCCGATGAGGAGGAAGGGACAAGGCTTTGTTTTTGCTAAAAACTTCCCTCAGGTTGTTGTAGCATGGCGGCACGTTCGACAGGTCGGGGTCATCCTTAGGAGCCGTTGCCCTGTTCGGGATAGCCTCCCTTGCTTCCACGGGACCAGGCAGGACAGACTGCAGGCGTGGTCCCAACTCTTAATCTTCCCGGTTTCCCAAATTATGTTAGGGTTGTGCGCTCTCAACCAAGGAAACCCTAGTACGAAGGGGTGATGGGTACAATTTAGAAGGTGGAAGGAGATGGGTTCGGTGTGGGACCCGCCAATAGTCATGAGGATGCTCTCTGTCCTGTGGGTGACCTGGCTTAACAGCAGGTTATTTAAGGCTTGGGCGGATACTGGTTGGAAGAGAGGTTCCCCCTTGATCCCCAACCTCTTTGCCAAGGAACAATACATTAGGTTTTCGTCCACCCCAGAATCAATAAAGGACTGCAAGGAGATAGCTTTGCCCTGCATTAGTAGAGACACTGCAGTCAAAGTGTGAGGGAAAGAATGTGTGGGTGTGTCTCTGCCTACCTTGGTTCTCCTCAGGCCCTGTGAACCGGATTTCTTGGCCGGATGGGCTCGATGTCAGGCTTGCCCGCAGTAGTAGCATGCTTTCTCCCTCTGGCAGCGCTGGCATTCTTCTGGGTTTAACTTGGCGTGGCCCAACTGCATAGGCTCCCCCTGCATGGGAGGGGGCGCTCGCTCTGCGACATGCGGGCAAGAACCGCATGGGCCCACGATGAAACTCCCGGCAGTGGCGGCATTGCGCCTCTCTTTCCTGAAGCCGATTGTCGACCCAAAACGCGAGGTCAACCAAGTCCTCGAACTCGGCAGGAGTCTCGTGTGGGGCTAGAGGGTTTTTGATTTCTTCGTTCAGCCCGCTGACGAAGGCATCTTTAATGGCTGGGGAATTCCATTTGCTGTCGGTGGCCAGCGTGTGGAACTCAATGACTATGACCCTCCAGGAACCTTGTCGCAGCCAGTGCAGGGCTCTGGATGCTTCGTAAGCCAGGAAGGAGTGATAAAACATACAGGTGAGTTTTTCTTTGAATAACTGGCTCTGTTGGCAAACCGCTGTGCCTCGAGCCCATTCTGTTATAACCCACGCCGCCGCTCTTCCTGAGAGATGGGAAATCATAAACGCCACTTGGGCTTGTTCTGAGATGAAGGCGGCTGGATCGTTCGGGAAGTGGAGCTCACACTGGACTAAGAAGGAGCAGCACTTCCCAGATTCTCCCGAATACTTAGCTGGTGGGGCTGGGCAGATGGGACGAGGTTGGTGGGGGTGGGGTGGGGGAGTTACGGAAGGCAGGGCAGCGGCTGGCGGTGGGGATGCCGGCGTGATTGGCGGGGGTAAAAACAGTCGCTCCAGGTTAGCGGTGATCTGGCGCAGCTACGAGCTCAGCTGGGTTACCTGTGCCCACACGTCCCGCTGAAAAAGGTCCTGGCGGTCTGCGAGCTCCTGCACTCCAGTGGCTAAGCTGGCTGTCGTGGGCCTGGATTTGTTGTTCCTGGGATCTCAGGGCTTGACTGATCGGATCTCTGTCCGCTGGGTCCATGTCTGGCCAGATCATACAGTTACGATGGCACACAGGTATAACAGACCCACAAGCAGGACAGACATGACAAGATAGAGTAGAAACAGGGGTCTTTTATTTTTAGACTTAGGAAAACTTGGTGCATAAACCGTATGTGAACGGTCGGCTGGATCGTGGTGTGAGCTGTGAGATTAGCTTTCTCTATGACGGCACGAGACGATCTGGCAATGGGACAGGGGAACGCAGGTCTTTTATCCCGGGGCTATGATGGGGAACAGGTGGGGATAATCAGGGTGGAGCCAGCAATCACCACCCGTGCCGGAGGAAGTCAGGTGACCTAAAAGCGGAAAGAACCAGAACAGATCATGAGACAGGCTTGACTTAACACTTCTGACGGGATCTCACAAAGACCAGGATTAATGTCCTGCAATCTTGAAATCTCAAATAATACCCCTGCTAGAAGGCCTGATTCGACCTACAGGAATGAAAGTTTGGTTTTGCACCTACACTCTAATCACATCAATAGAATGCGGAAAGTGGAGTAATCTAGGAAAGGTTTGTTAGTACTCTAATATGCTGTAATTGCACATCATAAGCAGCTGTTTCTCAAGTATTGTGCATGCAACTGAACTGATCCAGTCCAGAAAAATATGTTTAAAATAAACAGAATAATGATCTGGCTGTATTGAAATGTGCATTTTGACCTGACTGAAGCAGCAGTCAAATTCATTTAAGAATAAATATCTTTTGCTACCAGATGCTGTGACAGTCTCAGCTGAATTACAAATTTAAGATTCGACATTGCTTGGAGAAAGGAGTTTTCACTAATTATTCAATAACCTTACTCTTTGTTTTTTTTTATTTTTGGTCTTTGACACTTTTTTAAGGTTCAGTTCTGATTGGGCAGAATGGGTTGATCAAACAGTAGTTCCATATGTGTTTATGGTTATACTACAAGGTGCACCTTCACTCACTCATTTGCCGAACTGCTTAATCCTACTAGGGTCATGGGGAGATGAGTGTATCTTAGCAGATACTGCTCAAAGGCAGGGTACAAACTGAACAGATATCCAGAGCCTAAACGGGTCACACTCACACCTAGGGGCAATTTGCAAAAAACAATTAGCCTAATGTGTATGTGGCACCAGAAACTGGAGTACCGGAGGAAATTCGCACATTCCACACTCCACACAGAAATGCCCGACAGTGACTCGACCCAGGACCTTCTTGCTGTGAGGCAAATGTTCCAATCACTATGCCACTGTGCTGCCCACATTAGAAGGTGCATTTTATATCTTTCTTATCTTTTATGAAAGAGAAACAGAGAGACTGTTAAGGACATGATGCTGTCGGAAGTAACACAGCTATTTGTGTTGGGACTCATCACACCACTCATTGTTGATTATTACCTGATAATAGCATACCACAGTATACTTTATTGCTTGAATATTGTATGATAAGGAGCATGGTGGGACAGTGATTAGCACTGTTGCCTCACAGTAAGAATGTTCTTGGGCCAAACCTTGTGGCTGTTTGGGACTATTCTAAGTGAATATTTCATGTTTTGGTACTCAAAACATACAGATTACAAGTATATGTCTGTAAGTGAGTGTGAATGGTTGCTTGTCTCTGGCTTCAGTTTGCCCAACGTAAGCTAGGATTGGCTCCAGTTTCCCCTGCAACCCTTACCGATAAAATAGATAGAGAGATTTATAGACCTAATTTATTAATCCCTGTATTAAGCAGAGGCATGTTGGTGTAGTGGTAACAGCAAAAAAGTCCCAGGTTCAATCCCAACCTCGGGCATTTCTATGTGGAGTTTGCATCTTCTCCTCGTGCTTAGGTTTCCTCCCAGAAACCAAAGACATACACACTAGGCTAAATGGCTGCTCCAAATTGCCCCTGAGTGCGAATAATTGTGTGTGTGTTGGTCCTGCCGTGGTCTGGCGAGCTCTTCAGTGTGTACTCTGCCTTTGCCCAGTGTTCAGCCTCTTCACGACTCAAGTAGGTTTAAGCCGTTCTCTCTCTCACTCTCTCTCTCTCTCTCTCTCTCTCTCTGACACTTTCTCTTTCTGTGTGTGTGTGTGTGTGTGTGTGTGTGTGTGTGTGTGTGTGTGTGTGTGTGGGTGTGTGTGTGCGCGCGCGTGTGTGTGGG
>JAOUQZ010000034.1:8277839-8289780 GCA_028564935.1 Neosilurus hyrtlii
TTTCTCACGTCGTGCTCTGAGATGATGAACGAGTTATCCTCTCTGGTGTGCTCCAGAAGTGCGCTGCCCATAGCGATGTTAGCGTCAGTCACACTTACATTGAAACCTAAGGGCAATTTTGTAACAGACAGTTGGCCTATTGTGCATGTCTTTGGACTGTGGGAGGAAACCAGAGTACCCAGAGGAAACCCACGCAAGCACGGGAGATCATGCAAACTCCACACAGAGACATCTTTGCTGAGCTCAGAACTAAAACTCTGGACCTACTTGCTGTGAGGTAATGTGATAACCAATACGCCCCTAAGGCGCCACTCACACTATTAACTTATTTATATAAATATTCTATTAATATCACAGAAAAATGTCAAGTGAGTGAATAATTTTGATGGGACTGAAAATTACATTTAGTTTTAAAACTCGGATTTCATTTTTCTGAGTTACTATAATTTTGACAACAATTTATATATTAAATAAATAATTAAATAAATAAATATGGCAATTGCTAACAAATGATTATTTGGTATGTATTTAGATGCAGTAAAGTCATAACAGCCCATATAGCTGTTTGTCTGCTTGTTTCTTTATTCTGTGAAATGTATTATTTCTTTAAAGGGTTTGATTCCTTGACAGTTAAGTTTTCATTGTTTTCTATTAGATTGAATTGATGGTCAGTAATTTCTTGTTCAGCTAAGTAAATAACCAATTTGTGGTTTAAAGCTTAGTCTCTTTTTCCATGCCTTTTCTAAAATTGGAGAATGAGAATTTCTCATAACCTCGGTTCCTTTTCCTTCACATTAGTATTCAGCCACAAGTTGTGCCTGTCCATTTTTATCTTTCATCTGTGTTGCATTTCTGTTCCATGTCTCATGCCAGTTGACATTGCTGTTTCCTCAATAACAGACACCTCAGCTTAAATGGGAGTGTATGTAGCTTGTCTAGTGATACACCAAAACTATCAAAGGACTCAAGATACAACCTACTTTCATTTGTTGCTGGTGATACCAACCCCAGCTTTGGTGAGGCTTAATAACTATAATTCATCTATCCATCTATTTGCCAAACCGATTAATCCGACTACGGTAATGGGGAGGCAGGAGTTTATCGCAGCCGACTTTGGGTGAAGATGGGTGAAGGAGTACACCCAGTACAGCTTGCCAGTCCATCTCAGGGACAACACTCATACCTAGGGTGAAGTTGCAACAACCAGTTAGCCTAATGTTCATGTCTTTGGACTGTTTGAGGAAACCGTAGCATTCAGAGTAAACCCAAACTTGCAAACTCTACACAGAAATGCAGTCGCCAAGCCCAGGATTCAATTCCAGGACCTTTTTGTTGTGAAGTGAGCATGCTGACCACTACACCTCCCTGTTGCCAAAAAACTATAATAAGTAATAAAAACACAAACAAAGAAAAAATGCTGGTTGAAGTGCTTGGCTTATAGAGATGTCGAAGGGCTTATATATTTTACAGTTATATATACATTATCTTCCTGCATGGACAGATAATTTCACTTGACAAGATTTCTTGAAATAATATTGTTAAACCTAGAAATAAGATTATAGTGTAAAGTTGAACACTTAAAATAAGAAATTAACTTATAAAACAAGATAAATAAATAAATAACTCCAACACAAGGTGTTTTTTTTGTTAATAAGAACCAAACATTTTGCAGTGTAAGGTCTTATGGGACTGATTTTTATCTCAGCCAACACTTGGCGTAGGCAAGGTACACTCTGAACAGCTCACCAGACCATCATAGGGCAAAACACACAATCATTCACACTCACACTCACACCTAAGGACAATTTGGAATGGCCAATTAGCCTAATGTACATGACTGTAGGAGGAAACCAGAGTACCCAGAGTAAACATGCAAGCAAGGGGAGAGTATGCAAACTCCATGCAGAAACACCTTTGCCTAGCCCAGGACTCGAACTCAGGACCTTCTTGCTGTTAGGCAGCTGTGCTAACCGCTACGACACCGTGCCACCTTCTGTGTATTTTTCTTGTAGTTATCGGTTGTGGTATTGCATTTAGTTCCACAAACATCCAAAAGAATCCTTAAAAGATTTCTAACCAGCAAAAAATTTGGTGAGGATGCCAAAAATGAAACCTCATACCAATGTCTTTTTTTCTTGGAAAGATAACGGGGTTTAACCCTGTTACTGCATTCATCCCAGCCATTCCTCTTTCTAATAGAGACACTGATGAATCCATTGCTTTTAAACTGTGACATCCATTTGATTTTCCTTGTGTGCCTGTCCTTCCCCAAAACCCTCATATATCACACTCCGTTACATTTAGTAAGACAGGCTACAATTGAGGATTGGAAGATGAAGGGGCAATCATACTCCATTCAGTATTTTAAATGGGATGTGATCTATTTTTACATGTGTGTTAGTTTTTATGCCTCTTAATTTATAGGTGTGTATGCACAAAGAAAGAATGCAGTAGCACACACACACACACACACATACAATAGTCTTACTGACTATTACAGACTCTCCTGTATCTTAATATCTGATTTGACTAGAAGATTGAGATGTTTTGATGATGTGTGCGATATGTGATCATGGGTTTATTTTTGGTATTTCTACAATGTTATCCCCTAAGTCCAACCTTAGCAGTGTGACCATGGTTTCAAGACAAATTACGCAGACATGAAAACAAAGCAAGGGCACATACGTTCACTTGGGAGATTCCCTCACATGATAGTGAATTTTTCTTTCTTTCTTTTTTTTTATCTCAGATAATAAAGGAACAAGAACACACAAGCATTTTTATGTGTGTCTATTTCAGTGAAACCCTGCATTTTGCATACTTGCGGTGCAAAACTCACAAGACTAGAGGTGGAAGAGAATAAAATATGGGTTAAATTGGGTTCACTCAGTGCAAATGGAAGGAACCTTTGGAGACCACATGGATTTCAATATTATACTTATTTTCCCAGTGTTCATTGAAATTAGATTTCTACTACAGTACTGCAGAGGAAAGGTAAGATGTTATTTAAAATTGGTAATACAAATGTTGTTGCATCAAATGAAAGTGGAATCTGGAATGACTAGTGCGGTTTTGGTGGGATTTGGAATGAGGCGGTCAGCAGAAGGTCACACTTGGGGCCACTGCAGCACTGTGGTTAACGGAAAGTATCATGGCATCATAGCCTCAAGGTTTGTTCCGTGGTGTGCGTATAATATGGAGTGAAAATGATATGAGAAAGAAGACCACACACATATCAGAACCAAGGCATACCCCTCATTTTGTAAGGTTGGTTTGTTGTCAAAACAACAAAGAGAGAGAGAGAGAGAGAGAGAGAGAGAGAGCGAGAGATATGTAGAAAGAAAAAAATAGATAATGAAACTTCTGCTTTGTGGTTATAATTACCAAACTTCCATTTCACTACCAATTATTCATTCACCAAACCGCTTAATTCTATTAGGGTTGCGGGTAGGCTAAACCTATTTCAGCCGACTCTGGGAGAAAGCAGGGTACACCCTGAGCAACTTGTCAGACCATCGCAGGGCCAACACAGTCCATCCATACTCACACTTCCACCTAGGGGCAATTTGCAACAACCAATTAGTCTATTATGCATGTCTTTGGACTGTGGGAGGAAACCCACACAAGCACGGAGAGAACATACAAATTTCACAGGTCCTTCCTGCTGTGAGGAGGATGTGCTAACCACTACACCACTGTGCCTCCCTCATTTCACTACCATCAGTGGTTAATACTTAATTCCCGTACATTTCTTCGTTAATTTGAGACCTTAAACTGAATTACAGCATTTTTCAGGCATAATACACCTGAAACATCACCTATGTCATGAAACATATACTCTGGGTTTCCATCAAGTAAAGGGTGATTCCCAATAATTCTTAAGATCTGGTTGCATTGAGGCACTGATATATTTTTAAAACACACACACACACACATGCACACACATGCGCTGTCTATTATGGAACTGCTGTCTACAATGTCGACAGCATGTTGGTGTAGTGGTTAGCACATCCGCTTCACAGCAAGAATGTCATTTCTGTGTGTCGTTTGCATGTCCTTCCGATGGTTGTATGAGTTTTTGCCCAGTACTCCAGTTTACTCCCACAGTAACAAAAAACATGCATGTTAGGCTAATTCACTGTTAAAATTGCCCCTATATGTGAATGTGGGTGTGAATAGTGTGATGTGTGTGTTGGACATGCAATGGTCTGGCGAGTTATTCAGGGTATACCCCGCCATTGCCCAGTGTCGGCTGAGATAGGCTCCAGCATCCCTGCAACCCTAGTGGGATTAAGCGTTTTGGCAGATAAGTGAGTGACTGAGAGAGTATATATACAATCATTACTTAAGTACATTGCAATGACACATGTGTGTTTGTTTGTGTGTGTGTGTGTGTGTGTGTGTGGCTCTCATACATGTGTATCAGAAACACGGCCTGTAATGACCATGTGGCTGAGAACTGACCATTCTTGTCTGCTGAAGGGTTATTATAAGGCAAATGTTGAAGTCCTAACTGTATCTGCAAATATTTAGCTATACTTCTGACTTTAACAGCTCACCATGCCATTGCAGGGCCAACACATACACACACAACCTTTCACACTAGGGGCATGTCTTTGAACTGTGGGAAGAAACCTGTGTACCCAGAGGAAACCACATAAGCATGGGGAGAATATGCAAACTCCACACAAAAACACCCAAGCCCGGAACTTGAACCCAGGACCTTCTTGCTGTGGAGCAGACATGATAACCACTACGGTACCGGGTCTGAAACTGGGGGGGACACTAGTGCATCACAAAGCGCTGGGTCTTGTGATTTGCTGGCATTTAACCATTGCCCCCTCAGCCCAATCCATAGTGGTCCCATTCTGGACTGCCATCTAGCACACTAAAAAAAAGCTGGTCCATTTCAGAAAGGCCACTAATCAGAGAAGAGTGGGCACAAAGAGCATAAGTTCATAAATTGGAGGAGGAAGCCAAACAGGCCATCCAGCTTACACACTTGAAGAGCTGTGGAGGTTTTTGGATTAGGAATTGTATTCTGGTGCTACACTGAAATGAAAAATATACAATTTTAAATAAGTATAATATCTGACCTTTAAGGAATAATATTAACTTTTCATAAGTGCCTTAACTTTTCTGACTGTTTAATATCTGCTTTTCTTTATAAGCTAAAATCTAAAAGTCTGTTGCTTCCTCTTTCTTATTTTTCTTTCCTTACTTACTTATGCTACCATATTTTCTCCACTTCCTTTGTTTTCTTAGTTTCTTCCTATTGACAGTCATGGTAATAATGAACAGAGCCATCTCACCACAGAGAAGAAAATCAAATAAAAGTGAAATGACAAATTCACCCCGTGGGTGTCAAAAGAAACAAAGCAGCCTGTCAGCATGCAAGCACACACACACACACACACACACACACACACACACACACACTTCACTAGGCTGCTGGATTTCACCACCAGCTGTGCTAACACTCCCCTAGTGTGTGTGTGTGTAAGCGTGTATCTTAACCTGCTGTTAAAATTTTAAAATAACACAGCAGATAGGAACATAATCTGTTAATGAAAGGGATATGTCATGAGTTTATACATACAAGGGGTAGTATTTTAAAAGCTAGCGTTATTTACTTATTCATTCATTCATTCATTCATTCATTCGTTTATTTTTGTCACATAACTTGCATAGTGAAACACAATACAATGTCCACTGCCTGAAGTTACAGACTGCAAAAGTACCAGCTGTATTCTTGGCGCATAACAAACTCATATGAACACATTTGGAATTCCTTGTCATGCTTCACCATACAAACACTGCAGGCTTTAGTCCCAAGCAAGTCCATATGAAATGTATCTCATCTCTGGTGTCTTAAAAATGGCAGACTTTTATGCATTTCTTCCATTGTGACAGTTTTTTTACTTAAGTTATTGAATATACATTATCACCCTGGGGCGACATAGTGGCATAGTGGTTAGCACGTCCTCACAGCAAGAAGGTCCTGGCTTTGAGTCCAGGGCGAGGCAAGGGCGTTTCTGTGTGGAGCTTGCATGTTCTCCTCGTGCTTGTATGGGTTTCCTTCAAGTACTCCGGTTTCCTCCAACAGCCCAAAATCATGCATATTAGGTTAATTGGCTGTTTCAAATTGACCCAAGGTATGAGTGTGATTGTGAATTGTTGTGTGTGCTGGCCCTGTGATGGTCTGGCAAGCTGTACAGGGTATACCATGCCTTCACACAGTGTTGGCTCCTTGTGACCCTATTTGGATTTAAGTGGTTCAACAAATGAGTGAAAGAGTGAGTGATATTGAATGTACAATATCACCCTGGTGCGCCATGGTGGCATAGTGGTTAGCACTTCCTCCTCACAACAAGATGGTCCTGTGGTCAATCGAGGGTGTTTTTGTGTGGAGTTTGCATGTTCTCTTGCATGTGGAGATTTCTTCTCGGTACTCTGATTTCCACCCACAGTCCAAAGACATGCACATTAAGCTAATTGGATATTCTTAACTGCTCCAATGTGTGAATGTTAGTGTGATTGGTTGTGTATTTGTTTTTGCCCTGTGAAGGTCTGGGTGAGCTGTTCAACTGTTCAAAGTAAAATACCTTTGCATTGAGCCATCTGGGATGGGCTGTAGGCAACCTTAATATAGGATAAAGCTGTTCAGAAAATGAAGTGAAATGAAATGTTACCCTGATATTGTGTGGGTTAAAGCTTCTACGAGGGCAGATCCAAAAGTCCGTAGCCTTTTTCATTATTTTAGTTTTATATTGATATTAGATTTTCATAACTACAATCTATCCCAATAATATTCAGTTGAAAACTGTTCATGCTAGTTAGAGTTGTAATTCAGTAGAGTTATTTTGGTCTGTACATTGGGTGTCTTGTTACTTCAGGACAATGCACCAGTGACAGTGCACTGACATGCAGTGGGTCTGGGCTCTCCCGCTGTCCTCCTTGCTCTCCTCTTCAGATTTGGGGCTTGTTGTCCTCTGGTCTGCCGGGGCCGTCCCCCACAGGGCATGGTGGGAGGGGTGTATGTAAAGTGGATGTGTGAGTGTGGGAGTTTGTGGGGAGGAGGGTGGTGGGTGGGAAAGGAGGGTCGGAGGTGGCCTGGTTTCCAGTCTGTGCGGCCGGAGCAACGGGGTGGTTGTCTGGGGGGCCTGGTTTTCCTGGGCGTGGTGCGAGCCCTCTACCTTGGGGGAGGGGGATTGCCTCCGGGCTCTTGGGGCCCTGGACCCTCTACTTTAGCCGCCCTGGGTGGCTGGGACCTGGCGGGGACGTCTGCCGGCAGTCCTGGCTTGCTGGGGCCTCTACCCCGCGGCCGCAGGGGGCTCTGGCTGGGACTTTCCTCTGCCACCCTTTGGGTAGGCCCTGGGTTGTCTTCGGTGTGAGGTGGCTCGGGTTCGTGCTCCGAGATTGCTGCTGATGGCTCGGGTCCCTAGGCTGCCCAGGTCTGCCTCTGGCCGCTGTGAAGGTGTGGTTGCAGTTACACGGTCTTGTGTAAGATCTTGAGTCGATTTTCCGTAGAACAGTGCTCGATACGTCAAATATATATATATATATAATATTTGTTTTTCCCCTGTTCTTTCTTAGTTTGGTTTGAAGGGTCGTTGCTTTATATCTATAGTATTTTTGTCTCCTCTTTTTTTTACTTTCCCTTTAGCTTTTGCTTGCTGGCTTTCTTTTTCTGTCCCCTACAGTCAAGTCCAGTAGATTCCATAGATTCCATAAGACAATTCAACATAAAATAATTAAATGAATCAAATTATCAAGAGGAGTCTTATACCCATAAACCTCCCCTTGGAAAAGCAAATTTGTTCGGCACAACACTGCAACCAGACTGCCATTCTGCTTGCTATGATGCTGGACAGGACAAGTTTAAAAAAACCAATAAAATAAATAAATAAATAAAAATTATTAAAGATATGAAATTGTTGGGTCTTTCTATTTGTGCCATGAACTTTTGTATGTACCTTCATACATGTGCAAATTAGTTTTCTTACTTACTGGTGCCCACATAACACAATATTTAAAAACTTCAAAAGCAATTGTCTTTTGAGGTTCAGAAGCATGAGCCTGAAACTTGACTCATCTCTCACAAATAAAAAATCATGCTAAGAATATCCTAAGCATAACTTTGATACTCTTTGATACTACCTGCAGTTACTTTAGACATTTCACATGCAAATTTCTTGATACAGGATCTGAAATCTCAAGCACAAAAGGAACAATTTTTCTCACTCATCACATCCTGTATCACCACAGGGTTGTTTATTCTCTTTTACAAGAGATGCAAGAAACCAAGAAGGGATTGGCTGATAATTTTGGTGATTATTCTATGGATTTCTTGTTTCCAGTGGTGAGACACCTCAACAGCAATAAACATAACAATAATGACATCTCTGTGTACACTGGATTATTATGTAAGCAATAAAAAAAGCTCCATTACAATCTGGGAATTTTGGATCCTAATGGAATGAAACTCACAATGAATGTTGACTATTAAATCATACATTAAAACATTCACTGGTTTTAAATGCATTTCTTTGCACAACCGACAGACAGCTGATTAAAAAAGAAGCCTTTTTTCACTGAAAATAATATTATTGTTGCATCCATCCAGTTTCAGTGAGCCTGCTCCTGTTCTTGGCTGATAGCAGTAGAACCTCATGAGGCCTTCTGCTTTTGTAGACCATCTGCTTTCTAGGATACTTTTGCTTACCATATTTGTAAAGAGTGCTCATTGGAGCTGCTTTGATTATTTAGAGTGAGTAACATGCCTGCCCCACAGCAAGAAAGTCTTTCGTTGACAGGGGTGAAGCATGTGCATTCTAAATTGTTGCAGCGATGCAGCTTCATAGGCAACAACCCGCTATACATTGTGTATTAGGGTTCATCATTTTCACTGTTTTTTCAAAAACTCTTAAAAATTGTTTTATCCCTACATTAATTTTGTTACAATACCTGAGAAAAGTTTACAGTAAACATTTCAGCGTAATTGAGGTGATTTTAATAGAACCACCAAGGCACTAATATTTCACTAAGATATGACAAAAATCCACAATTTTTTCTTTTCTAAAAGTCTCAGCTTCTTCTCAGGTCATCTTTCTTTTAATTTAATCAGATAGCACTTTTTCATGACTACCAATCATTCCCTTGCAATCTATTTTCATTGATTTCAAAAATTCTCTGCCCTCTGATTTTTTTATTTTATTTATCATACTCTCTGCATTTTCAGGCAACATTTGGAAGGTTTTATTTTACTTTATCTTCATCTTTTTTTAATGTCTCCTGTGAAGGCTGTCGCTGTCTATGGCACTTTGGGATTGCTCTCATCTTTCTGTTGGCCCTTCATAACTTTAATATCCTCTCACAACCCTTTTGCTCACTTATCACTTGGATATTTGCCTTGTCATAGAAAGGGGGTATCTTTAAGTAGACAATCTTTGCACTCTTCCAGTTTGTTCTGTTGATTGGTAAACCCACCTCTTTGTGATAGAGAAAACAAAGCAACACCTGCTGACATGATGATAAGCATAGCTCTGTAAGTTCTGCATCAGATGTAGGTACCCCTAGTCCATTTATGATGTCTGACATGTCTGCCTTTTTTTTAATCCCCCTACCTTACTTTTGCAATGCTTCTCCAGATTATTATGCCTTTTTTTAATGCTACACAGACCAGAACATTCATTAATCTTAATTAGGGTTGCATGGACCATGGGGCCCATCTCAGCCGACTCTGGGTGAGGGCAGAGTACACCATGGACAGCTCACCAGGCCATCAGCAGAAAGTACTCTTTACAAATAACAGGGATGGTCCTTTTACATGCCTCTCGCCACAGACAGTGAGAGACATGGCTGGCCTTTGATAACCCAATTAGCTGCACTGGGGGGAACAGCAGTGACAACTTGGTGATAATGAGGCTTAAACCCCAGACCTATGGATCAGTAAGCCAGGTACCACTGGGCTACCACTGCCCCTACAAACCAAAACATAAAGGAGTTATTCAATTGATATGTTAACATTATTGTGGAAAACCAAATAAGTATGCCAAATGTGAATTTAAAAAGACAAAACAGTTCTCACAGGATATTAAATTATGTATAATATTTTAATTTATAGTGCATGGGAATTTCACTATTTTGCTTACTGTAAAAATTAAACACTCATGGTGGTTCCCATAAATTTTTTTGTAATTTGTTAAAATTTCACAAGTGTAATTCCCACCCAAAGTGTAACACTTTTAGGCAAGAAACAAAGAATTTGGAAATAATGGGGAAAATGATGCACCCTCTTATGAATATATTCTGATACTGGTTCAAAACTCAGTGGGTAGGTGTTGAGTGTTGTGTGTGTGTGTGTGTGTGTGTGTGTGTGTGTGTGTGTGTGTGTGTGTGTGTGTGTGTGTTTATGTGTGTGAGAGACGGTATAGAACAGTGCTAATCCAAGTACTTTTCAAAAAAGGTAGGGTTTGAGCCACCATTTGAAGACACCCAGTGATGCAGCTGTCCGGACATCTAGAGGAAGTTTATTTCACCACCTCAGTGCCAGAACAGAGAAAAGTTTAGATGCATGTTTTCCTTGATAGAAGGAGGGACCAGTCTGGCAGTGATAAAAGATCAGAAGAAAACGTGGTGCAGTGTGGGGTGTGAAAAGTGCTGTGAGGTATGTAGGAAAGTGCAGGTCCATTTTTGGCTTTGTAGTCTAGCATTAATGTTTTGAATCTAATGCAAGCAGTTACAGAAAGTCAATGGAGAAAGCATAACAATGGAGTGGTGTGGGAGAACTTGCTAATTCTGAAAACAAGCTATACTGCTGCATTCTGGATCAGATATAGGGGTCAAATAGCACTTAGTGGCAGTCCTGCAAGGAGTGAGTTGCTGTAGTATAGCTTTGACATGACAAAGGACTGAACAAGTATCGAGTTGCCTTAGTGGATTTTGGATATTAAAGAGGAGATTTCGACATGATCGAGAGAAATTAGCAATATGAGAGGAGAAGCTGCAATGGCCTGGCGAGCTGTCCAGGGTGTACTCTGCCCTCACCCAGAGTCGGCTGAGATGGGTAACAGCCTCGCCGTGACCCTAATTAGGGTTAAGCGGTTCAGAAAATGAATGATGAATGGATGAGAGGAGAAGTACAGGCAATTGGCCATGGTTACCCCAAGGCTTGCCAGACATGCAAAGATCCAGATAGAAACATCAGTGTTTAAGGGGAAGAAAGGAGAGGACAAGTTAAGTGTCATCTGCATAGTGGTGATATGGTATGACATTACTGAGGGACCTACTATAAAGGGGGAACAGAAGTGGACCATGTACTGAGCCCTGGGCTATGCCAATGGAGAGTCTGCACAGAGCAGATGTGGATCCCCTCCATGTAACCTGATCTGAGAAACCTTCCAAGTAGGAAGCAAGCCATTGCCATGCTGAACCACAAATTCTAAGACTTCTCAGGATGTACAAGAGAGTCTTGTGTTTGACCATTTCAAATGCTGCTAAAAGTCGAGGAGGATGAGGTCTGATGACATCTTGGCTGATTGTACTGCATGTAGCTTCTCTGTGACAGCTAAAAGTGCCATTTCTCTGAAATGCAGAGAATGTGTAGAAGGACAATTGGTTTTAAATAGTGTGTTCAAGAATTTTAGAAAAAAAGAAAAGTGATACTGATTTGTGGTTGGAAACGTGGGGTAAAGGATACAAAGTTGTGGTCAGAGACGTGGAGTGGATGTCCTGTAAATGACAATAATGAGGAGGTGATTGGGAAACTGTTACTGCATGAAATTCAAAGGAGAAGATGCCTAGATAAGACAGAGTGATGTGAAGCACCAACTCCAAAATAGAAACAGACCTGTACCACCCCTTTGTATTCATTCATTCATTCATCTTCTGAACCGCTTATTCCTACTTAGGGTCGCGGGGAGGCTGGCGCCCATCTCAG
>JAOUQZ010000034.1:8291140-8305313 GCA_028564935.1 Neosilurus hyrtlii
CGGAGGAAACCCACGCAAGCACAGGGAGAACATGCAAACTCCACACAGAAATGCCCGAGCTGGGAATCGAACCCAGGGCCTTCTTGCTGTGAGGCGGACGTGCTAACCACTGCGCCACTGCGCCACCGTGCCACCCCTCCTTTGTATTCAAGCTCAGTCAAATTGGATGGAGAGCATCTGTAAACAGCAAGCATCCCCATATCATGATGCTTGAACTACTATGTTTCACTGTGGGGCTGGTACTAATTTTCTGCCACACATAGCATTTTGCAATTAGGCCAAAATATGTCCAGCACATGGCTTGTGGCAAACTGCAAACAAGACTTCTTTTGGCTCTCTTTCAACAGTGGCTTTCTTCTTGCCTCTCTTTCATAAAGGCCAGATTTGTGGGGAGCATAACAAATAGTTGTCCTGTGGTTAGATTCTCTTCCAAACTATGTATCTATGCAATTTCTCCAGAATTACCATGGGCTTCTTGGCTGCTTCTTTTATCAATGCTCTCCTTGCCCAGCCTGTCAGTTTAGTTGGACAGTCATGTCTTGAAAGGTTTGCAGTTGTGCCATACTCTTTCCTTTTTGAAATGATGGATTTAACTGTGCTCTATGACAAGTTCAAAGCTTAAGATTTTTATGACCTAACCCTGATTTAAACTTCTCCACAACTTTATTCCTGACCTGTCTGGTGTGTTCCTTGGGCTGTCCTCTAACAAACTTCTAAGGCCTTCACAGAGCAGCTGTATTTATATTGAGATAAGATTACACACTGGTGGACTCTGTTTACTAATTAGCTTACTTCTGAAGGCAGTTGGTTGCACTGGATTTTATTTAGGGATATCAGAGTAAAGGGGGCTGAATACAAATGCAAGCCACTCTTTTCATATTTATACAATTATACAATTATACAACTTTGTATAATTGTATAATTTTTCCTTTTACTTTTACAATGACGCACCACTTTGTGTTGGTCAAGCACATAAAATCCCAATTTACCGATGTGGTTGTAACATAACAAAACTTTGAAATATTCAAGGAGTATGAATACTTTTCAAACCACTTTTCAAAAGACTTTAGAAATTTTTTACAGTCACTTAGACCCATATACTTGCACATTTCTACTGCTTCCAACACATCAACTTTAAAAACATACTGTCGCTTACTGCCTGTTTTAATGCTATGGCTCATCTACGTATACAACTTTAATTCCCCAAAAAACCTAAATATAAATATATGTCGCCTGTACTGATTATTTCCACTAGCATTGACAACTCCAAATATTAAATTAAACAATTAAATAATCAGAAAACATACAAATCAACCTAAAGAGAAAAAAACAGGTGCACAATATTATGAGGTAAATAAGATTCTGAAAAACTTTGTTTAAAATACGTTGACTGGTTGAGGAACAGTAGAGGATTACAAGCAAGTGTGATGATGGATGACAATGACAACCAGCAGGTTGGCCACTGCCAATCACCACCACCAGTGCTTCTAGTCACTGGCTCTGGAAGAGGCTCTCCAGCCCTTAATAGTCACTCAGCAGCTGAAGGATGCCTGCAGTCAGTGGGTGCTGATGAAGGAGGTATGCTCTGAAGAGATGCTGCAAGAGATGACATGATGGTGCTTGAGCTGTTTATCACCAGACTACCAGCCCAAACAGCAAAGTGGGTCCAGTGTCATCATTCAGTGGCACTGATGGAACCGAATGAGAACACATAGGTCCTTTTAATGGCATTTCAAGCAGTAGGCAGACAGGCATCCTGACCAAACACCCCCCATCTTTTCCTTACAGTTCCTTCCCCTTGTCCTTTCCCTGCACCAAAGAAACCAGAGCCAATTCCCTCAAGTCCCACTCTCCATACCCATTTTCTATGCCTATTTCCCATCCCTGTCTATTCCTCCACAGTGTCTTACTCCCCTTTCACAGGTCCACGCTCACTAGGACCCAAGGCATAGATACAGGCATGGCGAAAGAGCCTGGCTCTTCCATAATCAGTGTCAACTCTTGTACAACATGATTGCACAAGCTGATCAGGATTTTGAGCACACTGTAGGTTTCCCCTGATCTAGCCAGGATGTACAGAGATGTAGTCAGTATAAAAGGTGGTACACATTAAGACTTGGTGGATTCAGTCTGTAACAATGATCTATCAAAGTTCGATTCAATGCAGGGCTCAAAAAGACGTACATTTGCTGAAGATGCACCTGGACAGCAACAACAGTGGGCAAGTGGGGCAGGGAGTCCAGCATCTCATTAATTTCCGAACCAACCCTGGAGCTGCTGAGGGTGATGCCACACTTGCAGAGAAACTAAACTTCTTCTTTGAGGTGAAGCCACCAGAGACAGCCATGCCACACTTGAAGGCCCTCAGCTGCTTAACCCTCACAGTTGAAGAGAGTGAGGTTAGGTGTACGCTGAGGTCAGTAAACTAGAGGAAGGCTGTTGTACCGGACAGAGTCCCTGGCCAGGTGCTGAAACACTGTGCAGATCAGCTGGCTGGAATCTTCACCAAGATCTTCAACCAGTCGTTGGCCCAGTCGACTGTCCCACTGTGTCTGAAATCCTCCACCATAGTCCCCCTGCCAAAAAAATCTCATATCTTGAGCCTGAGTGACTACCAGCCAGTTGCACTCACAACAGTGGTGATGAAGTGCTTTGAAAAATTGGTCCGGAGTCACATTACATCACTCCTGCCACCAAGTTTCAACACTTACCAGCCTGCTTACAGGTGAAACAGATCCACAGAGGACGCCATGGCCAGTTTCCCACCTGAAGAAGCAGGGGAACTGTGTGGATGCTCTTTGTGGATTATAGCTCGGCGTTTAACACCATTCTTACTTACTAACTGGTGGACATACTTGAGGGCTTCCATACTCCACCTGTATCAGGATTAAAAACTTTCTGTCGGACCGCAGTCAGAGAGTCAGAGTGGGCCGAAACACATCTATGATCCTCAGCCTCAGCACTGGCTCGCCACAGGGCCCCTGCTTTATACTCTTTACACCCAAGACTGCACCCCCACTCTCAATAGCAACACCATTGTAAAGTTTGCAGATGACACTACAGTGGTGGGACTCATATCGGGTAGGGGAGATGAGTCAGCTTATAGGGACAAGGTGTGAGTGGAGCAGAAGAGCACACACTCAGCATGCTCACCTAAACATCAATGGTGCTGCTGTGGAGCGAGTGAGCAGCACCAAGTTCCTGGGTGTGCATATCTCTGAGGACCTCTCCTGGACCAATAACACTGCATCTCTGGACAGTAAAGCTCAACAGCATCTTTACTTCCTCCGCAAACTGAGAAGAGCCAGAGCCCCAGCCACCATCATGTGCATCTATTACAGAGGCACCATTGATAGTATCTTGGCCAACTGCATCACTGCATGGTACAGGATTGGTACGGGCAATTTCAAATCCTGTGTACGTCTGGTACATATGACTTTGACAATAAAGATAATTTGACTTTTGAATTGACAGAGAGGCAGGGCTTATAGCAAATGTAAAAAAGATGCAATTGTGCAGGTGGAGGGACAGAATCTGTGCTCTTGTTTGTGTCACAGGCATATGCATCCCAAGAATAATAAACTGCATCAATTTTCGCCTGCCTGTGACCTAAAAATAAGTGGGTGAGGCAGTTTCTGGAACTGGCTGGCTATTATAGAAGATTTCTACCTAATTTTTGAATGTCACCAGCCCACTGACTGGCCTGACTAAAAAAGGGCACCAGATCCAAGCCAATAGACAGAGCTCTGTGAATGCATTTTCTGCCAGTATAAGGCTGTTTTGTCTGGGGGCCCGATGCTCCAATTACTATACATTCTTGTCCATTTTCTTTTGCAGAGGGCTGGGGGCCATTTTGTCCCAGGTGTTCTACATCAGCCACAAGCTCTGTGTGGGAGAGCAAGCAGAGCACCACAGAAAATGTCCCTTTTATGATTAATACAGTACATGAAAAAAAGGAATACCTGACCATTAAGTAGCTGTCTTCACTTTACCCTTTCACCATATTTTTGGAACACCACACAAAATGCAAGATGCCAACACTCAGATCACTCATTAGTAGTGTTTCAGCCTGTAAACTTTAAGGTGGTCTACAGGCCAGTGCACAGATAGTGCTGGGGGAAAGTCAACTGCAGGCCAGATGGCTGTCCAGGCTGTATTGGGCAGTGGGGGTTTGTGTCAGCAAATTGAGCACCTTTTGCAGGTGAAGAAGGAGTCAGGTAGAACCAGCATATAATATGATGAGTTTTACCTGTGTGTAATCACAGGCACTATTTATGTGTGTTCTTTGTGTGTGCTACAAGGCAGAGAGGCCAGTAACCAGTGAGAGAGCTGCATGCAATCTTGTGCTTGTGTATGAAAAATATTCAGTGAATGTATAGTAATAGTTTGAGTCTCAGAGAGGGAGGTTTTAGTAAAAAAAAAAGGCAGCTAAAAAAGTGTCTACTCTGTGCTTAGTTGGCCTGGAAGAAAAAGTGAACAAACAGTTGTCTGAAGTACAGCTGCAGTATCCTGAACCTGAGAACTCTTATAGTGGCTATATTAGATCATATGAAACCGACAGTACTTGCACACTGAATATGACCATCATTAACAGTATGTTGGTACAAGGCATTTAAAATGTAGTCAGCATGTTAGTCAAGCAATTTCTTGGTCTGGGAGGAATGGTACCCTTTAGATTGTTTTCACAAGTCTACAAGCACTACTGTAGTGGTGGGTCATAATACTGGAAAGGGCCCTTTCAATTTTGCTTCAAATGATTTGGCATGACAATGATCTGATCATACCATTCACTCACTCATCCCATTTTGGTTACATTTAGCAGACACCCTTATTCAGAATGACTCTGAGCCAGAGGGTTTAAGGTCCTTGCTCAAGGGAGGCATTCTAATTATATACCCGAGCCACCTCAACTGGCTCCTCTCAGCACAAAGGAGCAGTGGTTCTACTCCAAGCTCCTCCCAGATGACAGAACTTCTCAACCTATCTCTAAGGGAGAGCCCGGCCACCCTGTGAAGGAAGCTCATTTCAGCCGCTTGTATTCGTGATCTTGTTCTTTCAGTCACTATCCAAAGCTTGTGATAGGTGAGGGTAGGAACATAAATTGACTGGTAAATTGAGAGCTTTGCCTTCCGGCTCAGCTCTCTCTTCACCATGACGGACCAGTACAAGCTCCACTTTACAGCAGAGGCTGCACCGATCCGCCTAAACAGAACTGGTGACAAAGGGCAGCCTTGGCGGAATCCAACCCCACTGGAAACGAATTTGACATGTTGTTACCAATGGGCTCTGGCAATACAGAGACCAAACGGCCCGTAGCAACGAGTCCGGTATACCATATTCCCAGAGCATACCCCACAAGATAGCCTGAGGGACACGGTCGAAAGCCTTCTCCAAGTCCACAAAGCACATGTGGACAGGTTGGGCAAACTCCCATGCCCCCTCCAGGAACCTGTAGAGTGTGTAGACCTGGTCAAGAGTGCTGCGGCCAGGACGAAAACCACCTTGTTCCTCCTGAATCCAAGGTTCAACCATCAGCCGGATCCTCCTCTCCAGTTCTCCTGAATAGACTTTCCTGAGTAGACTGAGGAGTGTGATTCTATGATAGTTGGAACACCCTCCATTTCCCTTTTTTTAAAAGGGGAACTACGACCCTGGTTTGCCAATCCAGAGGCACGGCCCCTGATGACCACGTGGTGTAGAGACATGTCAACCTAGACAGTCCTACTACATCCAGAGCCTTGAGGTATTCAGGGCGGATCTCATCCACCCCCAGAGCCCAGCCACCAAGGAGCTTTTTAACTACCTAAGCAATCTCAGCCGCAGTGATGGGCAGACCCCCCCTCTCAACCCCCAGGCTCTTCCTCTTCCACAGATGGTGGGATTGAGGAGGTCCTCGAAGTATTCCTTCCACCTCCCGACAAAATCCCCAGTCAAGGTGAGCAGCTCCCCACTTCCACTGTAAACAGTGTTTGTGGAGAACTGCTTCCCCCTCCTGAGGTGCAGGATGGTGGCCCAGAACCTTTTCGAGGCCAACCGAGAGTTTTTTTCCAGGCCCTCACCGAACTCCTCCCACACCCGAGATTTTGCATCAGCAACAGCCTAGGCTGCAGCACGTTTATTTTTGACCCTAGATGTGAGTGTGAATAATTTAGTGTGTGTTGCCCTACGATGGTCTGGCAAGCTGTTTAGGGTGTACCCCACCTTTGCCTAGAGTCAGCTGAGGCACCTGCCTCCCCGTAACCCTAGTAGAATTAAGTGGCTCAGCAAATGAGTGAGTGAGTGTATTATTTCTTTATTTCTTTAGCTTTCTGATGTGTGTGTGTGTGTGTGTGTGTGTGTGTGTGTGTGTTCAACTTTTACACCCTGTATTTTGCATAGCTACACAGTAAAAGGAAAGAAAAGACTATAACCACAGTTACTGGCATAGCAGCATTTCTTGAAATTGATCTTTATTTGTTCCTTCCAACATATACACACATTAAATCAGCCTTTTTATTTTTTGAAAAGCTGCTTGTCATGTTCTCCCAAACCTACTCATTGAAACTCAATAAAAAAAAACAAAAAACAGATGGTTACATTATTTGGAAATGATGTCATATCGTTTCAGGTGTTAAATGTGAGGTGAAAAGGGAACAATACAGATAATTAATATAGAAATACACTCTGTGAAGTGACTAAATGATGGACCTCTACAAGTTTTATCATTTAAAACAGGCCTCAAAATTCTTCTTCTTCTTCTGCTTCTTCTTCTTATTATTATTATTATAATTATTAATCATGATGATTATTATTATTATAATTATTATTATTATTGTTCTTGTTATTAATATGATCAATTAATTAATTAATTTGCCAAACTACTTCGTTTTTCAAAAGTCGCTTGGAGGCTAGATCCTATCTCAGCCGACTCTGGGTCAAGCCTGAGTACACTCTGAACATCTCGCCATACATCACAGGGCAACACACACAACCATTCACACTCACAACCACACCTAGGGGCAATTTAGAACAGTCAATTAGCCTAATGGGCATTTCTTTGGACTGTGGGAGGAAACAGGATTACAAGGAGGACTCAAGTAAGCATGAGGAGAAGTTGCAAACTCCACACAATAATGCTCAAGCTGAGCTCGGGACTCAATCCAAGGACCTTCTTGCTGTGAGGTGGACATGCTGACCACTACATCACTGCGCCGTCCTATTATAATGATTTTTTTGGCTACAACGTTTTATTTACATAATATTTATATAAGTCATTAGGGGTTTTTATAATTTTTATAATACATGAGTAGAAGCAATCACATATTACCTTTTTCTAGCCCCTGAGTGCTTAGACCACAGCTCCACACACAGCTCATGCTATGTGAAGTGAGTCAGAGCAGAATAAGCAGCTGGTAAAATACATCACACACACACACACACACACACACACACACACACACACACACACACACACACACACACACACACACACAAATGTCCAACATTTCAACTTTCAGTCTGATTTTAAGAGCACTGAGTTTTGTTAATCCCTTGTGAGCTCAGACGAAGCAAACTGAAGGCAAAGACAGGATGCTATAAAAGCAGAGCTGGTTGTTTCACTGAACCATAACATATTGTGTTTCAAAAATGTGATTTAGTAGGTTAATTAATGGTTGTTACAATCATTAATTTGAGGCTTAATTTCCAAACTGTGGTGTTTCCAAATGGGAAACTGTCTGTATGTTTTGATTATGAAAGATAAGACAAAAAAAGTTTAGATATTTTTATCTAAATACATTTTTTTACACAATAAATATATAATAAGAAAACACACATTGTCACAAAGGTGCTTTTTTATTTGTGTCTGCCTTAAACACGCATACTGAGAGCAACACTGATTGTAAATGCCAGGCGTACAAATCAAATCAAACTGAATTTATAAATTCACTGATATATGTAAATATTAAATTTTTCATTAAAAATATTAAATAATTTTTTCCCATTAACTTTACACAAATTAATTTTAATTTTTTAAATGAAAAATACAAGTTCCACTTCTATATAATTTTTTTTATTAATTCATGTATTTATTTATGTATTGAACAATGCTAGTGTAGGCAATGAGAACCAAAACAATCATTCCGACAAGTATATTGAGGTAAAAGTATGGCTAATAAACAAAAACACTGGCTCTTGCTATTGATGATTACAAACCTGTAGACATGTTCATCTCAGTCATCTATATGGTTTCTGATAAGGAAAAATACTTCTGCTGTATTTTTATCTCAAGAATCCCTATTGTACTGCTGGTATCAGTCCTGAGATGTTTGCTGACAGAAAAAAGTGTGTGCATTTTATTATTTATTTGTTTGTTTGTTTATTTACTTTACTTTTATGAAACTATTATAATTTTTTTAAATAAATGAATAATTCCTTTTCGTGGATAATCACAGAGTATTCACATATTTATGTCACATGTATATTTATATCCCTGTACAACATCAGGGTGAAATGTAGTTCTTGTTTTTCCACATATGATCCATAAAATTCTTATAACTACATATGAAGTGTATGTATTGTTTCTCATAGGAATTGTACACATTCAGTAGGCTGTACATTATTTACATTTCTTCATAACCAATTATGATTTATGTATTTATTTTATATTAACCAGACCAGGGAAAAATAATCAAAGTCATGCTCTTGAATATTAATTGATTGATTTATTTATGTTTTTTTTTTGTTAAATGCAGAGTTGTGTAAAATAGAAAAGTGCTGTGATAGAATTTGGTAAAATAGTTTGACAGTAAAATCATAGCTGTCAAAGAAAGTCACCAAATTTACAGATGGTTCAACAGGTCTACACATATTAAAACAAACTTGTGGGTCTATTTGAAATGAGGAAAATACAAACTCCAGCTGACTTATTAACCTTGTCATTGAAAATGTGCACTCAGATTAACAGGAACTCTGGTTCAAAACACTAATGGCCTTATCTGACAAAATTTGCACTGTTATTAAGGAAAGGGGAGGCAAAACCAAGTATTAGGAAATAAATTACACTCACAGTGTTTCTCTAACAATTTCCCTTGCTGTCAGCTAGCTAGATTTTTTATTTGGCTAAAAGGTTTAAAAAAAGTCTAGACAGCAAATTTGAAATCATCTCCTCTGTGGAGTTATACTGTAAATAAGCACTTCACTCCATCCTGGAAATGGTGGGTGGCGGAATAAACTGTAGAGACAGAGAGAAAACAAAAGTCACTATAGAAACAAACAATGTTATTGAGAGGAAGGTGAATAATTACACTTGGATTTACTGTATTGTGTTATTTGGACAAGAGACATTCCTCAGTTTTGTATGGCAGCCCAGTGCTAAAGTAGACGCAGTGGGCTTTTTTTTCCCTTCTTCATAGAAACACTTTCAGTATATAGACGATTGGTGTTTTTGTAACATGGCTTTCACACATAGGACATGATTTAAAATCTCACTTAATTCTATTTAATAGACTTGATGATTACTTTCAGATGTGAAAAAAGAAATGTAATTGACAAACTACTGAAAGTTCCTTTTTCTCTTCCCACAAAACATTTTGACTTAAAGAAAAAAAGAAATATTTCCTTTGTTACTCTTTATTTTTATTACTTTGTTATAATCTCCTTTTTTATAAGACAAATCAACACATTTTATTACAATATATTATATCATCTGATTGAAAGAGAAAAAAAATAACTGGAATATTTCCAAAAGCGATTTCCCTCTGAGTATGTTAGGCTTCCCCTGAATATGCATGTTCCGCAGTTCAAAAAATTGTCAGAGAAAAATGACGGAGGTTTGGTATTTTAGCTCTGGATAATAAATACTAATCATTAACTCTTACTCATTTGCCAAAGCGCTTAGTCCTCTTCAGCTTGCGAGAAGGCAGGAGACTATCTCTGCCCTCACTAGGCACATGCGGGGTACAGCTCGCCAGACCTGTTCAGCCAACACACCCACACAACCATTTACACTCACATTTACTCCTAGGAACAATTCAGAACAGGCTATTAGCCTGATGTGCATGTCTTTGGATTGTTGGAGATACCCGAGTACCCAGAGAAAACCCATGAAAGCACAGGGTTGAACATGCAAACTCCACACAGATATGCTCAAGTCTGGGACTTGAACCTTCTTGCTGTGAGGCAGACATACTAACCACTACACCGTGTCACCCCTCTAGATAACGAATAATGCCTATTATATTGTATTACAGAACATACTATGTGACAATATTATTACTTAGAGTTAAGATGTAAACTATTACTGTACAAAACATTAATCTGCTGCTACATTTTTATTTTGTGTGTTGGTGAGAGTTTGTTGTGATCATGCAGGAGATGGTTATATCAAATGTAATGTCTGCTAGCTAGCTGCATCCAGCATTCAAGCTAGTGAAAGCTAGGCTAAGGATCATAAAAATCAAGGTCAGTATTTTTAAAACCTTTTTAATCCTAAGTAAATATATGATAACTGGATATAATGTTTTTGGGTTTTTTTAATGGTGACATTTTATGTCTCAAAAGCAGGTGACGCACATGGATGAATGACACAAAATTGAGGCTCATTAATGATGAAACTGAAACTCAGTAATTAAAAGACTCACAGACCATCATTCAGACTTGCACATTATAAATAAAACAAAATCTATCTTAAGTAGGCAGGCAGACATGAAGGAAATTTTTCAAAGACTCAGGTGTTTCTGTGTGGAGTTTGCATGTTCAACCCAAGACCTTGCTGTAAGGCAGACGTGCTAACCACTATGCCACTGTGCCACTCTACAGCAATACAGTACTGTATTATAATGGAAAACATACAGTGTAACAATCAAACTGGTACTTAAATGAAGAGGACTGGTGATACAAATCACAGCAGAAAGAGAAAGGGTGAAAAGCAAACCAAGGTTCTGTAGTCAGGTGACTGGATCCTTTGGACATGAGCTGGGGTGGGGAGGATATGACAAATAAAAAACACTATCACTACGTCTCCACTTTCTGATAAGTCATGTAAGGACATTAATATAAAGGGGGTGTTTAATTTAATAAATTGTTGGTGCTGCACAGAATGTTGATTTCCTCATGCATGATCACCAACTCAAAATTCACCAGAATCACATGAAACAATAAGTATATTCTTTATAGTATTTTGCAAATGCAAGCATAATGTGCATGTTTCATTTTTTATTTTGTATTTTTTGGACAGTGGGAGGAAACTAGAGTACCCAGGAGAAACCCACAAAAGCACAGGGAGAACATGTACACTCTACACAAAAATGCCCTCGATGAGCCCGGCACTCAAACACCAGGACCTTATTGTTGTGGGTTGAATGTGCTAACCACTACACCACCGTGCTGTCCTTTAGAACATTTAGAAGATTACACAAATAACATTTCAGAAATACATTTAGAAATAAAATATTTTTCACCCCTGTTCATTAAGGTGCCAGGACAGATAAAGATGATATACTCAAAAAACCTCAATTATTGTTAATTATAATTTTAAAATAATAACATATTTAAAATCAGTGTCAATATATCCAATGTTATTTAGCATAGAAAGTAAGTATTCCCTTGACCTCAGAAGGAATTATTGCCCCCTTAAGCAAGTGTAACTTCCTGAGAGGTTTTTTTTGTTTGTTTGTTTGTTTGTTTGTTTGTTTGTTTGTTTGTTTTTTGTAATTATCCATTCTTCTACATAGGCTTGGTGAAAATTTGGCCAATTCTTTACTAATAAGATGTACAAGAAGAAAGTTTTCTTGCATGTACTTCCCTTTTCAAACCCCCATCACAATGGGGTTCAAACCTGGGCTTTGTTTAGGCCTGTACATAGCTCCATTTCTTTTTTGTTTTATGTCTTGCTATTCGCTGGGTCCTAGGCAAGCAAATAGCAAGGAATTGAACATGTGTTACACTGGCTACTAGCAAGTGGTTAGCACATCTAGCTTACAGAAATGAGGTCCTGAATTTGAGTCCCTAGCAGTTTGCTTGTTTTCCCTGTGGAGTTTCCTCTGGGTACACAATTTTCCTCCCACAGTCCAAAAACATACACATTTAGCTAATTGCCAATCCTAAAATGCCAATAGGTGTGTGGTGTAAATGTAAATAACTGTGCTTGCTTTGCTCCTGCAATGAACTGGTGAGCTGTTCAGTGTGTCCCCTGTCTTTAGCCAGAGTCAGATGAGACCCTAGTAGGATAAGCAGTTTGGCAAATAAATAAATGGATAAATAAATGAATGAACACATGCATTTATATTTTTTATTGATTTTTAAAAATTGCCATTGTTGATGCTTACTCCAGATCCACTCTGTGCATATCATGCCTATAACCATATGACCAGACAAATGCATTTCAGTTGGGTGTGATTTTCACTCTTAATTTTTGGTAGGGAAGAATAAAGCAAATGATTTTATCCTTTGATTCTTTTTCTAGGTGAAGTAGCTCCATAAGATAGTTGTTTTTGTTTGTTTTGTTTGTTTAGCCCCTTCTTCTACCCTAAATTTCTTCTTGCGTTTCTATGTACAACAACTCATAAAATACATGAGACACATTTCCAGAAAAGTTGGGACATTTTTCATAATACAATAAAAATAAATATCTTTGACCTCTTAATTCACATCAAACTTTATTTAACTGTAAAAAGTACAAAGAAAAGAACATTATTACTGAGCACCTTAATTTTCTCCGCTGATGAATCACCACTATAATTTGGTGGAGGAGTTTGAGCTTCTCAGTGATCCTGGGAGCTATGTTGTCTGGGGCATTAGTCACTGGTAGGGCCTCCCAAGGCAAATTGGTCCCAGGAGGAGGTCAGAAAAAGAGCAATTGAAAAACCTTGATGAAGAGAAATCAAAGATTAATGATAACCTCACCCAGAAAAGGGAAACCGGATCACCCTACTGAAGCCCGGTCTTGGGGAGGGAGCTTACTGGCAAACACCTGGCAGCTGAGCCTTGACTCCTGGGGCTCAGTAGGGATTCGCTTAAAAACTACCTTGTGGGCCCAACATGTGCAAGGAAGAAGATTGAGGTCAGGCACAGTGTGAGCCAGGCAGCAGGCATTCAAAAGCCTGGCATCACAAACTGGCTGTAGGGGTGTGGAATGTCACCTCACTGTTGGAGAAGGAGCTGAGCTGGTGTGGAAGGTTCAGCTGAACCAACTGGATATAGTTGGGCACACCTCCATGTACAGTGTGGGCTCTGAAATCATATCCCCAGAGAGAGGCTGGACTCTGTCTTATTCTGGAGTTGTCCAGGGGAAGTAGGAATACTCAAGTCCCTGACTGAGTGCATTGGTGTTAGAGTTCTCCTTGGTGAGTGAGAGGGTCACCCCTTTATGACTGCAAATTGCAGGAAGGAAGGTTCTGACTGTTGTTGTTAGTTTCCTTGAAGTCTTTAGATGGTGTCCTGGAAGGGGTGCCACCTGGGGGCTCCAGTGTCTTCCTTGGGTACTTCATGTGGGCAATGACAGAGTGACCCAGAGAGGGGTGACTAAAATGAATGCCCCCCTCCGCCCCATACCTGAACCAGCATTGTGTGTTTTTTTATTTGTATTTTTGTGCTAGACATGGACTGTTCACAACAGACACCATGCAGGGCTGTCATCTGATCACCACCTGGTAGTTTCTTGGATCTGGTGGCAAGGAAGAATGCAGCACAGACCTGGTAAACCCAAACATGTAGTGAGGTTTAACTGGAAACATTTGGCAGAGATAACAATAACACAAAAACAATTAAAGTTGCTTTCAAACCATTTTCAGTGTGTGATGGTGTAAACACAAATAAATGTCAATAAAATAACTTATTTTACAGTTTGTTGCCAGTGTTGCTGTTGTGAATTCAAAGGTCATCAAAGTTCATCAATAAGTACCAGGTAAGGCTGAGGACATGGAAACCGAATGGGCCATCTTCAGTGCCTCCACTATAGATGCGATTTCCACGTGTCCAGAGGGTAGTGAGTGCCTGTTGTGCTGGCACAACCTTAGAACCAGCTGGTGGACACCAGTGGTAAAGGATGCTGAGGAATTTTAATTTTAACCTTAATTTTAATTTCGTTGTTTAACTTTTCCTCATCTTGAAACAGTTTCAGTTGTTTTATTTAGTCTTTCATCGAACAATAACTTTTCCCCACTCCAACCCAGAGGGAATCAACAGCGTCCTGCTA
>JAOUQZ010000034.1:8344426-8355838 GCA_028564935.1 Neosilurus hyrtlii
TCGGCTGAGATGGGCGCCAGCCTCCCCGCGACCCTAAGTAGGAATAAGCGGTTCAGAAGATGAATGAATGAATGAGACTCCATTACTTTCAAAGACCTCATAATAGCCCATTAAAACCAGTAGGGTTTTTCAAAAACATGGAATTCAGTAAGTAATGAAACGCTGTCCCTTTAGGGAGTTTTCTGCTACTCCATCTACAGAAATACAGGTGATGAAATCAACCTAGATTAAAAAAAATGAGACAGGACAGAATGAATGTTTAAACGTGATCCAGATGGAAAGGTTCTTAAGGATGGTTTGGTTTGAACACGAAACATTACCACTTTTAATGCCTGATATTTTAGAAAGGTTTAAAAAAAAGATAGCTGATCTGGTGACAGAAATATTTTCACCGGGGTACCTCTGTCCATCTCCAAACTACTTTTCCATCCCTTAAGTGACCCAACCTGTTCTCCTCTCTATAATCCCCAAGACAAACACAGATTGATGTAATTAGAGCGTTGTGGTCCTGCCAATTCTGTGTTGGAGTTGAATAATTTTTTTAGGTCCTTTTTTTTTATGACTTAAAAAAAAAGTTTTAATGAGGATTTGTTAAAAGGTATGTTTAATCAGCCATATCAGGAAGAAATTCAAGAAAAGAGTTGTAAGACTTTAACTCTCCAGAGATGTAATGGAAAGCTATAAAGACTACTGGCAACTTGATGCAAAAAAATTAAATAAATAAAACTCATAGAACTTAATAGCGTCATCCATTAACAATAATAGGCCTTAGCATTGTCCATTTACCACACAAACATAATTCACATCAGTGCTCAGTGGGTCCACCTTATGACCAGATGCACTAAATGCAAAACATTTTATAGTTAATATTTGAACATAATAGGGTAGGGTAAATAAGCCAGACTGAATAGGATTTCCTCTTTAATGCATTATTAGCTGAAAATAATAAAAAAAAAAAATCTAGTGTCTTTGCTATCCTTATACTAAAATGTCTCAAAAAAAAGACTTGGGTCATTCTGGCTTAAATTGAGGCTAAATGCAAATACTTACCATTTTCAGTGTCAGTTGTTAGCCATTTGGAGACAGTGACCATTGTGATTAATTCAGACATCATTATAAAAACATTCAGCTTGACCACTACTGTAAAAATAACCAACTACATACGTGCTCCTTGCACAAATACCTGTTGTCTCCTCACACAAAAAATAAGAAAAGATTATACTGCCTAAACAATCCCTGAAGCCTATCTCTAGGCAAAGGAGAGATACACCCTGAACAGCTCACCAGTCTATTGCAGAGCCAACACACAGGTACATTCAAATGCAAACTTCTAGCCTGGAACTCTGAAGTTTTAAAAGTTCAGGATAGAGTTTGTTTCTAATATATCTACTTTATGTAGGTGCCAACCAAAGATGTGGTTTAGGTGTAAACTGATGGTGTTCAAAATGTGCGGTGTCTCCAGCAGCATGAATGTAACAGAGAACATTTCAAAAGCTTCTATATTTATTGTACGAAAACTGGGTGTGGAATTTAAATACAGCCCTCAGGCTGCATCTCATGCAGCACATGAAAGCTTGGTTGACATTTAGGTAACAGTAAAGATTTTATCCACTCATTGACAGACTTACCAATCTGCATGACACGGCCAAACACTGAGGAATTATCCACTGTGCTACAGTTCCAGCGTCTGTGGCGGAATTGGTACTGACACTCACGGATACCCATCTTGGCACCCTCACCGATGTACTGCATGTGGTCCTGGTACAGGTGACACAACTTCTTCTGACCTTTGGACAAGCCTGCCAACTGACTGCACAGCGGCTGCGCACCTATAATGTAGGCCTCAGGAATCAGTAGTGGATTCATAGCCAGAGACCTGCAACATGCACACAAACACAAGCACGTTCAATTAGTCCACCAGGAAATCTGATACACTGTGGAAATTATATGAGGGGGAAGCAGAGTGACCCTAACAATTCTCGTCTTGTGCAAAGTAAATCATTAGCATGTGTGAGCACTCACAGAATACAGCAGGGACTCTCTTACTCTCTTTCAAAGTCAGCTATAAATTAGATGTAAGAAGAGAAAAGATCAACGTCATCTACACTATAGAAACCGCTTATCCAGGGTAGTTCAGCTCATAGATTTGGCTCAGAAGGAAATTGGAGTTTAGGATTAGGAGAAGAGAAACTTGCCTTGTGTTTAGTTGGCAAAAGCTTCAGCGAACACTGAAATTCAAAGATAAACCCTTGGATTGGGACTGTGTTTCAGATAAGAGCCATACTATATATGCTGTCCATGTAGATACCTCAGGAGAAGTACTGGGATAACATTACTGGGAAAGAAGTGTCCCTGTTTTGTGCAGTACTAAGTAATGTCCAACCCAATCAGCTAAGCTTGCTTGAAAAGACACAGTGGCAAGCATCATATGCGGTAAAAGTAAACAGGCAGAAAATCGCAATGAAATCAGACCTTCCATCTTGGAAAGGGCAGTCTGTTTTAAATACAAGACCTTCATTTTCTTCCAGCAAATCAAACAATTAAAGATGTTACGGGACAGGATTTATTGCCTTCTTCCTTTGTGTATGGAGCGTGCAACCAAGCAGACTCATTCCATTCAAGTTCACAATGAAACTGTCCGGGTTCAGGCATCACTGTGGACCTTAAGAGATGTGGCGCTGCTGATATTAAAACCCATCAAACCCAGAGGGTAAAATAATATTTTATAATTTCCTGAATATTAAATTTTTTATGCTTCTACAGCGCTATATGTTTTCCACTATTTAAAGTCTTACATACACAGTTTGAGGAAAATTAATCCAGTAATCAAATCTATGTTCAGTTCATCTTGTATTTGGTTTGAAGCAGACCAATTTAGCCTTTCTATTAGTAGAAATAGAATGAACAGCCCATAGAAACTCACGCACACTCACACAAACCTACACAGTTCGTGCTTGGGCATATTTGGAAATTCATTGTAAAACCACAACATTCTATGTTTTATATAATATTCATAATTTTGGTTTGGCAATACAGGGGAAAAGAAAATAAAGAAGGGGGAAAGTCAGAACTGAGTTAAGGCATATGTGCTAAAGTCAGCATGACCCCCAAAATCCATTTTAGAATGTGGTGGGACACAAAAGATGGAACCAGACCGACTTTAGCTACGATATACAAGACAAAATATGAAGGAGAGCGGATTAAAAGGGAGGGAGTTTATGGGGGTATTGGGAAAGTAAAGAACAAAAAAAAAAGGCAAGTTAGTTGTTGCCTTCTTGCTGACTCACTATCTATGCTTCGTCTGGTCAAACTCAGAGACCACCATTCTCAAACACACACATACACACATACACAGCTGTGTTTGTCTTAGTCTGTGTATATATTGTAGATACATACCACCATGAGGTAGCCTCCACCACCACTTGCATAAAGAAGGCCAGGAAAGTGATGGCAACTACTCCATGTCGCGTGTCCATGGCTCTGACCCAGTCTGAGGAAAATGGCTTGTTTGTGAACAGCATCCTGTAAGCGCAGCTCTGGAAAGAACAAAAATATGGTTAAATGGTGGATAAAAGATAACACTTTGCCAGAGGGTAATGTGTTACACAACATGGCTGTGTATACTCCACTTAGTAACCATGAACTAGTTAGTATCCATTCAGAATTTAAACAGTTTAATGTACACATGTCTACATGAGCTTTAATCATTATGTGAGATACAGCTGTTTAAGGCTTCAGCAATAACCAACATGCACACAACACTTACAGTAGAAATGACTTAAAAATACAAAGCAATTAAAAAATAAAATAAAATAATTTTAAGCTCTTCTTAACTGCATGCATGTTTCTGTCCAAGATGTATCGGCAAACATAAGCTTCTGTCTTCTCTGTCTATTTTCAGCTTTAATTTTAAAATTAACTCCAAACTAACTGGTCAACTTTTTCAGAAAACAATGAATGTATTAGATATCTGATATTCTGTACAAATACAAGTCTTGTGTAATTTACTGCTTTTGCAACTAAGGTATTTGTGGGTTTAATTCAGCATACAAATGTCTGGGAATTATTATTATTATTATTTTTTTTTTGTGATTTTACATATTTGTGCGGGTCAGAAGCACAGCTCAGCTGATGGTAATTAATGGGCATTTTTCGGTCAGTCCACTGTTAAGTACAATTCATAAATATAAAATTGATACAGTTGACATATTTTAATTTATAGTAATATACTGTAGATTGAATCAGACAGAACAATACCTTATTTTTATTTTTTATATTAATTTATGCAGGGCTCTAATTAGTACTGTGTGACAGGTAAATACTACAAAAACTGTTTTGGTAATAATCATTAGCTTAAGGGACAATATAAAGTGCAGTGCTACTAGTAAGAAAATTTAATATGATTTTTAATTACATCTCACATTTAAGCCATGGCAAATCATGTTGCATCATCTGCAAATGAGTTACTTGATCCAGGATTTTGGCTTAATAATCATGGAAGTCCCAGGTTAAAATGTATGCATTCTTAATTTGATTTCTATATTACCAAAGTATCACGTTTATGCCAGCAAATCTGCAAAACAGACACCCAAACTAAATATTTTCCTATCCTATCTCCGATAGGAGACACTGAGATTATGCACAAACCTTAAAGCTGTGAAAACTAGTGCTGTATGTAATTGAATCTATAATCCTCGTGTTATTTATTTATATAAATAAATACATTTATTTCTACAAAATAATTTTACATAAATCAAATTTATATAGTTCATTGTCTGCACTTTAATTAACACTGAGTGCACTACCTTTTTCATTGCTTTGGAATGCCTAAGGATAACCTGCATCTTGTATTAAAATTTGTTGGAGGAAAAAAGGCCTAGGCTCAAGTTCTCACGAACAGATTCGATATAAAGAATTGTTTAAATGACACTAAACTGTATCAATATATAATATTTTATTTAAAATTTGCCTGAAATGTGCATGTGAATATTCCAGCAGGATGGTATTATTTGTCAGTACATCTTCCGCTACAATGGTTTAACTGACCTGCCTAACGTCGCATGTAATTATCACAGTTTAAGAAACAAAAAGTTCTAGCTTGTTTAAAACGTTGTACCAACCGCAGTAAAGTTCCCCCGGAAACATTTAAAACGAATGCCGAGGAATTTGTTGATTTTTCTTTATCCGATCTTGATAGACTGCATTCCTTTGCGCCGAAGCATTTCGGTGTATTTAACATTCAAGCACGCGACTGAAAATCACACAAACAGGTTCAAATGGAGGGAACAAAATAAAAGCGAATGTTTACTCCATTCCACCTCTTAAAAACATCACGTACAACAGATTGATGATTTTCCAGGAGCCGGTTCGAGTCCAGTTCTGATTTGGGGAGCATGTATATTGAAACTCATTTGTCATGGTTTACATTTTTGCAGAATTTAGTCCGAAAGGAGGCCCCACTAATAGTCATTAAACTGTGCGCCAAGTTCACCGTCACTGCGCCGAACATGTGGTTTTATTTTAGCAGTTTTAACCCCGTTGATAGGATAGTTAGAGTGTGTTTTTATTGAAGAGAGAGAGAGAGAGAGAGAGAAAGAGAGAGAGAGAGAGAGAAATGATCACCAAATGTATCCATTTAGTAAAACGCTTTGCTAAAGTTTCTCTTGATAAAAATCCAATTCCTAAATCGTTTGGGTCAAAAATCCCACCACTCTTATTATTGCAATAAATAAAATTAATAAGGATAATACATCTCCAATAACTATATATAAGCAAGGTTTTTTTTTTTTTAAGTGTTAGGCAGCACACACAGGCTATGTGAATTGTAAGTGTCAACATACGTCCTCAGTTCTGACATTTTTTATGAAAAGAAAAATGCATGATAAAACAAAATAGAAGCATTTCATAACAAATCTTAATCCTGGTTATATTGTAGGCTACATAAGCGTCTGAACTGAGTGTACCGTATTCTAATGTACAGAAACCAGTCAGATGTGGGAGATGACTATTCTCTGTACTCTGACCACACGATGCTGTTCCTTCATGCATGTGTATGTACACATTCCTGAATCCCAGGTGCCTCTAAAATCAACCAGACTTCTGATCTGCAGGTCCCATTTCATAAATGAATGAATAAATGCTACTAATTATTTTAAGACCAAATGTAATCACAATATATCTATTTTTTTACAAAATAAAACCACTTATCTTCAGATTAAACTATAATTATATTTTAATCAAACTACAATATATTTTTTTTTTTTTTCAAATTCAGTAACAGAATAAATGGGTGTAGGAAAAGTATACATTGTGCAAGATTAATAAATGTTAAATAGCAAAAAAAAAAAAATAAAAGTTCGTTTCATTTACTTTATGCTCATATTTTCTTTAAACGAAAACAAAATCTGAAAAATAAAAAATATATATATTTAATTGGGTGCGTTTAGATTCCATAATGCGCATCAATACGGGGTGGGAGGCACTGGGACGCGTCGAAGAGTTTCCGCAAGTAAAGCGCAATTCTTTCAATGAAACATTGCTGAGACGCAAGTGTGTGACAGAAGCTCCTGTAAGCTGGTGGTCACTAGAGGGAGCCAACTCCAAATACCTACTTCATTGTGTTCGCAAGCTTTCAGCTTTGATTCTTTATTCTCCTTCGTGGTAAAGAATAACGTTCGATCAAAGTTACAATTGCTTTCAACTGCACACAACTTTGTATGGCAAAACCTGCACTTATATTGTGTAATATCACAGAACACATTGCCTATTTTATTAATTTAAACCACAAGGTAGTCTTGTAGGTTATTAGGAGCATGAATTAGAATCATAGGCCCATAAAGGTAAATAATAATAATATGAATCAATTAATTAAGTAAGTAATAAAACAGATTTAACTTACAATGAAGTGGTTCGTCCTGAAAGAGAATCTTAAACTGGTGGATTTGGAATCAAAATTCCAAGGCAAATCCTGTTTTTATGGATCCAACTTCCTCAAGTTCACTGAGCCTGAAACAGTCGCAATCCACAGCGTGGTAAAGGACCAGGAGCTCGCAGATCCGACCTCTAAGTGCTGTTGGTAGATGGGTATGAAGTGTTTGGAAATGAGGAATTGGGAGTAGTAGAGACTCTTTACAGTGAGCTAAAGCAATCCAAATAATTAGTGCACTTTTTGTAGAGGCGTGGGCACGAACTTGCGGAAACACTTACCGACACATAAATTCCCAAGCAAGCAAGGATGCCGCGGGCGAACGCGTCTTCTCGTCCATGTACGATATCACATGAGATCCTGTGCGCCTCAGAGACTCTACTGAACAAAAGCAAAAAAAAAAGAAAGAAAAAAAGCGAGGTTTCGACCCACAGGTTAATCCAAACACTAGGCGGTGTTTTTCTGCTCTGTTCGGTTGGGATTTGTTGTGTTGTGTTGTGTTAAAAGATCCACATGCCGATCACGGGAGACAGAAACGCGGTGCATCCAAAGGACTCTCCAATCGCCAACCTCTCCATAATCAACGTGTCTTCAAAAATATTCAACTGTTTTCTTTCTTTCTTCCAAAATGAAGGCGACTGTAAGGCAGTCAGAAGTGTAGAACCATGAGGGTTTGGGAAAAGTAAGTAGGTTTATTTACCGACCAGAGGCGACGCTCTGAATAACCAAGAGCGCAGAAATGATGAGAGCAGAAATTTGCGCTCTTCTTCAGCTCTGTCACCTGCGCTTTCTCTCTCTCTCTCTCTCTCTCTTTCTCCCTCCTTCCGCCCCGCCACTCACTAAATCCCTCTCGATTCACTCGTGGGGGGGGGTATGCGCATGCGCATGCGCGCTGGACCTTCCCATACACAGTCTTTAATGCAGGCATTTTCATTACAAATACGGTTAATTAAAGAATATTCGAACCTTTTAAAATGGTTACATTCTCGTTCTACGTCTCTGCCTGATTATGACGACTGAGCCCCCGAGCCCCCCCCCCCACACACACACACATTTATTTATTTATTCATTTGTATGTTTGTTTGTTTGTTTATTTGATTATTATTTCATTCATTGATTACAAAAATATTTTTTTATCTATTTGCCTCGTTTTCCTTTTTTTAATTTTGAAAAATTTTTTTAATTAATTTATTTATTAATTTTTGTAAAGGAATTTTATTTATTTATTTATTTGTTGGTTAACTTATTACTTTCTATTTATTTATACGTGTGTGTGTGTGTGTGTATGTATATATGTTTTTTTTTTTTTTTTTTTTTTTTTTACTGATATTCTCATTGTCATTCACGATGTCCTTTATCCAGATATTCGATGTTAATATGTGATTCACAAAGCTGCTTCCTTTTGGTTGGGGTGGGAGGGTTTAAAAAGAAAAACAGGGAAAATTACAGAATGGAAGTTTTTCTTTTCACATCTGTACTGTCATGCTGAAGCCTGTGAAAATGCTTCCAATAAAGAAAGTCAATAAAAAAAAAAATGGTTACATTGACATTGGCTATACACATAACAGGCTATCCATGCTTCTTAATGTAGGATGTGCGTCAAAAGAGAACAGAACTGTAAGAATAAATGGTTTGATTTTGATCTTTCCTCAGTCGGGAACTGACGTTTGCATACGAATTCCAAAAAATCAACTAAAAACGACAGAGGCAGTAACACTGATATCCTAACGAAGATACCCGACAACTGTATCCTATGTACAGATGCTAGAATCAGAAACACATTAGGGGAAACATTTCTCGTGCTTTCTCCAGAAACAGCAGGCAGTGTGGAAAAGGTGCAGAGCCCCATCCCAACATCAGAACCAGGTACAACTGTAAAAATGGGCAAGGAAACGTGGAACAAATAGGCTACAGGCATCTCTGTGACCTAAAATAAACTCATAAAGTACCCAGGGCTATTGCACCATCCGTGCCAGAGTTGTTTTTGAGTTTGTCGGGGGGTCAGATTACTGCCCAGGAGCACTCCAGAGAGGCCAGAACGAACCTATAAATGTGTGTGTGTGTGTGAGAGAGAGAGAGAGAGAGAGAGAGAGACTTCCTGCACCGACTATTCTTTGTTTCAGCCGTTAAATGTCCGTCGTTGGACTTAAGCCTTCTCCATTGACCTCCACTGGCCTCGGTGTGCGAGTGTTTGTTGAAACTATCCAAGTCATCCCTCCATCTTGTCCTTTGTCTTCCTCTGTTTCTTATGTTTCCCAGGGGTGTCCAAAACGTGATGCGAGTTGTCCAGCGATTTTTGTTGTTGGTTGGGTAGTCATATTTGACAAGCATTACCCCTACCCATACGTGATGCGGTCCTCCCATAGTCCAAGGACATGCACATTGGGCTAACTGGCTGTTCCAAATTGCACCTAGGTATGGATGTCAGTGTGAATGGTGTTGTGTGTGTTAGACCTGTGATGGTCTCGTGAGCTGTTCAAGGTGTATCTCACTTTCGCCCAGTGTTGGCTGAGATAGGCACCATCCTACCTACAACTCTATTAGGATTAACTGGTGTGGAAAATCAGTGAGTGAGTAAGTTTGGCCTCAGTTGGACTTTCTAAGAAGCATATGGAATGGTGTTGTGAGTGAAAAAATTAAAAAAACATGTCAACACTATGCCTGAAAGCTTAACTGCTGTAATTAAAGTAAAGGGTGGCCACACTAAATATTGACTTTTTTAATCAAAAAGAGACTGTTATTTTTGCTATTACTATATGTTGTTGTTTGTTTACTTATTTTCATCAATATGATCCAATATAACATGAAAAAAATACTAGAATAGTACTTGGTTTTTGATTTATCTTCATTTTGTTAAGTGTAGAATCATCACTGCAAACTACTGTATATTTTAATTTCTTCACTTGCTAAATCATTCCAAGACGAGAACTCCAGCCAGCATCAGGACACCAGGACAGACCACAGGACTCAGAAGGCAGAAGGATCAAGAGGATCAGCAGCCTACACCTTTTGATTTGAAGAGGGTGAGCTGGATCATAAACAACAAGAAGTTCACTAAGGTAATGTGGCACAAGACCATTAAGTGCTTTATAGGTTAAAAGTAGCAATTTATATTCAATTCAAAATTTAATTGGGAGCAAGTGCAGTGTAAATAAGATGGGGGTGATATGCTTGTGTCTTATGGTTCTGGACTAACTGGAGCTTGTTTAAGCAACTATTAGAACATTACAGTAATCTAGTAACACATTACAGTAATCTAATCTTGCGCTTAAAAAAAAAACATGAGCAAGTTGACTTTCTTTCCATGTTATTTAAAATACCATTAATTCAGTTTGATGCCATTTTCGTTCTAATTTACGGGGGTTCTGTTTTAGTGTGCGTGTATCATCATTATACCAGGGTGCTAATTTTCTCTTTTTTTTTTTACAGGTGCTGGGGGTCTGTAAATAATAATTAAAGGAATCAGCTACGTAGGCATATTTTTTCCCCGGAGCGTAAGTTATGTTAGTATATAGAATTTCAAATGCATTAAATTTATGTCTAGATTTTTGTATAACACCAAGATTATCAGTATAGATAACTGTGATGCCTCCTCCTCTGCCACTTGTATGAGGTTGGTGTATATAACTGAATTTGGGAGGACTTAATTCATTTAATGCTACATACTCATTGGGTTTTATCCATGTTTCTGTTAATCACATTACACTAAACTCCTGATTACAATAAGTGCATTATATGTAAGAGATCTAACATTTAACAATCGTATTTTTAGATTAAAGGTGCTGGCTGTAGATTCAGTATGATTTAACTTTATTTTAATAAGATTACTAAAACAAACTCTCTAAGTGTTTTTACATTTTTGTTTAGTTTGGGGAACAGACACATTTCTATAGCATTGAACTTGATCTTGAGTGATGACTCTGTGCAGCTAGCATACGCTCGGATTAGCCTGTTTGTCTGCTCTCTGGTCTTGGCTCTGGATATTCACTGACTGTCTAGTCCTGTTCTGAGACTATGTGCTAAGCTGCAAGAAATGAGAGCGGCACCTTCCCAAGTAGGATGGATACCGCCTGCCCTATCAGGCAAGATTTACCCTCAAAAGTACACCAATTATCTATAAAACAATTTCCGAACAGCACTTGGACATCCAGCAGTTCAGCAACCATAGCCTGCTGTAAGCTACATCACCACGGTGTATTAGAATGAGGCCAGAGCATATTAGAGAAAAGGACTTCACTAATTTCCACACCTCTATAAAATTACTCCTAGTAACCTATGATGAAGGCGTATATCATTAACTCCAGCCTCTATAACTATCTTATGGCACCTGCGCTCGCCTAAGAACCTAAGATAACCTGCTATGTCCGATGCTCTGGGTCCCGGGATACACATTACTAGTGGTGCTGGTTCTCCTAAAGAACTAGCTAATTTCACGTGTCTTAAAATAGAACTTTCTATAACCAGAGCTCTTTCAGGTCTCTCTCTCT
>JAOUQZ010000034.1:8370417-8384911 GCA_028564935.1 Neosilurus hyrtlii
CCCCAACAGTCCAAAAACAGTAGGCTATATGGTTATTCCAAATCACCCCTAGGTGTGAGTGTGAGTCTGAATGATTGTATGTGTGTTGGCCCTGCAATAGTCTGGTGAGACCATTCAAAAACAGTGTGTAGCTGAAGATAAAACAGCTTAAAATATACATCAAAGGCCAACTCTTTTTCAGAGCAGAACAGAAAATGCACAGATTGCGCTGTGATCGAGCATGGTCTACAGCCAAAGAGGCGTTAGATAATGCCAGCAGGTGAGACAGTGAATGAATATTTAAAACGATCACGTGTAACAGCAGCAGATTTTAAAGTGCGTGCAAGTGCTACGACACAAGGCATGTTAAGAGACATCTTGCCTTTCTAATTGGCTGTTCCAGCCTGGTAGTGACTCGAACCCGTTGGATTGGCTGGGCTATATCACTGATCTATGCAGCATAGCCAGTGCTAAGCTGCACAAACAACGTGCGGAAAGTGCAGAAAACATTTATTTTTGTTTCTAAACCAACGGATGACAGGAAAGCCGAGTTGGTTTGTTCTTGCTGCTTGATAGTTTATTCTTTACATTTGGTACTAAGCATTTCACTACATATTGTACTGTGTATAATTTGTATGTGACAATAAAACTTGAATTGAATTGAATTATCTGCACAAGCCATTTTGTATTTACCATCACACGCACATCTCTGGCAGCAATCTCATCCTCAGAGTCACTAAAATGTGACATCTCACTGTCTCCGCAAGACTCCTCCCTTTCTGGTTCAAATAGTTAACCATTTACACCCATATCCTCAGAATTGATAGCCATTCTTCTTCTTCGGCAGTTCATTAGGGTCGATTATGACTGTCAGGTTTTAAATAATTTTTAGTGTAGCAGGCTCACATGTGGGCTACAGGGCATGCTCTTGACCTGCAGCAGCGATGGTAAAATCCCTTGAGGAGGTGGAGAAATGACACCTTTCGTGTGATTTTTCCCATACTCTTTCTGCCGCTTCTCTTCAATGGCTGCAGTGGCTTCTGTAAGTTTACACTTCCATGCTTTATGCTGCATTGCCTCTTCTTCCCATGTGACAGGAGAAATGCCAACATTTTTCAAGTAACTTTTGAGAGGATCCTTATGTCGCAATTTTTGTCTACCTTGACTTGTCTTTGCCTGCCTCTGCTTGGAATAAAATACTGCCCTTGGTAGTTGCTTGTCATCCATTCAATGAACATGACCACCCCAATGCAACTGTGATGTAGTGACAAGGGTCTCAACACTAACAGAGTCAGCATGATGTAGAACCTCTACATCAGCCTCTAGTCCGGTCTTCAATGTGTCTGTGGTATAGGGTTAAGCACTCAGTGGCATAGAGAAGACAAGGAATTACAGCAGCCTTGTAGACTTCCCTGCTGCAACCAATGTCATGGCAAATCCATAGGCGCTTCTTAAGGGAACCAAATGCTTTTGTAGCTGAATATATTCTAAATTCAACTTCAAGGTCAGCAGAGTTAATACTAGTTACGTTACTGCAAAGATAGGTGAAAGCCTCTGTCATTTTCATGGGTTCCCTATGAACTGACACTAATTGAGACTCATGTGGCCTGTTAAAGAACTCTATAGGTGGTTGATACAGCAGTTATGCCTTTGATATGTTTATTTTTAGAACAAACATATCTGCTGCATAGGTAAACCAATCCACAATATGTTGTATATCTTCAAGGTTGTTGAGTGCTGAGTCATCAGTGTAAAAGAGTTCCTTGATGCACAAATCCTTCATTTTGGAGGTAGCATGAAGATTGGTAAGGTTAAAGAGTTTGCAACATGTTCTTGTACCAATATAGACCCCTTTGTGTAAATTAATGTTCATGATGTCCAAGACAGCTGTAAGGAAGAGTGAGAATGGTGTGGGAGCAAACACACATGCCCGCTTTACACCATGATTGACTTTGAAGTCTTCAATGGGTTCTCCATCAACTACGACTAGACACTTCACCCCTATGTGGAACTGTTTAATGGCATTCACAAGCTTTTCAGTGCATCCATATAACTCCAGTACTTTCCAGAGTGTTTCCCTGTTTACACTGTCAAATGCCTTTGAAAAGTCTATGAATACTACAAACAAGGGCTGATATTACTATCAAAGCATGAAGACATGAAGTCCCCGTCTCTTTCATTAAAGGGTACCTGTGGTGAGTTTGTATTACTAGCTATTTAAAACAATCACGTATAACTTCAGCGATTCCTTTGGGCAACATCAGTCCTTGCCCGATTTCAAACTGCACGTGAGTGCTATGTCTCAAGGAATGCTCAGAGACACTTTGCCTTTCTCATTGGCTGTTCCAGTCTGGTAGTAACGCAAACTCATTGGTTTGGCTGGGCTACGTTACTGACACATGCAGCATAACCCATTACTGGCCATTGCTGAGCTGCACAATCAACAAGCGCAGAAATCACAGAAAACATTTCTTTTTGTTCCTAAACCAACAATGACAAAGTCCAAGGGGTTAAAACCCACCCAGTTTTGTGATTTTTATGGTCATTTATGATAAAATAAGCTTTTTTATTTTTATAATTATTATAATTATTATTATTATTTAGTTAATTTTCTTGAAATACTTTTTTATTTCTCACAGTCCAGTAAGCACACATACAATAAAACAGTTATTCCACTTGCTCTCATCAGATAGGTTGAGAGATGCTATTCTCTTCTAGCTTCATGCCACCCACTGTGATAAGCTGTATTAAGTAAATATGTGTCTTCATTTTAGGCTGCACAGCAACAAAATGTGAACCTTTTAAAGCAGAAAGATTATTTTCTATAACCATTTAAATGAGAGACCTTTATATGAAAAAAAACATCCTTATTGAGAAAGAGGTCATTCAAATGTTCATGTAAATATTTAGACTTTTGATTAAAACAAAAAATTAGACAGTAAGATAAGGCATGCACTCTGGTAATCTCTGACATACTGACATTCTGCGTCATGCCTCTTCTTGTAACTACCACAATTCACCTAAGTAACCCCACCCTAAACCCTGAAGAAATTCCCTTTTACATGCCATGTGTTAAATAAACTGCCATGCCCTACTTAATATGTCCTGATACCTGTCCTCCACTCCCTAATTTACTAGACAGAATCGGTGATGCCTTCAGGATTCATTACAGTCAAATTCCCTCGCTTCTGTGTAGATATTGTCAGACTGCAATTTGTACTGTGCCTTTCATGGTTTTGGTGTTAAGTTAATCACTTAGCATACTAGGGTGATAATGTCAAGTGAACTAGGAGTTGATGTAACCATGTTCTAATCCCACATATTCTCAGTGTAAGCAGCTGGCGGGAGATGAGGCTACTGGATTCTTTTGGATAACCTCCAGCCAACATTCAGCTAGTCTCTGGACAAAATCAAACTAATCAAATGCAAGGCCCAGGCTTCAGTTAATCATTCACCCTGCAATCTGCTGTTGGGGATCCACATAACCACAATGTGACCAAATGCAAGACTAGTTAAAGATTAAAAATGACAGGTGGATTCTACTACATTTTCCTAGGCTTCAAAGAGTAATTGGGATTATATTAGTGAGAGAAATTTTATACTGAGAGATAAATAGTACAGAACAATGATTTAATGCCCTCCCCTTCATGTTGTGAAAGGATAAAGGTGAGATCAAGTTTATAAAACTAGATGTGATTGAGATGAAGAGGAAAAAAAAATAGTGCCACTTCTTTATATTTTCCAGTGCAGTGACAGATTGTGCCCAGAGTTAGCTATGCATTCCACTGTGACAGACAAGTTAAAGTAAACCAGGCTTTCATGGGCGAGAGAGCTGGGAGTCCCTGCAGTAAACAGTGTGCTGAGTAATATCCGTTACCTCACACACACATGCACACTTAATCTGGCCTGTGTCTGCTGTGGTAGAATTGAGTCAGACAGAATCAGAGTCATATCCTAACTTTCTGATCCCCCTCAATAGTGCTGGAGTGATGGTAGCATAAAACAAATTCTCTCAAGTTCTTTTCCCACAACCTCAAGTCATTCTCCATTTACAATCCGGAGAGCACATAGACATCTAATTCCAAGCCTCAGGCTCTCAGTGAGCTATTCACAGGCCAAGTGTTTCAGTTAAGATTATAGCCAACTTCCGATATGGTTGTGGTTGAGATGGGGCAAATTATTGCATATGTTTGCCTTTATGAATGCAAAGGTTTGCTTACATATCATAGTATAAGAACCAAGAAGCGACACAGTGGCATAGTGGTTAGCATGTATGCCCCACAGCAGGGAGGTCCTGAGTCCAAGTCCTGGGCTCAGTTGGCTCTGTGTGGACTTGAATGTTCTCCCCATACTTGCATTTTCTGGGTACTCCGGTTTCCTTCCACAGTCCAAAGACATGCACATTAGGATAACTGGCTGTTCCAAATTGCCCTTAGGTGTGAATCTCAGTCTGAATAGTTGTGTGTGTTGGTCCTGCAATAGTCTAGAGATCTGTTTAGGGTGTACCCTGCCTTCGCCCAGTGTCAGAGTGCCAGTTAGATAGGCTTTAGCCTCCCTGTGGCCCTAATAAGACTAAGAAGTTTGACATATGAGTGACTAAGTGAGATGAGAGAACCAAGACATTTAAAAAGATTTATTTAAGGTTTATAAGGTTTATCTACACTACCCAGAACATACAATCTCCTAACACTGCGTTAAGACATTCTATTTTTTTCCTTTGTGATATTAAGAACTTAGATTTGCAATGTTATCATCATTTTGTATGTGAAGTACAGTACCTGGTTTTGGTGTATCAGGAGCCCATCTCAGGAATACTGGGCATTAAGTAACAATACACCCTGTTTCAGGCAATTATGCAGACACATCAATAGCTGGGGGCAATTTAGCATAAAGTAATGCATGTATTTTCCGAACCAGTTTATCCTTTATTGGGGTCGCGGTGGATAGGACGTGTACGTGGTACACCCTAAACAGCTCATCATACCATCACAAGGCAACACACATAACCATTCACACTCACATCAAGGAGCAATTTGGAACAGCCAATTACCCTAATCTGCATGTCAAGCACCCAGAAGGAACCCTAGCATAAGGAGAACATGCAAACTCCACACAGCAATGTCCTCGCCAAGCGCGGGACTTGAACCCAGGACCTTTTTCCTGTGAGACACATGTGCTAACCACTACAGCACTGGGCCAACCAAGCATAAACAATACACTGATCAAAGAACCCAGAAAAAAATTACAGCAATACCTTAAATATGTTAAAAGGTAGAATGGGTTGAATAGAGTGTTTGGAGTGATTTGTGATAGGAGGGTATCTGCAGGAATTGAGGGCAGTAGTAAGGCCAGCTATGCTGTATGGTTTGGATATGGTAGCACTGTCTAAAAGACAGGAGACAGAGCTGGAACTGGCAGAGATGAAAATGATGGGAGTGGAAAAAATGGACAGAATTAGAAACAAATATGCTAGAGGGACAGCACAGGTTGAAATGGTTTGCACATGTGCAGAGGACAGATGAAGGGTATACTGGTAAAAGAATGTTGAGGATGGAACTGCTTGGATGAAGAAAGCGGTAAGGGGAAAGATAAAGAAGAGATTTATAGATGTGGTGAGGAAGGACATGCAGGTGATTTGTGTGATAGAGAGGGATGCAGAGGACAAAGTGAGATGGAGAAGGATGGTTCACAGTGGTGACCCCTAACGGAAGAGACAAACAAAAACAAGAAGACATTAAGTATGTGCAAAAAACAAAACACATATAGTAACCTGAACTTAAGATCAAACCAGACACCCAGAAAGTGAAAGGTGACAATACTACCCAATGTCTCCTTTGTGTCACTCATTATGAATATGTAAAATAAAAAAAAAAAAATAAATAAAATTTAAAAAGTGCTATTGAGTGGGATGAATTTCTTGCCAATTTTCAGAAGAAATGCCACTCACTGAGAGCATCAATAAGAAACAGATCCAAAGCAAACACACGATTAACTTATGTGGCCCAGTGTCAGAGTAATGTGAGTGGGCTCAAACAAAATTTCTAATAAAACCATACTTCACTTTACTCATCAATTTACTCAAACTGAATATCAAAGTGAATAACAATAGCATTGGCTGAGAACGTTGCTAACTGAGTACTTTGATCTGCCGATCCCATACTGATCCCAACTCATAGTGCTCCCAAGAAACTACCAAATGATTTTTACTATCGCAACTATACAGGTTACTATCGCCTTGGCCTTTGACCCATTGTAAAGACAATAATGTTTTTTTTTTTTCACCTTGGTCCTTCTTATCTGTCCTGTCAACTTAGCCGTGTTCTTATCTTAATGCCTATACTAAGAACTATTTTCATTCAACCACTCAGTGTAGAATATGTTATTATTTAAGTTATGCATGTACATTGTACATTGACTCTCTTCATTCCCCAGCCCTTTTTTAAATATGAGGTTTGAGCACAACTTTTGCTTTCAATGTATACTGGACCATATAAACATACCATACTCCTTACTGGTTTATACTACATTCTTACCACATTATTTAAGTTCTTACTGTGTCCACTCAATGTTTCGAAGATGGGCTGGGAACATGGCTTAATGTGAAGAGGGTTTTACCAGAGTGTGAATCTGTAAAAAAAAAATCCAACCCCAATTTTAAAAATAAAGAAAATGTATACTCGAAATGCATTCTTGTCACTGAACACAGACCACATTAATGCATTTGAAATTCTATATACTAACATAACATACAAATTCCTATGTGAATTTGCAAACTTTATTTCAAACCTGGTTGTTTCTTTAGATAGATCTTCAATTGTTGGTGACTTTATTATTCATTTTGATAACCCAAAGGATCCTGTAAGAACAGTGTTACTGTCTATACTAGATTCAGTAGGCGTAAATCAGAATTTAATAGGACCCACTCGTAATGCTGGCCACACTCTAGATTTAATACTAACTTTTGGATTAAATGTTGAAAATATAGTCACAGTTCCACAATCAGAAACTATTGCAGGTAATCATCTTATCATGCTTAGGATGCATCTCAGTACTAATATATACACCTCACCACATTATCGCATTAAGCTTACATTTACATTAACTACTGTGCAGTTTTATTAATAATCTTCCGGAATTATCATGACTATGACTGGATCACCATCAGACCTCACAGAACTCGATCAAGCTACCGAGTGCCTTGAGTAAAAGTTATGTTCATATCTTTGCAGGAATAACATTCATGAAATCTATCAGTCAGGATTAAGGCCTCATCATTGCACAGAGACAGCACTTGTTAAGGTGGTAAATGATTTACTGGTGGCCTCTGACCACGGCTGTGTCTCCCTGCTTGTGTTACTTGCAGATCCTTTAAGACTATCGATCATACGATTCTCCTTGACAGATTAGAAAATGTTGTTGGAGTTTAGGGAACAGCCCTCTCCTGGTTTAAATTTTATTTAACTGACTGTTATCAGTTTGTAGATGTAAAAAGTGATTTCTCTATAAGTTCTAATGTTAAGTTTAGTGTTCCACAAGGTTCTGTCCTAGACCCGCTGCTTTATTCTTCTTTACATGCTCCCTTTGGGTAATATTATTCATGAATATAGTATTAGCTCTAATTGTTATGCTGATGATACCGAGTTATATATTTCAGCAAAGCCAGATGAGAAACACCAGCTTAATCAAGTTGAGAACTGTGCGAAGGGAATTACCCATAGCAAAGCAAAATTGAAGATGAGATCTCTTTTATGTAACATTTACATCTACTAGATATAAATGAGCACTAATTGAGACTAAGGTTGTTTTCTTATTCTTCTCAAATGTGTCTCCTGAGAAATAATTCTCACAGTGAGCACTGTGTGAGCTCTCTAAATTCTCTCACATCTGTCTCTTTTCCTGATTTCAGCTAAGAGAAAAGTTACACATATTGTTTGCTTTCAAGTATGTCTCATTTGGATATCCTTACTTCAAACCCCTATCTCAGTTATGTCTCGCCGAGAAGTATCATGGTTCCTTCTCTCACTGCTCATTATTTAAATTCTCAGGTTAGTCTCTTTTTTATCTCAGCAAAAAGAAAAATGAGTGCAAGCTCTTGAATGAGTCTCAGTATGACAAATGATTATACCTCTATCATATTTTCTCTTTGTTGTGATGTATAAGGATATACATTTACATAATGTTCAACTTACAAAATTTATTTCTTACACGTCATCTCATTAATTACAATTTTAAGTTTGAAAACTTAAACCATTAACACAAACAGCCATGATGTGCTCAGAAAACACATTTGAAACTTGTATGAAATGTATGAACGTTCTAGATGTTAATATTGTGCTGTCAATTTAATGAACTTGTTTTCTGAGAGAAGATATGTACATGAATACACAGTTGTTGTTTTTTACAGAATTCACAGCAAAGTTGTGATGTAGTAAAGCAGTGAAACAGTCTTGGGAAGTGGAACACATATTAGAGCACATACTATTTTAATAATCATTCAAGTGACCCTAATAATACAGTAGAGGCAATGCATCTTGCCACCACACACTGTAGGCCCTTTGTAGCATCCTCTATAGGTTCAAGATAAATCGGGGCCTATTCGACCCCATCTAACTCTACAAATAGTTCACGGCAAATGGTCAGACAGGTGTGCATTTTCAAAGCATGTTATTACAATGATCAATCATTTAATATGTGGCTTCTTAGGCCAGTTCAGGTCTTAATGGGTTAAAAACATTTCAAGCGTGTTTGGGAAATGATCTGCAAACACAATGCCAGGCATAGATGTCAAGTCAAGGAAAACAACTTTACCCAATATACAATTCAATGAAACTACTGTACTGGCAGAGGTTTCCAACAGGGGAACAACATGACTGAATGTACCATTCGTTACACTATCTTGTAGCAAAGAAGAACCTGCACCTTTGAATTCATGAACAAGGGCCCATTTGGCATATGATATAGTATAGTAGAAAAAACAACTATGAAAATTGTTTCTTCTATTGCCTTTCCCATAGTGTTTTGATGTGTGATAATTTCTCTTAACTTGTACCGTGTGAACTTAGGAAAAGGAAGTGATTGTAGTACAAAGTTGCATGAATTCCACAGAAAGCAACAGGTCCGTAGAAGAGCAAAAGATCCTGATATTTTTTTTTAAGAAACATTCTGTGAGATGTCACTGATCGAGAATATCGAGCTGAGGATGGAGGAGAGAAATCCTGACACCGTTTAAAGTTTCGAAACCGTCTTATACCAAGTCTGAGCTGTTGGTGGCAGTAATATGCCACGTGCCATTTAGCCTACCAGAAACAACGAAGAAGAAGTAACCGTCAGGCGCGTGCTACTTTGAACCTAGGAGTGAATGGAAAGTTCTGGAGAAAACGAGAGTGAGAGAGAGATGTGTCCATTGGTCGTTGATACTGCAAGTGATGTCCCAGACACGCTGAGACTTGTAGAGGTAAGAATCATAATCTATATTAGTTGGTCAACTACATAACTTTGTAAAGAGGTGAAACATTTAACTGTTGTGATGACAGAGCAGTCCGTTGTTAGGTGGACTTAATGATAATGGTGTCTGTCCAACAAGTAATGTTAGCATAAACCTTCGAAATTAGCTTACACTATGCATTTTAAATTGAGGGCCTTGACTTTTAAATGTTTGAGAATACTGCTTTAGGTATAGTCACTATATGTAAGGTTCAATTACTGACGAGGTGTCCATAATCATAAATTAATGGATGATGCGGTGGCGTAAACCATAGACATAATAAAGAATAAACGCTGCATTAGCCGCTACTGCTACTAGCCCTGACGAGCCGCAGTGCTGCATTCTTGGAGCAGTACCCACTCCACTCAGGAACTGGTGCAATAAAGTGTCTATACATGAAATCCACTGTAACTCTGAATACTAAACTGATATTTAAGCATTTTTTTGTTTTGATCCAAATTTATGTATATATTTTCATTTTCTTATATCCAACTTTATGTATTATATTTTATGTAGAAATATGAATTCAGAAATGGTTATATGCATATCTTAAAAGTATAATCATATGTTGTCTCTTCTAATCATTAATGTGGTTGACTTTTCTGCTTTTCTATTATACATTAGTGTGTAAATATGTATATATATACTTTGTATATGTATATATATATATATATATATATATATATATATATATATATGTTTATAGTTTCAGAAATCAGAATCTTCCATAAGCGGTAATTAATATTAAATAAGCTAAATCATTTGTTCTGTATCATAACAACATGTAAGAAATTTGGACCAAAACTAAAAAAAAGAAAATGCTTGATTATCAGTTTCGTATTCAGAGTAACATTTATTGTGACAGTCCCTGAGTACAGTCGGTACCAGTCCAAGATGGCAGCACTACAGCTTGTCAGGGCTAGTAGCAGTAGTGGCCAATGCAGCATCTATTTTTTACAATGTCCATGGTATGGCATGTATATTGCTAAAACTATAAACACGTCCAAGTCTATATGCACACACATTTTATATATATATATAGTATGTGGGGAAAAAATAACAGTACTACAATTTTATCCCAACAAGCCTGTTTTGTGGTTGCCCACTCATCAGGGGATTTATATTGATGAGTGGGCAACTACGAAACAGACTTGTCGGGATAAAATTGTAGTACTGTTATTTTTTCCCACATACAATATATTTAGCTCTACTTCGTCATATTGAGCACTGTTTTACGGAAAATCAACTCAAGATCATATTTATATATATATATATATATATATGAGAGAGAGAGAGAGAGAGAGAGAGAGAGAGAGAGAGAGAGAGAGAGAGATCTTTATAGAATGCAAAACAGTTCACATGGTGCTTATTGCACTTTCATAAAAACAAGCTTTCTGATCGTTCTTAAGGGATCCCTGGGTAAAAACGACACGGCTTCAATTTTGTAAATGTTCTTTTTTGTTTTTCTTAGAATAGTTCATCTCACCCCCTTGCTGAGAAGAGTTCAGGTCTTAACTACATACTTTTTCCAAACAAAGATTTATAAACTACCTGACTTATTAACAGCAAGGGGGTGAGTAGATAATGGCTGAATTTTATTTTTGTATTTAATTTTTTTTTGTATCTTATTATGTTTTATATTTTTGTATTTTTTTAATGTGAAAAAAAAAAAAACATTTAAATGCTGCTACCCAAATACTAATGGGGTACTGATACACCATTGTGCTAATGCTGTTACCCAAATAAATTGTTAAACTGTTCGATTTTGAGTATTGTTTTTACAGTTAATTCTAGTTACTACAGATAATTAATCTTTTCATTTCATTTTTAATTTGTTTTTGTCTGTGATGGCCTAGCGAGCTGTCCAGGGTGTACCCCGCCCTCGCCCAGAGTCGGCTGAGATGGGCGCCAGCCTCCCCGCAACCCTAATTAGGAATAAGCGGTTCAGAAAATAAATGAATGAATGAATGAATGAATGAATTTGTTCTTGTATTTTTCAAATATGGCTCATATGATTTTCATAAATAGCTTTGGTAACACATTTAAGAGAAAGAATCAAGACCTGGAAGAGACAGGACACACGATGACAAGATCTCTTTTAGGGCTCCTACTTCTTAGATTTGTCTCATAAATGTCTCAAATTCATCTCATGTTCTTTATCTCCTTCAGAATAATGAAGATAAAATTGAGATCAGGGGCATACAATTATGAGATCTCATTTGTTTATCCCACTTCTCAAGTATTGCTCAAATAATTATCTCAACTCAACCTCCTTTGTGTTGGTGATGTCTTTTCTCTTTTTAGCTTATCTCTTGCTCCTAAGAGACCCTTAGGAGAAGTAATTCAGAAATAAATGATAACAGAATGATATGAATATGAGAAGCTTAAACTGATCTTGGGCAGTGGTGGCCTGGTGGTAAAGTGCTGGATTACTGATTCCAAGGTCGGGGGTTCAAGCCCCACTATCAATGGGTTCTCACGGCTGTTCGCCCAGTGCAGCTAACTGGGTTATCAAATGCCGGCCATGTCTCTCACTGTCTATGGTGAGAGGCATGTAAAAGAACCATTGCTGATTTTCGTCAAGAGTAGGCTGCATTGCCGTCAGCGTGTTTCTGCCTTGCTATGGCCTGGCGAGCTGTCCAGGGTGTACTCTGCCCTCGCCCAGAGTCGGCTGAGATGGGCGCCAGCCACCCCGCTAATTATTAACTCTAATTAGGATTAAGCGGTTCAGAAAATGACATGACATGACAAACTGATCTCAAGAGATAAGATTGAACTACAGATGAGCAACACTTTTTCCCTATGGGTAGATACTGAATGCTTACTGAACTCTGATAAGACAGAAGTACTTGTACTCGGATCACAGGCAGATAGAAGTAAGGTTTTGGATTATGTTGTAAGTTTGGATTTATTCCACAATTATGGAATAAACTTTCAATTAACGTTCGGGACTCAGACACAGTCTCTGTTTTTAAGACTAGGCTGAAAGCTTACTTGTTTAGTCAAGCATTTTGTTAATAGGTTTTTATTAGGTAAAGGAGCAGATCTGGGGGTTCTCAGGCATAGAGGGTTCTGGTAAACTGTGATGTTGGGATACTGTCACTCCTCACTGTACATGTTCACTCAAGGTCTGCTGAGAGTGGAGAGGCTGATTGCCCAATATCACAGGGTGCCCTCCAGTCTGCCTTCCTCCTGGTTTATCTCTTTTTAGTAATGCTGCCATAGTTAGTCATGTCGGAGTCCCTGCTTGCACCCAGCACTAATAAACTCTTTTTATACCATTACACTGTTATGAGCAACAACCCCCTGTGGGTGTTTTTGCTGAGGTACACATGCTGCTTCTGGGATGCCGGTGATCCTGATCCTCCTGATCCTTCTGATCTTTCTGCTCTGTAAGTCCTGTGGTCTGTCTTGGTGTGCTGATGCTGGCTGGAGTTCTCATCTTTGAAGCTCCCCATTCCTGTTGATGAAGATCCATATGGACTTAGATGTGCACTCAGAGACTGTGAAGATGACTTTTCACTGCTGGTGATATAAACTCTTTTGTAACGATCATCTAGGACTTACAGTTGTGAAATATCCAACCAGAACATATGTTGGACTGAAATTAAGTTTCTCTTATATGGTTTTACCCAAATGAGGATGGGTGTCCCTTTTGTGTCTGGTTCCTCTCAAGGTTTTTTCCTCATGTCAACTGAGGGAGTTTTTCCTTGCCACTGTTGCCGTGGGCTTGCTCATAAGGGATGTGTAGGGGTTGTAGAAAAATGTTTAAATTCCTTTTTAAATTACTTTTACTATGTAAAGCTGCTTTGTGACAATGTCAATTGTAAAAAGCGCTATATAAGTAAAACTGAATTGAATTGAATATGACTCCTATGACCTTGAAATTAGGTCAAGGTGACCCAATTTCAATAGGCTTGAAAACTGTAACACTAAGTACAACCGGTACGAATTTGTAACCAATCCGTCAAAAACTGCACACTCAAGAGTCAGACAGTTTTAATGGGTTAGTAGGGTGTGCCCTGGGGTAATGCATAATATATCAATTAATATTTCGATATGCTGAAGTGCATGTAAATTTTTATTCACTTCGACCACCGTGTCCTTGAAAACTAGGTCAAGGTGACCTAATTTTTACAATGATCAAAGGCATGTCCATAGGCATATTTGTCCTTTTACATATCTGACTTTTTACATGACCTGGTGTGTTTTTCATACAGCCCCTGTGACCGTGAACTTTGGTCAAGGTGACCTAGTTTCAGTAGGCATGAATACCCTCATACTAAGTATAACAGATATAAATTGGAAACTGATCCAGCAAAAGAATTTCCCCTTTAGAGTATTTATAGGCATTTATGATTAATTGACCTCTGTGACCTTGATAAATTGTTCATGGTGACCCAGTTTCAATAGGCTGGTAGGTTGTGCTATAGGGACCATTTAACATAAATATAAAAATAAATCCATAAAGAAACAACACTGCTAGAGTGCTAATAAGCATTTTCTGTGGCGGATGTGGCAGTGGATGCAGTGGACAACCTGCAAAAACATAGTATCCCTTATGCTTTGCGAATAAGACTAAACACAATTATTCTTAATCTCATCATCATCATCATTCGCTTATCCGGGGCTGGGTCGCGTAAGGCAGCAGTCTAAGCAGGGATGCCCAGACTTCTCTCACCCCAGACACTTCCTCCAGCTCTTGCAGGAGGACCCCGAGGCGTACCCAGGCCAGCCGAGAGACACAGAAAGGCACAGTGCCTCTGGAGTGGCAAACCAAGGTGGTGGTCCATCTTTTTAAAAAGGGGGACCAGAGAGTGTGTTCCAATTATAGAGGGATCACACTTCTCAGCCTCCCATGAAAAGTCTATGCCAGGGTACTGGAGAGGATAATTTGGCCGATAGTCGAACCACGGATTCAGGAGAACCAATGCGGTTTTCGTCTCGGTCGTGAAACACTGGACCAGCTCTTTACCCTCTGCAGGGTGCTTGAGGGTTCATGGGAGTTTGCCCAACCAGTCCACATGTGCT
>JAOUQZ010000034.1:8391823-8403948 GCA_028564935.1 Neosilurus hyrtlii
GTTCTGAAGGCAAAAGGGGGTCCAACCCGTTACTAGCATGGTGTACCTAATAAAGTGGCCGGCGAGTGTGTGTGTGTATATATATATATATATATATATATATTTAAATACATACATACACACACTCACACACATGCAGTAGTGTGAAAAAGTGTTTGCCTCCTACCTGATTTTTTGAATGTTTCAGGCAATTAAACAATTTTAAATATTAGTCAAAGACAATAGAGGTAGACACAAAATGCAGTATTAAATGAAAGTTTTTATTATTAAGAGAGATTAAAAAAACTCCAAACATACATGGCCCTGTGTGAAAAAGTGATTGCCCCCTAAACCTAATAACTGGTTGGGCCACCCTTAGCAGCAACAACTGAAATCAAGTGTTTGCAATAACTTGCAATTATTTACTTGCAAGAGTCTTTTACAGTGCTGGGGAGGAATTTTGGCCCACTAATCTTTGCAGAATTGTTGTAATTCAGCCACGTTGGAGGGTTTTCGAGAACGAACCACCTTTTTAAGGTCATGCCACAGCATCTCAATAGGATTCAGAATAGGACTTTGACTAGGCCACTCCAAAGTCTTCATTTTGGTTTTCTTCAGCCATTCAGAGGTGGATTTGCTGGTGTGTTTTGGATCATTGTCCTGCTGCAGAACCCAAGTTTGTTTCAGCTTGAGGTCACAAACAGATGGCCGGACATTCTCCTTCAGGAATTTTTGACAGCAGAATTCCTTGTTCCATTTATCACAGCAAGTCTACCAGGTCCTGAAGCAGCAAAACAGCCCCAGGCCATCACACTACCACCACCATGTTTTACTTTTACGCCAGATGTAATGGGACACACACCTTCCAAAAATGTTCAACTTTTGTCTCGTCAGTCTACAGAGTATTTCCCCAAAAGTCTTGGGGATCATCAAGATTTCTGGCAAAATTGAGATGAGCCTTAATGTTCTTTTTGCTCAGCAGTGGTTTTTGTCTTGGTACTCTGCCATGCCAGACATTTTTGCTCAGTCTCTTTATTATGGTGAAGTAATGAACACTGACCTTAACTGAGGCAAGTGAGGGCTGCAGTTCTTTGGATGTTGTTGTGGGGTCTTTTGTGACCTCTTGGATGAGTCGTCGCTGCGCTCTTGGGGTAATTTTGGTCAGCTGGCCACTCCTGGGAAGGTTCACCACTGTTCCATGTTTTCACCATTTGTGCACAATGGCTCTCACTGTGGTTTGCTGGAGTCCCAAAGCTTGAGAAATGGCTTTACACCTTTTCCAGACTGATAGATCTCAATTACTTTCTCTAACCACAGTTATTTTAGCTGTATTTACTCAATGCAACAGTGACCACTAATCGCAGCAGGTAATAAATAAATAAATATGAAAAAAACTGAATCAATGAAATGGTTAAAGAATCACACCCCTTATCAGTACTTCATGAAACCATCTTTTGCTTTCATTACAGCCATGAGTCTGTTGAGATACTTCTGTATTAACTTTGCAGATCTAGACTGTGCAATATTTGCCCACTGTTTTTTTACCTAACTATTCACGTCTGTTCAAGGATGGGTCATGCGTTGTTCATCCTTCACTGGTATTTCCTCATCATCTGGTGTACAAGATACAGAGATTGTAGATAGCCCACACAGCACTGGTTGGTCCTGGTGAAGAGTGGATCAGAGAATTTTGAGCATATACAGCTCAACGTATACCAGTCCCTCTGATGGTCACCACAGAAACTACAGAGGTATCAAGTGATTTTCTGAATTCCATGTGGTTGTAAAATTTTGGATGACGTGTAATGTACGTCTAATATTGATGGCCAATCTGTCTAATGGACATTTCAGATACAATGTCTACTGTGTGGGAAAAACTTCACAAGAAATGTTAACAGGTCAACAAGTGAGACCATTCAACAAACATTAAAAAAACAATCCACTGCAACTAATATTGCGGCAATACCTTCAGATTATGGTCTATGACAAAACATGATAGTTGATGAGTTCATGGCATCTGAAGTAACTTGAAGGTGGTGATGTTTGCCAGCTTAAGCTGTCAGGGAATCTTGGGATAGGTACACACAAGACACCTTGAGAATCTGTACATCCTCATAACATTGGTCACTGTGGCAAAAATGGCATGGTGGAGTGCCAGCTGCAGATGGAAAGGAGTCAGGCAAAGCAAGCAGGTGAATGAATAAGTGTGTTCCTTGTGGGTGTTTGCAGATGGAGAGAAACTGGCCACTTGAGAGAGAGCTGGAAGCAATTTTGTGTCTGTGTGTACTGTGTCATTTGGTGCATTAACTTTTAAATGAGAATTTAAAAAAGGCATCGGAAAAGTCCCCAGTTTTTAATTAGAGTAAGTGAATGAATAGTGGGGTATGGTGGGATATGGGAGAAGCAGCTGGGATGGAATATGTGCAGCTTACCAACTTCTTCCAAGCCATTGCCAAAAACATCATTAACCAGCATATGCTGCTGGTGGCCCTGCATTACAACTTACTGCAGCTCATTGAGAATATTCTCTAGGAGCCCTCCACGATGCTAGCATCACTCCAATCCCACTTGCAGCCTCTAATAGCTTTCCATTTTTCACTCAGTGTATTCAAACAGGCAGTCATGGTGTGGGGGGTGGCCAAAGAGGAGCAAGTGGTGCGACTACTATTGTTGCTGAATGATGAGGACCAGTTCATGGCCATACAGTTTCTCCCATAACCCAGCTGGACTATCTGTTGCTAAAGCAGTTAATAGCACTGGAGGATCCTGGCCAACCTTTCATCTTCACTCAGCAGCTCAAGGACCTCTACTGGTGGCTGCTACCTACAGCAGTGTGCAGTACAGAGGAAGAATCAACATGTTGGTACTGGAGTAATTAATTGTGAGGCTGCCAGTGGTAACAGCTGGGTGGGTGCAATATTTCCACTGTTCTTTATTCTCCAATGTATTTTGCAAGGTGTCAAAGGTTTTTTGCTCCACTCTTTAAGATGGTCAGATCAGGCTTTATGTAGGTGTTATGTCTGCTGCACCCACCCTTAACTAAGCCCTGAAGGATGGTCTTAGCCACAGAATCATGGTAAATTATATGGCCAAACAAATAAATTTTCAATGCCTCTCAATAGCCAAAAGGTGTTGTTTGCCAGCAAGGAAAACGATTTGCGCAGGCAGTGGTGGCCTGGTAGTAGGGTGCTGGATTTTTACTGATACAAGAGGACAGGGGTTCAAGCCCCACTATCATCGGGTTGTCACTGCTGTCCCCACAGTGCAGCTAATGGGGTTATCAAAGGCCAGCCATGTCTCTCACTGTATGTGGTGAGAGGCATGTAAAAGAATCATTGCTGACTTTTGAAAAGAGTAGGCTGCATTGTGTCATGTCTCTGCCCTGCAATGGCTTGGTGAGCTTTTGAGGGCCTGCTCAGCCCTCACCCTGAGATAGGCTCCAGCCTCACCACGATCATAATTAGGATTAAGTGGTTCAGAAAATGAATGAATAAATGAAAATGATTTGATGTCTGACTTATTGATTGGTCTTGAGCCTGGAGTAATGAAGGCCCCATAGTTTTCTCCAGCCCTTGTGTTCACATGCCTGGATCCTTATTTCAGTGTTTGCTTTCAGGATCCAGATTTCAAAACTGCAGGCAAACTCAGTCAAAAAAAAAAAAAACAGACAATGGTCAGATATTCAAGAAGTCAAAAACAGAGTATGAGACAGAGGTAGCCATAAATCACACACACAAAAAAAATAATAACATGACAGCCTAAGAAGAGGCAAGCTCAAAAACCAGCAAGGCGACAGACTATTGACACTAACAAGGCACAGGAGAAAACTCTGGCATAAGCTGGATGAAATGCTGGGCTTAAATAGACAGACTAGTGAGGCAGGCAACGAGACACAGGTGAGCACAATAATGAGTATGTGGAATGCCAAAGGGGACAATCAAAAAACAAAAGTACATGATACCAGAAAACAAAAACTAACTAACTGAAGTCTTAACTTTTCTTACAGATGCCAAGTTTTTTTATTACACATGTGGCCAGAATAAGTCCGGTTCTGATCTAATTTGTTAAGCTGCCATCCATATACAGTGCCATGAAAACGTATTTGCCCTTTCTGATTCCTGATTTTTTTGCACATTAATCATACTTAAATGTTTTGGATCATCAAACCAATTTTAATATCTCACAAAGAGAACCCAAATAAATACAAAATGCAGTTTCTAAATTCTAACTTTTGTCTCATCAGCACAGAGTATTTCTCCAAAAGTCTTGAGGAATATCAAGACCTTTTTTGGCAAATATGAGAGGGGCCTTTGTGTTCCTTTTTGTCAACAGTGGTTTTTGTCTTGGAACTCTGCAATGGATGCCATTTTTGCCCAGTGTCTTTCTTATGGTTCAGTCATGAACACTGACCTTAATTGAGGCTATTCAGTTCTTTGGATATTGATCTGGGTTCTTTTGTGCCCTCATGGATGAGTTGTCGTTGCACTCTTGGATTAATTTTGGTTGGCCGAACACTCCTGGGAAAGTTCGTCTCTGTTCCCAGTTTTCTCTATTTGTGGATAATGGCTGTGACCGTGGTTCGCTGTAGTCCAAAATCCTTGGAAATGGATTTCTAACCTTTTCTAGACTCAAAGACTTCAATCACTTAGTTTCTCATTTGGTCTTGATTTTTTTTTGGATCGTGGCATGATGCTTTTTTAGTTGGGAACTTGTAGCCTACTTTACTTTGTCTGACAGGTTCTATTTAAGTGATTTCTTGATTCAGCAAATCTGGTGGTAATCAGGCCTGGGTGTGGCCAGTGAAATTGAACTCAGCTTTCCAAAAATTGTTAACTTGTGGTTAATCACAGTTTACTTATGATTTAATGGGAGGTGTGGCAATTATTTTTTCACATAGGGCCAGATAGGTTTGGATTTTTTTCCCCTTAATAAATGAAATTATAATTTAGAAACTGCATTTTGTATTTACTTGGGCTGATTTTGTGAGATATTAATATTGGTTTGAAAAAGGAGTCAGGAATTATAATACTTTTTCACTGTATGTTATAATCCTAAGATCCTAAGTATTTAAAACTTTCAGTTCAGTTTTAATTCAGTTTCCTTCTGCTGTAAAGTGATATTAACAAAGACCTTGATTTTCTTTGCAATGATTTCCATTCAAAGGCTCTGCTGCGACTTGCTGAGATCCTGAAGTTCTTTAGCATTGCTTCCAATGAGGTCGATATCATCCATTGATGGATATAGATTGTTGGAAATCAGTCAATGTTCCTTCCATGATGTTTTTAATGAAAATGTTGAACAACAGCAAAAAGGCAAACCTTGTATAGCTCTGAAGGGTAATCTGATGAAAGTGATGAACCAAATATCTTAACGGGATTGTAATGTTACGTATCTACCCAGCTGTGCTTCTTGGTTTAAATCCTGCCGGTTCTTCTGTAAGCATTTCTTCTGCTTTCCCCTTTAATCTGTTGTGTAGAACTGGAAGCATCACATTACTTGGGTTACTTATCAAACTTCTTGTTCTGGCACTCTACCAGGTAAACATTTTAGGTAGTGTAATGTTCAGGGATTGGGTCCATTCTTTTGGCAACTGTTTACTTTCCCATATTTTAAGACAGATGGTGGTTAGAGCCTTTGTAAGTTCTGGGTGTCTGTGTTTCAGGGTCTCTGCAGGTAAGTTGTCAACTACTGGTGATTTGACTTCCTTTAGTGAGTGCATTGCTTCTTCAACGTTTTCCAGTAATACTGGTTCATCATCTGCCTCACTGTTGGTGTTAGACATGTTGTCCAAAAAAACTGGTGTCTGGTTTCCACCTATAGTTGTACAGTTACTTGCAAAGTTCTGACCACCTTTTCAGCACCCTAATTTTCTCAGTAAGTAGGGAGTCATTTTTGTCAATAATAACTGCAGTTCTTGCTGGTTGTGTTCTTGTCATCATCTTCAACATGTTACATGCTGCTTAATTGTTTACCGTTTCTCATGCCTTTATCAAAGATGTTGCAATGGTCAATAATCCATTTGGCATATGTTTTTTCTCATTCTAATTTGTTTGTTAATTTATTTGTTATTGCAGTGGTCTAATATGTCATCAGTGGCTTGTTGATCAAAGGCTTGTTTCTGTGTTCATTCCATCCCCAAAATGTCTAATGCTGTTTCATGTAGCAGTTCCTTGATGCCTTTGATGCCATTTTGCAGAAATTTGAGTGCAGCAAACATGCATTCTATTGTTTCTTGAAATATGGCAGCAATGTTTGTATCTTTGTTTTTTGGTGTTGAACCTGATGTGAGCATTTTTCTTTAGTTTGATTTTTCAAATTAGCAACGCCATGTGATGGTCACTACCAGCTCCAGGGAAAATTTTGGTCTTTTCTTTGTTGATACTGGTCTTAAATAGGAAGAGTATGAAGTTGATCTAATTGTGCATTTCTCCATTGGGGGCATGAAATATAGAAATTCTTGACAACTTACTTGGATAAAGAGTGTAGGCTAGTTTGAATTTATGATTGCAGACATGCTTCAAAATAATTTACAATCAAATACGATAATTTGTCTTCCATAACCCAAAATATATTACCATGTCTGCCCACTGATACAATGTAGCTCACCTCCTTCGGCATTTCATTTATCCACAACAATCAAGAGGTCTTTCTTGGCAGTATTCTTGATGTTACCATCTAGTTCTTTATAAAATTCTTTCACTGCTTCATGTACATAATCTGAGGTGGGGGCATTCACTTAAATTATGGTGATGCTGTGTGGCCAAGAGTTGACTTTTTCTTTGTTTTCAATGAAGCCATTCCGCAACACTGGTGTTTGCTTTCATCAGCGCTATACAATATCTTGCATGCATCTTCAGTAATGGTCTCTCAAAATTCTCTCAGCCAGTCCTAAGATATCCAACTTGTATCTGACAAGTTCACATGAAAGTTATTTTATCTTTCCACATGTATAACATGTGGGAACATTCCACTTCCCTATAATTGTGTTACTCTTGGGAGGTTTCAGTTTTGGTGATGCTTGTGATACTTGTGCCCTAGTAGCAGACCTTTCACTTCCACTGCCCTGCTGCACTGTAGCAGAAAGTAAGGGCATGGTTGATCTGGACCTTGACCTATTTGGCATGCTGAATACTTTATTTATGTCCATCATGATATTTCTATGGGCTTGAATAGGTCTTGGTGACATTCATCTCCTTTCTATAACTGATTTTCCTCAGGGTTAGCTCCCAAGGATAGATTTCCTACTAAGGATAATGGGCTCCATCTACTTAAGTGAGACAGGATGAACTGGATCACAAAGTATGGGTAGCAGAGGTCATCCAGGGGTTCACCCTGACAACCTAACCTGACAAGCTAAACTCTAATTGAAAAATTGTCATCTGAAAAATGCCTGGTTTTATTTGAAGAATTAAATGAACATATTGAACTGTCCATTTGCCTCTGAGTCGCCTATATCTTGAAATCACCAACTGTTACAGCCAGCAATAATGTTTAGTTAATAATTGTGTTATTCTGACAAATACAGAATACCCCATAGTTACAAAAGTATTTGAGTAATAATCATACCCTTATGAGATTCTGGTATGTAAATCATCCTGGGTGTTTTGTCACTTGGCTATAGTGATGAGCTGAAGCAGTATAAGCTCCTGACCAATCTCCCAGAAAACAAGAATGATTAGCCAGGTTGGATTGATGACGGTTTGTTAGGTATTTGGGCATTGGCTCTAGACGATGTGTCAGCCTTTTGCCATTACTACTTCCAGGCCTACAAGATAGGGTGAAATTAAATCTGGTGGTGAAGAGAGCCCACATGGCCTGGGCAGGAGAGATCTATCCTGATCTATTCCAGGCTTCTATTATCTGTGTACACAGCCAGAAGGATCCAGACAATGCCTCCACTCTTCAAGGGCTAGGATTTCTCTATTACCCGAATTAAAAATTTTCTCTGTAGAGAAAATTTCTTTGAAAAAGAAAAATTATTCTCACAATGTGAAGGAAAGAGATGTGTCCTGTGAGTTTAGAATGAAAGTTACAATGTTGAAGAGAAAAGTAACAAAGTTAGGGAGAGAAGTGAAGGGTAAGACCACTGCACTGAAATTCCTATTGAACCTTCAAGAGTAGTTAGAAAGTTTAAATAATCTCTGGAGCTCTTAGTGGGTGTTTGGTTCTACACTATTTGAATCGAGTTGTTAACTTTCACAGAGAAGGTTGTCCAGACGGATATATATATCTTCATTTTCATCTTCTTCCACTTAATCCAGGGTCGGGTTGTGGGGCCAGCAACCTAAGCAGTGAGGTCCAGATGTTCCTCTCTCCCCAGCCACTTCCTCCAGTTCTTCCGGGGGGACACCAAGGCATTTCCAAACCAGCTGAGAGACATAGTCCCTCCAGCATGTTCTGGGTAGACCCCTGGTCTCTTTCTGGTTGGACATGCCTGAAACACCACACCAGAGAAGCTTTTATGAGGCATTTTAATCAGATGCTCGAGCCACCTCAGCTGGCACCTCTCAACGTGGATGAGCAGCGGTTCTATCCGAACTTCTCAACCTATCTCTAAGGAAGAGCCACCCTGCGAAGGAAGCTCATTTCAGCGGCTTGTATTCACGATCCTGTTCTTTGAGTCACTACCCAAAGCTTGTGACCATAGACAAGTGTAAATCAACTGATAGATTAAGAGCTTTACCTTCCGGCTCAGCTCCCTCTACACCACGATGGACCTGTACAGCAAAGGCTGCACCAATCTACTGGTCAACCTCCTGCTCCATCTTTCCCGCACTCATGAACAAGACCCTGAGATACGTGAACCCCTCCACTTGGGGCAGGACCTCATTTCAGACCCAGAGGGTGCATGCCACCCTTTTCCAGCTGAGAACCATAGCCTCGGGCTTGAAGCTGCCTTTTCTCATCCCGGCCACTTCACACTCAGCTGCGAATCACTATAGCGAGATCTGAAGGTCCGGGCTTGATGAAGCCAAATGGGTAACATCATACACAAAAAACAGAGACAAGATCCTATGTCCTCTACACCTTAGCTATGCCTAGAAATCCTATCTGTAAATATTATGAACAAAACCAGTGACAAAGAACTGCCTAGGCAGAGACCAACCCCCACTGAAAACAAATTCGATATGTTGTCACCAATGTGGACCAAGCTTTGGCTCTGGCAATACAAAGACTGAATGGCCCATAGCAACGGGTCCGGTATACCATATTCCTGGAGCACATCCCACAAGATAGCCTGAGGGACATGGTCGAAAGCCTTCTCCAAGTACACAAAGCACATGTGGACAGGTTCGGCGAACTTTCATGCCCCCTCCAGGTTCCTGTAGAGTGTATAGAGCTGGTAGAGAGTGTTGTGGCCAGGAGGAAATCCATATTGTTCCTTTTGAATCCTAGGTTCAGTCATCGGTCAGATACTCCCAGGGTTGCAAAGACATGACAATCAAGACAGTCCTACAACATCCAGAGCTCTGTGGTATTCACGTATTCAATGCGGCATTCAATGTTGACTGTCACACTTGATTCTTTATTTGCATGTAGTCAAAGCAGCCCTTATTATATTTTTGTCTGTAAATGGTCTTATATACATAATATGCTGCTTTCTTTAAATGACATATTTGCTAATATACAAGTTATAAAATAAAGGTTTATAGCAAATCTTATACAAAAAATAGGGTGCCTAAAACTTTTGAACAGTACTGTACATATACATATACAGTTATATAATATATATAAACATCATGCATATTTAAGTACCTCATGTATATTCATGAGGAAAACTGAGACATTTACAGCTAAAATTAACTGAAACACTAGGGAGATACCATAGTAAATAATCAGCGAAAATAAAATTTCTTCATTCAAAATCATCTATTCTATACCACTAAAATTTCGCTTGGCAAATTAGTAAATATGAGTTGGTATAATGTCTTTTCACATGCTTGTTTGCAGTCCAGAGTAATAAGATTGTTATGCAAGAATATTGACTTTTTTTTGAATGCGTGATCTTCTTATCAAAAGTTATTTCTGAGTCTCATATCTCCAGAAATACTTCGGAGTAGTCTTCACTGATTTTTTTTCATATGTTCTGTGTACTTTTCTGATAGTATTATCCTAGTGGTTCCGTGAAGACCTGAATTTTTCAGAATCTTTATACAAGCCGATGTGTTTGTACTTTCCCCATGCTGCCTTTTTTTCCCCTAACGGTTTTTCTAGTTGAGACTGGCTTCAGTAATGCAGGGTCAAATCAGGGTCACTTGTCTGAATGACAGACAGCAGTTCATTTTTCCTGTTCAGTATCCCATCAGCAATGTGTCTCAAACTATACATCTGAAAAGTTTCTTCATTCAACATCGTCTACTATATACCACTAAAATCTCGTTAAGATATGCAATATATTGCTTAAACACATATATTTATACATTTTCAAAACATTTTTTCTTTTAAGAATTCAAACTCATTCCTGACACAGTAGTGATCTCATGTTTCTCTTCCTTTCCCACATTCTTCTTTAATATGTGAGTAATTATCCTACTTTACAGAGAGAGTGAGTAAAGGAGCGAGAGCTCACTTGCCTGTGAGTGACAGGTTAGTGGAGCTGCCCTCACAAAACTCCCCTTAATTCAGATAGACAACCAATTTACATGTAAGTGGATTCAGATGGCAAAGCCAAGGGCGCCCATGTCTCCAACTGTGCCCTCTCCCTCTCTCTCTCTCTCTCTCTTTCACACACACACACACACACACACACACACACACACACACATACACTCACAAACACACATATTCCATGAACAGTACGACAGTGTTTAAGGTTGTGGTATTTGGATAGATTTTCTGAGGATTGAGACATTAATTTGAGTGAGTGCTTCGATCCCAAAAGCAGTTTTGGCTTTAAAGCCTTTTAAGCTGAAAGTAAAGAAGTCTGGGAGAATTACAGCAGGAAAAGACCACCAATAGGTCACATGACTCTCAAGGGGAGATCAGTTGAGCTGTGTTAGGTGTGTGTCTGTGTGGTGGGGTCTGTGTGTATTTAGCCTTGCATTTTCATTCAGTTATTTGAACATGTATCATACTTCATCACAATATTAAAACAAAATACTTTAAGATGTTTTAATAACAAAATATGCTCTACACAACACCTAGTCCACACAGTGCATTAGGATGGGGAAGCGGCAGTAGCTTTGTTTGACTTTGTAGTAGACAGCCCATGTGTTGCCAAACTTCCGATTAGATAACATATTATAAACATGTGGCACAGTGGCATAGTTGTTTGCATGTCTGCTGCACAATAAGAAGGCGTTGGGTTTGATTCCTAAGCTTGGGTGCTTCTGTGTGGCTTTGCATGTTTTTACTGTGTTTGTGTGGGTTTCCTTCGGGTAGTCCGGTTTTCTCCTGCAGGACATGCACATTAGACAAATAGACTGTTCTGAATTAGATTTTTTAATTTGATTTGGATATATTGTATTAATCCCGCAAGGAAAATTATTGCTTCTGCATGTAACCCATCCAAAGTGAGCACACACACATTGAGGGTGCCTGGAGAGCAGGTGGGGGTTAGGTGCCTTACTCAAGGGCACTTCAGTCATGAAGGTGGAGGAAGGGAAGGTGCAGCTCACTCCCCCACCACACATTTTTCCTGCTAGTTCGGGAATCGACAGGGAAGTCTCTCTCCTGTAGCGGTCGGCCAATTCACATCTTCCCCGACCTCACTTCCAACGAGGTGAAATGACACGCGGCATTCGGCGACATGAGGAGACGGCTTTGTGACATTCCAGGTGCCCATTTTGGTTTTCGTTACCCCGCGACACTCCGCATCACTTTGCCGGGAAAGGTGTAACAGTCTTTCAGTGATCCTAAGCAGGCCATGGATTTTGTGGCCTCGAGCGCATCCGATAACCTCAGCAGGATCACTTCTGACATTTCAGCGAACTGATGCGGCTAACTTATGGGCGCTACGTGATTTTGTTGACAGTGTTGATGTTTCCACATCTGGTTTGCAGGTTTTTGCTGGTCTGCCTGTGTCTCCTCTGTGTGAAGTTTTGACGGACCAATGTGAACTTTGACTATTGTAAATATATATATATATATATATATATATATATATATATATATATATATATATATATATATATATATATATATAT
>JAOUQZ010000034.1:8404048-8416743 GCA_028564935.1 Neosilurus hyrtlii
TAGAAATTAAGTGTTAATGAGCAGTTGGACAGGTGTACCTAATAAAGTGGCCGGTGAGTGTATATATATATATATATGCGCACACACACATATATGAACATACACACTCACTTCATTTCTAGAACTTCCCCCATTTGCTGTTGATGTTCCCTCTCAGCTGACGCCCTCTCAGCAAGCAAATTTTGTGTGGAGGACAGCTGCAGCTTGGTCGTGTCCAGTTCCTGTCTTGTCATCTCCAAGGCAGACATCAAGTCTTCCAGCTGAACCAAAAGGTAAAAGAAGCACACACACACACACACACACACACACACACACACACACAGTATATACTCAGAATATGCAGTAAAAACTTCTGCTTAAATACTCAATGCTAACTACTAGAGATGTATTTTTAAACTGTATATAAAATAGGTATGTACGTAATGAAAGTTATTAGTGTATACCACATGCTATCTAGGAATTAAAGACATCACAGGTAGTCACTGCTTAAATTAAAACGACAGACACTCATGGTTTGTCATGGTCATTTGGAGCAAAGGGCACCAGAGTCACACTATAAAAATAAAACAAATTTTTAAAAATTTTGAAAAAATAAAATTTTTGTTTGTATTTAATGTGTACATACAAAAACTTTAAATGAGCTTAAAAACATGCTGTTACAGAGTACAATTTACTTATGTTTCTGTGTAGTGTATATACTAAATGTCTAAATGAGTTTAAAATTAAGCCTACACAGCCCTTAGTTCTGCTCGAAGTGTATAGAGCTCATCTATGTGTAAAATGTGTGAAAGATAAACTATGAGGTTTTTTTTGTTTGTTTGTTTTTTCCAGTTTAGTATACACATATTTATTTGCTTTAGGCTCAGTGGATGTCCCTAAATCGAACAGTGTAGTGATATTCTCCTTGGCTTTTGTGAATTTTTGTTATTTAAACCAGTTTCCCAACCATGTTCACGAAGTATCCTTTACAATTACCCTATCTCTCCTGTCTAAACCCTGTCCTGCATATTTTAGTTTTAAGAACAAGAAAAACACTAAAATGTGTAATGCAGGGGGTCCTCCAGGACCAGGTTTGGGAGCCCTAAATTAGACAAAGAGTGATATCTTAAAGCTCTGTAAATCATTGATTCATCAGTGTTGTACTTTAAAACTAGAAAAGGATTTTATTTTCTCTCACATTCACAGCTGTTTCTGCATCTCTCCAGACTCCGACTCATTTCCCAGCAACCCTTGCACCCCCAGATGTCATTCCCTGACATGAATTTGGACACGACTAACACCTGGTTTACATTACACTGATTAGTGGCACTTTATAAGGACTCTACTTTGTCATGCTCATTGTGAAGTATTGTGTCAGTAGTTACCAGTCAGACCAAGGCTTAGTGCTGTGATTGTGTTTTCTGTGTTTGACCCAGTTTGTTTCACCACTAATGAGATCCTGTCTAGCCTATAATATTGTGTTCCTTCCTGTATATAAGCTCTGCTTGCGTTGACTTCTCAGTTTGCATTATCTTTGGTGTCCTGTCTGTCAGATCATGTGACCACTGATGTAATACAAATGTGATACAATATTATAACATTGAAATAAAAGTCCATTCAGCTCCTAAAGGTGCAGGTGTTAAAATAATAAAAAAAAGTAACTAGGATGATTTCAAAGCACGAGACAGTATCTGTTGTGCACAAGACACCATACTGCATCCTGAAAATTTTATTGAACAGACTAGATTCTATTAGATCCTCACTAGGTCCATGCCAAGTCCTCCTCTTCAGCCTGTTCTGTTTTGACATTCTACTAGGTTTTATCTACTTTTTTTACTACATCAATGCTGTTATTACTACAACTTTATTAGGTCCTAACTGTATCCTGATTTGACCCAGTCTGCACAATTAATTTTTTTTAACATTTCCTATAAGTTCAACCACTTCTTGTGTAAAAATACCACATCTTTACTAGTTTCTACTATGTCCCTACTATATAGGAGCTATGTGGTCCCATATTTCTTTTCTTTTTTTGTCTTTTACTTACCTACTTACTTACTTACTTACTCACTTACTCACTTACTCACTCAATCACTTACTTACTTACTTAGCATGTTCTAGGACTGTGGCTGAGTCTGATAAGGATTGTAGTAGCAGACACAGGCTAACCAGTACAACACCCTGCTGCCCTAAATTGCCTCTTTGCATGTGAAATTCGTGGCAATTAATTTTCCCCACTATTTTACCCTTTATTATGGTCACAGGGAGACTGGAGCCTGTCTCAGCCATCTTCAGGCGAAGAGGGGTCCACCCTGTACAGTTCACCAGACCATCACAAGGCCAACACTGACAGGCAGCCATTCACACTCATACTCACATCTTGGGGTATTTAAGAATATCCAGTTAGCCTAATATGCATGTCTTGGAACTGTGGGAGGAAACCGGAGCACATGAACTAAACCCATGCAAGCACGTTAAGAATATGTAAACACCACAAAGAAATGTCCATGTTGCTCACCATATGGTGATACTCTAAACATAAATGGGGGAAAAAACAGTAAACAAACAAACAAAAACAAAAAACAAACCTCAGTTTTTATTTTTAAAAAATAATAATAAAATTTAAAAAAAATAAATAAACCAGGTACAAAAGTACTCAAAAGAGATGTATTGAAAAATTGATACAAATAAACCTATCAAAAATAAAATTTGACAGACTAAAATATAAATAAGCATGATGCTTCAAATAGGATAATTAACATATGTATTGATAGCCCGCAACAGGAACAGAGAAAAACATTTTTGCCACCTTTCTGTATTTCTGTATTTTTCAGTTTTAAAATGAAATAAATATGGAAAATAATATTGAGGGTGAACATGGATTGGCTTGAACTCACAACCTTCTTTCAGTGAGTTGGGTCATTATATGCCAAATCTAACGATGGTGTCACCATCTCAGATATCCTTCAAATTTGGTATGTTGGTACTTTAAATTTGTATTGCTAGAAGATATTTTCTTTTTTTTTCTTTTTTTATCACTTTTGAAGTGTGTGGGGGGGTCATACAAGGTAAAGCATTATATTAGTTGAGCTGGGTTGAGGAGCTCAGAACTTTAACAACATTAATAATAAGGCTAGAGCACTGGATTTTGCTGGACACAGAAAATGCATAGACTGGAGAAAATTTTGTTAGAACTGGATAAATCATATATTATGACCCTGTCATTTTTTATTTATTTATTTATTTTTTGATATTCAAAGATTTGCATAGTCACATGTTATCTTCTTCAACTTTGCTCCACTTAATAAATGGAACATACATGGTACATTATTAAACTAAAATACATGAAATGTGTTTTGATTATTATGTTCCTAGGACAGGCTAAGAATATGAGAAAAAATAAGAACACATGGTATAGGATACCTGTTAAATAATAAGTTCCAAACCTCTCGAGACCACATTGTTCTCTTCCGAGGACGTTATGTCATGAAAAACTTCTTGGTATGAAGACTTTGATCAAGTTCAATAGTTAACGGGTAAGGAACAGAAGCGGTGTGGGGAAAGGAAAAGACACAAAACCTTAGGTTTTGGGTCATAGGAGGATAAAATTTAACCTTTTTAAATTATCAGTTTTTGAATGAACACATATTTTCACTGTTGTGGATTGAAAAATAATAATTCATTAGTAGAAATTCAACCCACATGCCAGTTATGTAATTTCGCAATTATGAACATGTAAAATTGTATGTGAACAAAATATAATCAGTACAATTAATTATTTTCTTCATTCATTTGTTTAACTATTTTATCATACTAGGGTCACAGGGAGTTTGGAGCCCATCTCAGTTGACTCTTTGTGAAGGTGAGGTATACCCTGAACAACTATCCAGTACATCACAGGGCCAAAACACAAACAACCAGTCACACTAACACTCAAACTTAGGTGCTTCCCCATGGGTTAGAAGTAGGTCCATCCCCAAACTGATGAGGTGGCACCGATTGCAGTTTATCAGAGGCCTGAGACCAAAAAGAAGGTGAGACATTTCCTGGGACTGGCTGGCTATATCATTTATTCATTCATTCATTTTCTGAACCGCTTAATCCTATTTAGGGTCGGGGGAGGCTGGAGCTCATCTCAGCCAACCTTGGGCAAGGGCAGAGTACACCCTGGACAGCTCGCCAGGCCATCGTAGGGCTATATCATTGGTACCTAATTTTTTTGGACACACCTGCCATCTGACTCACTTTACTGAAAAGTGGTGCTAGATCATGTTCACTGAATAGATCCATATGAACGGGCTTTTAGTCAGATATGAGGTGGATTTGAGTAAGGGCCAACTATTCCATGCACATGCCTTTTCTCCCCCTTTTGTCTAACAGACAGACATGTCAGACAGAGGACTGCGGGCCATTTTGTCCCAGGTGGTCATCAGGAGGAGATGTGTCCGATGCTGTACATCAGCCATAAGCTTTTGTAAGGAATAGTAAATACAGCACAATTGAGGAGTGCCCACTCTCCAGTACTAGCTGCTGGGGCTCCCTCCATTCTCTATTCGGATCACACACCACACCAATGGCCCCATCGCATAGATGCCACTGTGTGAATCACTCATTAAAATCTTGCTTTACAGCAATTTAAGCTGCAGGTTGTGCAGCTCCCTGGCCTGAGTCAGGCAGTGAAGGTATGGCAGTGGGGTCATTATGGAGCACCCTCTACAGGCAGAGAGGAGTCTGGTAACACCAGCGGGTAAGTGATTGAATGCACCTTGGGCTAATTAGTAGCCATATATGTGTGTTTTATACATAGAGGAGCTGGTGTTCAGGGAAAAACATTGGGGCAGTACCTGTGTGTTGTGCATGTACTGTGTGCACTAAAAGTACCAGACTTCAGAATAAAAAAAGATGCTGCTGAAAAGCAGATAATTAATAAGCAGTTAATTTACAGTGCAACTGTCCATCACTGAGTCTCCTGTGTCTTAAACCTAAACACAGATACAAGGTGTAATAGGTGCTTTGAGGTATAGGATGTACTAGTCCATTTTTCACTTTGAAGACGAGCATCAGTGTTTTAAATATAATGTGGGCAGCTACAGGAAGTCAGTGAAGTCTTATGTTGGGTGGGAGAAAGGTGGGAAAGTTGAAATCATAAGAGGACAAATAGCACTCAGAGGGCAACCTGCCAGAAATTACGGTTATAGTAGTCTATCCTTGAGATGACAAGGGACCGGACACGTGCCCGAGTGACCTGTCTGGGAAAAAAAAATGGAAGAATCCTTGTGATACTGAAGAAGTTGTGCTCAGTGACCAAAGTAGATATCAATGTGAGTTACCCAGCGTGATCACAAATACATAATGTTGGGAATGAGTCAACTGGGATGAAGAGCAGTTCATTTTTGCTGAGGTTGAGATGAATTTCATGATGAGATGTCTATCACACATGCAAAGATCAGAGCAGGCTGAGCATCTCAGGAGTTTGGGAGAGGATAAGTTGAGTGTCATTTTCTTTGCAGTGGTAAGAAAACCCATGTGGGGACCTCACCAAGAGACCAATATAGAAAGAGAAAACAGAAGAGGACAATGTACTGAGCTCTGAGGAATGCCAGTGAAGAGTCTGCATGGAGCAGACTTGGATCCTTTCTACATCATAAGCTTCTAGGTAGGAAGCAAGCCATTGCCATGCTGAGCCACATACTCCAGGACACATTATGGATTAAGGCAGACTTGTGTTTGACAGTGCCAAATGCTACTGAAAAGTTAAGGAAGTTAAGTGACTAGTGACAGTTTGTCCAATTTAGTATCACGTAGCTTCTCAGTGATGGCCAACTGTCTCTGTGGAATGTGATGCTTTAAATCCAGATGATTTCTGGAGGTTATGATTCTGAAGGTATGATAGAGTACAGGAAGTAATGGATGCAGGGGAATGGAGGTTTCACTGACTGGAAGAGAAATACTGATAGCTCGGTTTAGACAGGAGAGATAGGGTAATTGTAAAGGATACTAAGTGATCATGCTAGCTGTATTATGTATGCTTATGAATATCTGTTCAAAAGGATGAAATTTGAAAGTTTGAAAAGAACAGGAATCTTTAGCTGACAATAAGTGGAAAGTTAATGTTGTAACAGTAATAAAATCACCTGGTATTGACTACGTGAATGAACATCATTTTATGCTTTGCACTGCTCCCACATGATCAAGCTGTCTGACTGACATTTATGTTGTGTACCTGCATGATTATCTATACATTTATAAGATGATTTGTTCTATACTATATGTTAAAGCATGCTTATTTGGGATGTGATAAAGAATATGAAGCTGTTGTCCACCTCTGTAATGTTTGCCTTTTCCAGACATAGGTCTATGTATCTCCGCGACATGTGTGTGTACCTGTCTCTGTGCTTGAGCATGTGCCTGTTCCTCCTGAGCCCAAAAAGCCTCTCTGTGGGTTGAGGTAGTCAGGCTCTCTCGCAGAGCTTTTTCTAGTTCCATGATTTTCTCAGCCATCCCTTGCATTGAATGTTGTGGAATATGAGCCTGGATGGAAAAGGTGGAAGATGGCAAAACATCCATCATGAGCCAAATACAAATTCCTCTTTCTTATAGCCTTTGCATTTGAGATACATGATTGGAAAAATAAAATAATATACATCCTGTCATTAAAGTAGCAAAACATATTCAGTTACATGTATTAATAGATATTATTAGGCATCACATAAGAAAGCATGTTTTGCTTGTTAAAAAAAAGAATAAAGTCAAACTCATACAATGTAATGTTTACTTATAAATTCGAAGATGTAAATGGGACACCAAAGAAGATCACCATCCATCCATTTGCTAAACCACTTTACCTGACTAGTGTTTCAGTGAGGCTGGAGCCTATCTAAGTCAACTCTGTGTCAAGACATTACGCATAGTGCATGTCGTTTAACTGTGTAAGAAAACCAAAGAACACAGAGGGAACCCACACATGCACAGGGTATACATTAAAAATGCTACACAGAAATGTCTAACCAGTACTCCACTGTACCAACTAAAAGGCATATCATTCACATGTAAAAAGTAAACCTAACAATCAATATAATACACTGTTTTATATATACATATATATATATATATATATATATATATATATATATATATATATATATATTCTGAACTTTACCATACTTTTTTAAATGGTTTCCTATCTGTAGTATACATAAGAACATGGTGTTTTGTACCTGCAGTTTTCCCATTCTTGTCTCAGTGATCCAATGATGAACTAGGACACAACATTGCAGTGACTAGTATCGCCTATAACCTCATTAACAACAAATTAACACTGCCTTTTCAAAACCCAGATTTTGTGCAAAAGGCACAAACACATGGTTGACCTCACTGATTATATGGAAAATGTAGGACTTATTTCTGCACCATTATACTCTTATAAAACACAAAGCATGCCTTTCACATTCGGACATGCATACTTACACACACTCCATGGTAAAATGCTTAAAAGTGCAACCAAAACAAAAACAGAACTGGAGGACGAGGTTGAGTCCCTGGCGTGGGAGTGACACAGTCAGGTTGTGTGCATCACATGCCTGGTGCATTGATTGGACTTGACAGCTTGGCTGTAACTTAATGCAGCCGGATCAAAAGAGCAAACAGTAATGCTGGGCTTATATAGGAGGGGCAAAAACCAGAGCCATTTTGCTAACGCCAAACACAACCTTGGTGCCTACATGGGTTCAATATGTTCCCTTCAAATTCAGAAGTGGAAGGCAATGATAATTGTTGCTGGGAAGGTTAGGGGTGGTGCTCACCACAATCATCTTTACAGACCTTGGCAATTATGTAATCTGATGATTAGAGTCTAATCAGAGAGAACAAAATCAGTTGAATAAACTGCCAGAGAGTGAGAAAATGCTGGTTTTCTTTTAAATCTCCAAGGAGATTTTACAGACCTGCTTTTGACACTGAAAAAGCAAGAAAGTGGGTCCAAGTTCTGTCACTATCATTCTTTCATATTTTTCGTCTAATTTGAAATTTATGCTATGGATTCCACAGTCTACCCTGAAAGGCATTTGGAAGCTGCCTTAATTTTCTTAAAGAAAGATTTTCTTTGTGTTCTGTTGCTGCCCATAAAAAACATGTACAAAACATAGCCAAAAGTGTGTGGAAAGCCTCCTTGTCTTTGTAAAACATCCCAGTCAGTGCCCCTCTGCTGTCATAATATTATCCAGTCTTATGAAAATAGTTTTAATTAGATATTGGGATGTGACTGTGGGGATTTGACCATTTAGCTACAAGAGCATTGATGTGGTGAAGCACTGCTGTTGGGTGAGGAAGCCGCCACACAGTCAGCATGCCAGTTCAATGCAGAGGTGAGGTCGAAATCAGGGCTCTGTGAAGGTCACTGGAGTTTTTATCTCCAACTTTGATAAACCATGTCTTTGTGGACTTGTGCACAGAGGTATTATCATGCTGGATCAAGCCAAAGAACTTCTTGCTGTGCTATCGACTACACCATGATGCCACCGAAAAATATAATAATCTGTTGTAGATGTAAGAACACATTAGGCCTCAAAAGCTTGCATTACACCTTTTAGCAAAAAATAACTAATTGTAAGCATTTTCCTCAGTTGGCTATATATCAATTTTCATTTTCATGTAGTTGAATAACGTTTAAGGATTTTCTTATGTGTACTGCTACACATCATGTCAAGGGACATTGACTGGGCCATTCTATAAATCTGTTTCTGTTTTTAAACCATTCCTTGGTGGATTTGCTAGTTTGTAACTACACTATATCGTTATAAGGTACAGCTCTGGTTCAACTTGATGGCCTCACATTATCTTCAAGCACTCTTTGATATGACACAGGATTCATAATTGAATCAAGGACTACAATCTGCCCTAAAACACTAAATTCAACTAATCCCCTAAACCCAAAAACATAACATTTTCCCACCTTGCTTAACAGTTGGTATGAGGTTATTGTCCTATTTACATTTGTAGTGTGACTGTGACTAGACTACAAAACATATCAAAGACTACAAAGCAGATCATTTCAAAAAGCCTGGACTTTATTTAAATGTGCACTGCCAAACTGTAGTCTAGCTCTAATTTTCTTTTTGACCAGAAAAGCCTTTCTCCTGGTACATGGCCAATGCAGGTAAAATTTATCTAATATTTTCCTGATTTCAGAAACATGCACTTTCACATAATTTGCAAGAGATACCTAAAATATCTATTCTATTTTATACTATTGCACATTAAAATAGTCTGCTCTCTGGCTTACATTCCTGGGTTAACCAGGCCTGGGCAAATTGATGGTTGTTTGAAATTTGTTTGAAAACACGATTAGCAGATGGGGGTCAGGTTTAAATAAGGCAGGTTTCACCCACATTACTTTTTTATTAATGACATCTAATCTGAAACACTTGATTCTCATTTTATGGAATTGAAGAGGTGAAAAGTATAATTCATTCATTCATTTTCTGAACCACTTAATCCTAATTAAGCTCGCAGGGAGGCTGGCGCTCATCTCACCTGACTCTGGGTGAGGGCAGAGTACTCCCTGGACCACTCGCCAGGACATCACAGGGCAGAAACACACTGATGGCAATGCAGTCTACTATCTTTGAAATTCAGCCATGGTTCTTTTACATGCCTCTCACCACAGACAGTGAGAAACATGGCTGGCCTTTGATAGGCCAGTTAGCTGCACTGGGTAACTGCAGTGACAACCCGGCACTAGTGGAGCTTGGGCCCCTGCCTTTGGATCTATATATAATGACTACAAAATTATATTATATTATGCAATGACTATCAATTTGATGTGTCATTCTTTATTTATATGTATTGCATCAAAGGGGGTAAAATAACTTGCTTGTTTAAAGATATTGAAATAAATTAAACAATTTCCAAAGTACATACTTATGATGATGATGATGATGATTATTATATTGTTGTAATAATCTAAATGTTTGAAAGTATGTTGCTTTAACATTTTTCTAACTTTTGGCCAAATAGTTCATCTTATATTTACATCAATATATTTTATTCTACATGGAACGGGGCTCAAAGCATCCAAGTATTAAAAGCATTTATTTAGCAATTATGCCTAATACGTACCAGTATAATCCAGAAAAACCACATATGCTGTTTTCCTCCAGGTTCTGCAGGAAAAAACAAAAACTGCTAGCTGCTAAATAATTTTCTGGTAACTGATTGCATTCATCTGTTAATAATTCAGACAAATTAAGTATTTAAACTGAGTATTAAAATGATGAAACTTTATTTGTGAACTCACGTATTATGTAAATTGTAGTGTACTAAAAATAAAAAGTCTACTATCTATAGTAACGATATCATCTACAATGTAAAAATTATTGTTTTCCTCTGTAATGCCGGTGGTACAAAGTAAAGTTTTTGCATAAATGTTGCATAGTTTTGTTGTACTGCTTGTGTTTCCCTAAATTAATGTGTCTCAAGTTATCAGTGATTTTAATCATGAATGTACAAAGCAAGTCCATTATTTCTTGGACTTGTTGGACGGCTAGCTGCAGACAGTTTCTTCTCTCCATAGGTTCTTGCCTGTTTGTTCATTTAAATACAGGCAGCAACTAATTTTTTATAGGAATCATAGTCACAAAGACTTATGTGTATGTTTAGCAATCGCACATGGTTGGTGGTCAACATGATCTAAAGCTAATAACCATTTTTAAAATGTTTTTTAAACAAAGATTGAATACACATTCATCTTCTTCCGCTTCTTCCGGGGTCGGGCCGCAGGGGCAGCAGCCTAAGCAGTGAGGTCCAGATGTCCCTCTCGCCCAGCCACTTCCTCCAGCTCTTCTGGGGGGACGCCAAGGCATTCCCAGACCAGCCAAGAGATGTAGTCCCTCCAGTGTGTTCTGGGTCGGCCCTGGGGTCTCTGCCCAGTTGGACATGCCCGAAACACCATACCAGGGAGGCTTTCGGGAGGCATTCTAATCAGATGCCTGAACCACCTTAACTGGCTCTTCTCAACGTGAAGGAGCAGCGGTTCTACTCTGAGCTCCTCCCGGATGACAGAACATCTCACCCTATCCCCAAGGGAGAGACCTGCCATCCTCCGAAGGAAACTCATTTCAGGTGCTTGTATTCACGATCTTGTTCTTTCAGTCACTACCCAAAGCTCTTGACCATAGGTGAGGGTAGGAACGTACATTGACTGGTAAATTGAGTGGTAAATTCCCTGACTCGTGAACAACACCCCATGATACTTGAACTCCTCCACTTGGGGCAAGACCTCATTCCAGACCTGAAGGGTGCATTTCACCCTTTTCCGACTGAGAACTATAGCCTCAGACTTGGAGGTGCTGATTCTCATCCCAGTCGCTTCTCACTCAGCTGCGAATGACTCCAGTGAGAGCTGAAGGTCCTGGCTCAATAAAGCCAAAAGGACAACGTTATCTGCTAAAAGCAGAGACAAGATCCTATGGCCACCAAACCAGAACCCCTCACCTTGACTGTGCCTAGAAATTCTATCCATAAAAATTATGAACAGAACCGGTGACAAAGGGCAGCCTTGGCAGAGTCCGACCCCCACTGGAAAAGAATTCAACATGCTGTTACCAATGCGGACCAAGCTCTGACTCCCGCAATACAGAGACCAAATAACCCGTAGCAACGGGTCTGGTATTTCATATTCCCGGAGCACACCCCTCAAGATAGCCTGAGGGACACGGTTGAAAGCCTTCTCCAAGTCAACAAAGCACATGTGGACTGGTTGGGCAAACTCCCATGCCCCCTCCAGGGTGTAGAGATGGTCAAGAGTGCTGCGGCCAGGACGAAAACCACATTGTTCCTCCTGAATCCGAGGTTCAACCATCGGCCGGATCCTCCTCTCCATTACTCCTGAATAGACTTTCCTGGGTAGGCTGAGGAGTGTGATTCCATGATAGTTGGAACACACCCAATGGTCTTCTTTCTTAAAAAGGGGAACTACCACCCTGGTTTGCCAATCCAGAGGGACGGTCCTCGATGACCATGCAATGTTGTAGAGACATGTCAACCAAGACAGTCCTACCACATCCAGAGCCTGGAGGTATTCAGGGTGGATCTCATCCACCACCGGAGCCCTGCCACCGCGGAGCTTTTTAACTACCTCGGTGACCTCAGCCGCAGTGAAAGGCAGACCCCCCTCTGAACCCCCAGGCTCTAACTCTTCCACAGAATGCATGTTGGTGGGATTGAGGAGGTCCTCAAAGTATTCCTTCCACCTCCCGACAACATCCCCAGTTGAGGTGAGCAGCTCCCCACTTCCACTGTAAACTGTGTTTTTGGAGTACTGCTTCACCATTTCGAGGCCAACTGATAGTCTTTTTCCTCCCACACCCGAGATTTTGCATCAGCGACAGCCCGGGCTGCAGCATGTTTGGCCTGTTGGTACCTGTCCAGTGCCTCATGAGTCCCACAGGCCAAAAGGAGCTGATAGGCCTCCGTCTTCAACTTGACAGCCCTTTTCACCGCAGGTGTTCACCACCTGGTTTGGGGGTTGCCTCCACAACAGGCCCATTTGGACTCTATGTCCCCAGCCTCCATTGGGATGTGGTGGTAGCTCTGTCAGAGGTGGCAGTTGAAGGCCCTTCTGATAGGAGACTCCGCCTAACATTCCCAGGAGACCCTAACTACACGCTTGGATCTCCCAGGTCTGGAGGGCAGCCTCCCCTGCCATCTAAGCCAGCTCA
>JAOUQZ010000034.1:8429890-8443554 GCA_028564935.1 Neosilurus hyrtlii
TATGGTCATGAACTTTGGGTAATGACCGAAAGGACAAGATCGCAGATACAAGCGGCCGAAATGAGTTTCCTTCGCAGAGTGGCTGAGCGCTCCCTTAGAGATAGGACGAGAAGCTCAGTCACTCGGGAGGAGCTCGGAGTAGAGCGACTGCTCCTCCGCGACCTGGCCCCGGATAAGCGGAAGATGATGATGATGATGATGACAAAATTATATGTGATTCTATTTGCATACATTAAAACAAGTGTGTGTCCGTACAAATAAAAAAAAAATAGGAATACTTTCGCCAGACACGAGATGATCACATGACTTTTTGCTACTTTTCACATTACAATGTCACTACCCTGGATGTGGAATTATTGTTCGGTTTTATTTGCTACATGTAAAAAAAGGTTCATGAAACAGTGTGATTTAATAGAAACAGACAAATTATACATGAAAGCTTTTATTAAATTGTGTAATTTCCTTTTAAGAAGGGTTACTGATGACCTTTTTTTGATTCAATTAAGATAATTACCTAGATTTACAGCTTCAAGAATTCTTTCAATTCAATTTCGCATCTAGCCAAGTACAGCCAGTACAGTATGAATGGTTGGTGTAAAATGCAATGGTACTGTGAAATACAGTGGTTGATGTGAAATGCAACCAGTGTGAATGTGTTCTTTTCCCATGTTGCCCAGGATGCATCAGGTGGTGACTTCTGGGGACTTGGGAATCCCTGAATGCATTTCACACCAACCATTGTAGCTGTGTAATTCATATCCAAATTGTCATGTCATGTCATTTTCTGAACTGCTTAATCCCAATTAGGGTCACGGGGAGGCTGGCACCCATCTCAGCTGACTCTAGGCGAGGGCAGAGTACACCCTGGGGAGCTCGCCAAGCCATCGCAGGGCAGAAACACACTGACGGCTATGCAGCCTACTCTTGACGAAAATCATCAATGGTTCTTTTACACGCCTCTCACCATAGACAGTGACCGGCCTTTGATACATGCCTCTCACCATAGACATGGCCGGCCTTTGATAACCCAGTTAGCTGCACTGAGGGGGCAGCAGTGAGAACCCGTTGATAGTGGGGCTTGAACCCCCAACCTTGGGATCCGTAATCCAGCACCTTACCACCAGGCCACCACTGCCCCTCATATCCAAATTAGTTTTTATTTACAATTACTGTCATTCAACTTTTTGCCTCATCTGGCTTCGTTGGTGTTCCATATGACCAGGAAATGTCTTATGTTCCTTACAGTTTGTTTTCTCGAGGCAAACCTTATAGAAGTGTGAACTTAGCAAACTTGGCATTAAGAACCAGCCACATACAAACGTGGAATAAATATGGAATCACCACACTTAAAGAATATTCACCATTGCTTTTTACCTAAAAAAAAAAACATAACTAATTTCTTTTTTCAGATGTCTTGCTGGTACATGCCTTTTCATCTCTACCCACAAATTTCCACGTAATGTTCTTTCTTTATGATGCCATATATTTTGTGAGGTGCACCAGTCCTTCCTGTAGAGAAACACCTACAACCTGATGCTACTAACACCTTACTTCACAGCTGAGATGGTGTTCTCAGGCTTGCAGACTTACCCCTTTTTCTTTCGAATATAGCGGTGGTCATATGGCTAAACAGTTCATCTTTTGTCTCATCAGACTACAGAACATATCTCCAAAAATTAAGGTGTTTTCCCCTGTGTGCATCTGCAAACTTTAATCTAGACTTTTTATGTTTATTTTGGAGTAATGGATTTTTCCTTGTTGAGTAGCCTTTCGACCATGTTGATAAGACTTGTTTCACTGTGGATAATGACACCCTCTTACCAGCTTCAGCCATCACCTTCACAAGGTCTATTCCTGTTGTACTGGGGTTGATGCACACATTTCTCACTAAAATACGGTCATCTCTGCGACACAGAACCCTTTTAATTCTGGGCAGTATGGTGGCTGTACATTCCCATAGCTTTTATACTTGCATATAATTGTTTGAACAGATGACCGTGGCACCTTCAGGCATCCGAAAATTGTACCCAAGGATGATCCAGACTTATGGAGGTCCACAATTCTCTTCCTGACGTCTTGGATGATTTCTATTGATTTCCCCATGATGTCACACAAGGGAAAAGTGTGTTTGAGGTGTGCCTTAAAATACATCCACGGGTGTACCTACAATTAACTCCAATGTTGACGATTAACCTATCCGAAGTTCCAAAGCCATGAAATCATCAACTGGGCTTTCCCAATTTTTTTAATGGCATGGTAATCTGACTTTGAAAAAAATCTCAGAAATTCTCTCTTTCGGTATTCTGGCATTTAACAAATGCAAATAATTTTGGTAATCCTAACTGACCTAAACAGGAAAAGTTTAGTTTGAATTAATGACACTAAGAAAAAAGGTTATGTGTCTTTTTATGTGATTATTAATGTCTTAATTTATTTAAGTAAACTTTGTGTTTCAACAATATAAATCCCTTTTGAGCTTATATCCTAAAGTTCTGACACAAATATTGAATCCTGCTATTGTTTTGAGATTTCTGTACTGATGCTGTGACATTTCCCTTGGTCCACCTGTGTTTTCCTTTTAATACCTTCCCATTTTTTTATTAAATTTTTTAGACAGAGAATTTGTGTTGGTTTACATTTGTGAAAGAGATTTATAATCCTTTCCAATGTCAATGTTTCCCTGCAATTAGTATGGTCTAGCAGCTTGTTAGGGCCTGTAATCACTCTCTAATAAATGCCGTTCAGTTTACATTTTTTAGAACTCTGTTGGTATTTATTTTTGAAATGCAGATTACAAGGTAATTCCCTACCATATTTTTTTTCCCTAACTTTAAGTGAATAATTTTATCCCTTAATATCACAGTTTACTAGTTTCTTACTGACTCGTTTGCCGAATGACTTAATCCTACTATGGTTGCCAGGAGGCTGGAACCTATCTCAGCTGACACTGGGCGAAGACAGGGTATGCACAAGCACATGGAGAACATGCAAACTCCACACAGAAATGGCCAGGTCCAAAACCTTATTGCTGTGAGGTGGACATGCTAACTACACCACCATGCCACCAATGTGACAGCAAATAAATAGAAATTAAACAAAAATGTGTTTGTGTTACACCTGTGGTTTGTTTATTTTATGCAAAAGAAAATAAATAAATGAATAAATACATAAATAAACAAACAGGGTGAGATCCTTTAAGTGTGGAGAAGTGTACACACTTATTCCTAATTTCAGAGGTCAGTGTCTGTGCTCATTAAATCTTACCAGGCTTTTACTTTTAATTAATCCTGTGATTGAATCACAGAGGCAGCAGGTTGATTAATTTAAGGGCAGGGCATCCCTTGAGTACACTGCTCAATGCCTCATAATGTTATCCAACCAACAACGTGGCTAAACTCGTATGTATCATTTTGATAAAAATAAATAAAAAGACATTTATTTAAAATGAAAAAAACTACTCTAGGTCAAAATGGCATCCAAACACATCCAACCGCCAAGCCAAGGCTGCAGGAAGCCAAATCCAGCATGACTCAGACCAGAGGACAGGGTAAGTAAGGTCATAGATGACCCAGGCCAAAATCCAGGACAGGAAATGAGCAAGCAGAACCCAGAGCAAACAGAAACTAGTGCAGGGCAACCTGGGTCTCACTTGGAACACAGCAACATTAGCCAGAAGAAATCTGGGCTTTGAAAGATCCAAACGGAATAAAAGCCCACAACAGCTTGAGACAATCCCAGACAGGAACAGGGCAGTGGGTTGGTGTGTGTGTGTGTGTGTGTGTGTTGTTTAATTTATTTATTTGTTTGTTTATTTATTGATTGATTGATTGATTGATTTTGTTTTTTTTTTTTTTTTTTTGGGGGGGGGGGGGGTTCTTGATGTACCTTCCATTGTTATGATTGATTTGGTCATCGTTGTTGGTGACATTATGACATTAAATATTTTGCTGACATACAAAGGCATTTTGGTACTAACCTTCTTTTGCAGCACTATGATCTTGCGCTCTTTCACCTCCAGCATGTCCTTCAGGTCATGTATTTCCCCAGTTAGCGTGCTTTTTTCTTCTATGACATCCTGAAGCTGCTTGCTTTTTTTATTCAGGAATAATTCTTTTTCCTCCAGACGTAGCCTTAGGGCATCAACCTATACAAAATTAAAAAATATAAGAAGTACAATCATTTACTTAACAGTGACATTAACTGAACTTAATAAATGCAAAAGGGCACTTATGAAGTTTGCGGTTCCTACACCACACAGCATAGATAATGTAGCAAATAAACCCTATATGGGTACAGGTTTTCATTACCCATTTGATCATTCTATAGTTCACAATTTTGACCAAATAAGCAAATTTAAAAAATGTAGCATGTAGCATAGTAGCAGGATGTCACTCACTATTTGTTTTAAAATGTAACCTTGATTTTGACATTTTAAGATAACTGTCTCATTCGGATGTCTCTATATGGATGTAATATTCCTATTAGTTTTCATAATGGCATGTCTGTAAGCACTCATTTTTTACTTAAGTGACTATCTATAAGACTTTGTAACCTTGCTATACCTTCAGCTTTGTCATTTACATTCCAAAACCAAATCATCCCTTGGACACAGGTAGGGTAGTGTCCCCACCAAGTTTAGTGAAAATTCTTGCATGTGTGTGGTCAGACTTTGTTCACAGACAATGCCGGTGATTACAATGCCTCTGCCAAAAGTCTTTTTTTTGGGGGATGTCATGAGAAGGTTATTCGAGTGAAATATAAAAGCAATACAGGGTCATATGTTTAATGGTGACATTATATAATTTCATAGAATCTGACAGCATTTAATGAGCTGTTCACAACAAACATTACACAGTATTTATGTATATTATATTTGACCCCTCCTTGAATCACCACCTTATCGTGGTGGAGGGGTTTAAGTGTCCTAATGATCCTGAGACCTATGTTGTCGAGGGCATTATGCCCCTGGTAGGGTCACCCAAGGCAAACAGGTCCTAGGTGAAGGTCCAGACAGGTCAAGCACGTTTCAGAAGACCTCTATGAGCATAATTTCAAGGACAGTTTCCCTTGCCCGGATGCGGGTTACCAGGGTCCCCCCTTGTGCTAGGCCTGCTTGAGGGACTCGAAGGCGAGTGCCTGGTGGTTGGGCTTCTGCCCATGGAGTTTTGCCAGGCTGAGCCTGAAGAGGAGACATGGGTCCGCCCTCCCATGGACCCACCACCAGTGGGAGTGCAATTGGGGTCGGGTGCAATGTCACCTCTCTGTCAGGGAAGGAGCCTGAGCTGGAGGGTGAGGTTGAGAGACATCGACCAGATATAGTTGGGCTCAACTCAATACATAGTTTGGACTCTTCTTGAGAGGGGCTGGATCTTGTTTTATTCTAAAGTTGCCCATGGGTAGAGACGGCAAGCCGATGTGGGCATCCTTGTTGCCCCCAGTCCTGGTGCCCACATGTTGGGGTTCTCTCCGGTTGATGAAAGGGTAGCCTCGCTTCGCCTACAGGTGGAGGACAGGTCCTGAATGTTGTTTGTGGTTATGCACCAAATAACAGTGCAGAATACCCACCCTTTTTGGAGTCCCTAGGAGGTGTGCTAGAGGGTGCTTTCCCTGGGGAGTCTTTTATCATTCTGGGAGACTTCAACGCCTATGTTGGCAATTACAGTATGGCCTGGAAGGGTGTGATTGGTAGGTACGGCCTCTCTGATCTGAACCCATGATTCATTGTTGGACTTCTGTGCTCATCACAGTTTGTCTATTATGAGCACCATGTTCAAACATAAGGGTGTCCATAAGTGCACATGGCACCAGGACACCCTAGGCTGCAGTCCGATGATTGACCTTGTAGTTTTGTAATCAGAACTGCAGCCGCATGTTTTGAACTTTCAGGTAAAGAGAGCTAGAGTTGAGCTGTCAACCAATCACCACATAGCGGTGAGCTGTCTCAAATGGCGGGGAAGGCTGCCCTCCAGACCTGGAGACCCAAGTGTGTAGTTAGGATCTCATGGGAACATTTGGCAGAGTCTCCTGACAGAAGGGCCTTCAACTCCCACCTCCAGCAGAGCTACATCCACATCCCAATGGAGGCTTGGGACATAGAGTCCAAATGATCAATGTTCCGTGTTTCCATTATTGAAGCAGCAGCCCAGAGCTGTGGCCAGAAGGTTATCGGTGCCTTTCTTGGGGGCAACCCCCAAACCATATGGTGGACACCTGGGGTGAGTCGGGCTGTCAAGCTGAAGAAGGGGGCCTGTCAGGCCCTGAATACCTTAAGGCTATGGAAGTAGTAGGACTGTCTTGGTTGACATGTCTCTACAACATCGTGTGGTCATTAGGGGCCGTACCTCTGAATTAGCAAACCAGGGTGGTAGTTTCTCTAAAAACTTTTAAAAAAGGGAACTGGAGGGTGTGTTACAACTATTGTGGAATCACACTCCTCAGCCTACCTGGGAAACTCTATTCAGGAGTACTGGAGAGGCGGTTGAACCTCAGATTCCTGAAGAACAATGTGGTTTCTACAGGTCTACAGGATCCTGGAGGGAGTGTGGGAGTTTGCCCAACCTGGCCACATGTGCTTTGTGAACTTGGAGAAGGCTTTTGACTGTGTCCCTCAGGCTATCTTGTGGGGTGTGATGGAGCGATTCGCTGAAGCGATTCACAGATGAGAGTGAAGCGACCAGGATGTGAACCAGCACCTCCAAGTCTGAGGCCATGGTTCTCAGACAGAATAGAACAGAATGCACCCTCCTGGTCTGAAATGAGGTCCTGCCCCAAGCGGATGAGTGAGGGAAGGATGAAGTGGGAGATTGTCAGGCAGATCGGTGCAGTCTCTGCTGTAAAGCAGAGCTTGCACCTGTCCGTCATGGTGAAGAGGAAGCTGAGCCAGAAGGCAAATCTGATCATGAATGAAAAATTAACTTCAATAAATTGTTTATAAGAGTATCTGTAACTGGAAATAAGACTATTTTACATTGTAGGCTGTAAAAAATGAAATAAGTAAATCTATGTTGATTGTTGAAATCTAAATGATTCTCAGGATTTTAATTAGCTGCTTTTAGTACATGTTATCAGCTTTGGAAGGAATGCACCTTTTACTTCTGCTACCACAGACATGCAGTTACTATTACACGTGAGAAAGAAAGAGCAAGATTAAATCTGAAATAATGAGAGATAGGGGCATGCATGCTTGCTGAGGTAAAGCCTATTACAGGAGAATTACAGGAGAGCAAAGACCTACTCGGCTTAAGATGGAAAACTATTCATCTCATATTGCACTTCTGGCACTGGCCCAGTCTCATGATACAGAGCACTATCTCAGTCTCACTCTCTCTCTCTCTCTCTCTCTCTCTCTCTCTCTCTGGTTTTTGCCTATCTGTCTGCTGTTATCCTTTACCGCCAGTGACACGGGTAATCCGCAGACAGTTGGCAAGATTTAAAAACTTATGAAGAAATAGCCTATTTCTGCCCAGTCTATTTTTTAATGTCATACCATATTGCATGTGGGCTTCTTTATTAAATACCCCCGATGTGCGCAATGAACAGGAAGAAAAAATAGAATAGCGGGTTTACAATAATTTTTCTTTCTGTTCGGCTTTAAAGAAATATGCTCGCACATTCACTTATTCCTTCATTCATTTGCAAAGCTGCTTTATTCTGTTAGGTCTGGAGCCTATCTCAGCTGACTCTGGGTGAACTAAACAGCTTGCCAGTCCATCAAAAGGCCAATACACAACCATTTACACTAACACTCACACACCTAGGGGCAATTTGTAACAACCAATTCACCTAATGTGCATGCCTTGGAATTGTTGGAGAAAGGGAGACCCATGCAAGCAACTCCACACAGAAATACCCTAGCTGATCCCAGGACTCAATCCCAGGGCCTTCTTGCTATGAGGCAGACATGCTAAACCACTACACCACCGTGCCACTGCTTAACTTACACATCAATAATCCATATAGGACATTATATCACAAAATATTTATTTTAATATGCAACTTTTGGTTCATTCCCAGCATGTACATATCATTTTGAACTTGGTTCAATACACTATCCTCTGCCTGTTGCCTTCCTTAGCCCTCCAGATGGCTTTTTTCAAGTTGGCCCTGGCAGTGCTGTAGAGGTTGTTGTTCACAAATCTGAAGGCACAGTTACATTTTACAGCTCCAGCAGTAAAAGCATGATGTTCTTTGTCATCCAATGCTTGCTGTTTGAGAATGTCCTGATGCATTTGTCAACCTTAACACAGTCAACACAATACTTACTATAATACAGGACAGTAAATGTATAGTCGTCAAAGTCATGTTGTGCAAATAAGTCCCAGCATGTGTGCTTAAAGCAGTTCTGAATTCAAGATGAACCCCCCTCAGTCCGTGTGTTTGTCATTCTCTCACTAGGTTTTCATGTGCTAATAAGTGGTCTGTATGTTGGCGTGTTTATCTGGAGCCAGCTAGCAGTAGGGGTGTCAGCTGAACAGTGTGTGATGGTTGCATTTGTACACCACTGGTGGTAAATGAATATGCACAGTCTACCCCTCTTCTCCCCCATTCTTACTCGAGATACTTCTCCTGCATCTCTGATATACTGTACTTCCTGCTAGCTGAATATCCTAGCCAGGAATCTCAGCATGAAGACAGGTCTCAGTGATGAGTATTACTGAGCAGTCCAGCACTTCCCTTTGTGCCATGGTGATCAGCTTCTGTTCATTAGCTAATCTGAGAGAGTCCTTTAGTTGCTTAAATTTACCCTGGGCTGGCACATCGACAAGGTACGCGACTATCAACCCGGAGATCGCAAGTTCGAATCCGGATTGATGCCACAGCCATCCGTGACCGGGAGTCCATGGGAGCTAATTGGCCGAGCTTTCACGGGAGGGAGGGACGGCATGTGCTCACTTCCCTGTCACTCACAGCGATCACCAGCCAATCATGGGCGTCTGTGAGCTTATTCGTATGAGGGGGCGGATAGCGTTTTCCCTCCGAGTGTGTTAGGCCGCCCCCAAATACGCATGCGCAACAGTTCGAGAAGAGGCGGATGGCAGCATTGTATGTCATGGAGGGGGCGTGTGCTGGCTTACTCCCCTCCCTGGTTGGTGGTGGTCGTGTGATAGGGAAGGCAAAAGTTGATGGGTGGGAATTGCATATGACTAAATTAGGGGAGAAAAAGGGGGGAAAAAAACCAAATAAATAAATATTAATTAATATTTACCCTGGGCTCCTTTGTAACCACACTCACATTGCTCTTGGTGTGATCATTGTTGTATGACCACTCCTAAGGATAGGGACGGTAGTCTTGATTTTCTTCCATTTGTACACAATTTGTCTGACTGTTGATTTGTTGAGTCCAAACTATTTAGAGATGGTATAGTAACCTTTTCCATTCTGATGAGCAGTAATACCTCTATTTGCATCTGAGAAATAATTGTTAATCCTAGATGTTCACATACTTTTGCCACTCACAGATATGTAATGTTGGATTATTTTCCTAAATATATTATTAATCAAGTATTATATTTTGTCCCATTTGTTTAATTCTTTTTTTTCCACAATTAAGTTTTGGTCATATTTATGCAGAAATATAGAAGGTTTGTTTTTTGCTTTAACCCTCAGGTCTCTTTGCCTGTGGCATCTTGTAGCTTCTCTATGGCAGCTCAGTAAAATTATAACATCTACAGGGTTTTTAGATGAGCTTTTTAAGGTGCACATTCATTAGTGAATATCATTCTGGCTTTATTTTCCATTATTAGTTTATTTATTTATTTTTTAAATATACTGTATTAATTCCACAAACGAAATTTTGACTTTTGCATTTAACCAATACAAAGCGAGCACACACACACGTAAACAGTGAGCACATACACACTTGGAGCAGTGGGCTGCTACATATTGCAGCGCCAAAAGAGCAGTTGGGGATTAGGTGCCTTGCTCAAGGGCACTTTAGCCATGAATGTGGAGGAAGGGATGGCACAGCTCATTCCCCCGCTGCCACACATTTTTCCTGCTTGTTCAGGAATCAAACCAGCAACCTTTCGGTCCCAAAGCCGCTTCTCTAACCATTAGTCTACAATTGGCCTCAAACCACCCCAGCTCAACGGCTTAGTTTCTCTTACTCACCTGTTTTGGTTCTGTGTCTGTCTGTAATAACAATAACAGTAAAAATAGCAAGAACGGGTGAGGGAGGAACAATCTTTCACATGTATAATAACTTGGCAAAGTAACGCTGATTTGTAGAAAGTGGAAAAGTCTGAGATCAAGTGTTCTGCACTCAAAAAAGTGATGTTCACTAATATCATAGCACCCAAAAATGGTCTTTGACACTTGTGTACAGAAGAAAGTAAATGGTCTCAGAAAGACATTGTGGCAGGTTTTATTTTATTTTCAAGAGATACCACTGTATTTTATGCTTATTTTATATGATTGAGTACAAGTGAATGGACTCTTTAAGTTTAGATTCACTGCAGATAGATAAGTTATCAATATTAACAATAGTTATTTAGAGAACGCACTGTAAAGCACATTTCAACTGACATTGCCTATTACAGTCACTTCCACTGGATTTCAGATTTTTCACTGATAAAGTTTACTCCAGCAGTAGCTGCAGAAAGTTTGATACAGAATGCTTTAAAAAGCAAATTAACATCCTCTGTGAAAGGTCCGTGGGTGGAAATGCTTTGTTATTGAAAGGGTTTAGAGAAAAAACAGACAGACTTGTGTGGGGCAGGATATTGTAACAATTATCAAAAAAAAATTTTAACAAGGACAACACATTGATGCTTGAGGGGGGTGGGACACAACAGTGGAGCACACGTTAAACCAAATGGGATAGTTTGTGACAGGGGAAAAAAATCTTTTTTTTTGTCATACAGAAAAAAAAAAAAAAAATTCTGTATGAACTCTAGACTCTCACTCAATCATTCTTTTGCCGAACCTAGGTCAAGGAAAGGCTGAAGCAAACACTGGGCAAAGGCACGGTACACCAGGGACAGCTTGCCAGACCACTGCAGGGCCAACACACAACCATTCACACTTACATTTACACTTAGGGGCAATTAAAAACAGCCAGGGAGAATATGCAAACTCCACAAAGACACACGCAAGCCATTACTCGCCCAAGCCCATTACAACCCAGGACCTTCTTGCTGTAAAACTGACAAGCTAACCACTATGCCACTATGCTGCCCATAAACTTTAGAGATGACTGTTAATGGAAATCTCAGCAGAAGAAGCTGAAACGTCCAAATGAACTGATTTGTCACCATCAACCCTGCCATGGTAAAAGTTACAGAGATCACATTTCTTCCTGATTCTGATGTTTGATGTTACTTTAAACTAAAGTTCTTGTTGTGTACCTGTATAATTTTATGTATTGAGCTGGTTTAAAGTATTTATACGAATGTCTAGTTAGATCTGACTGGATAAATAGAATAACACTAGGGTAGATTCAGTATCTACCCTGTATTTGCTTTAAAAGCAATTAATTAATCATATATTTAACAAACTGCTCCTACTAGGGTCACAGAAAGGTTGGAGCCAATCTTAGTCCCCCTGCGCAATGGCAGTGTGCTCCCTGAAAAATTCACCAGTCTATCGCAGGGCCTATTTATTTAGGTTAACATCCTAATTAAGAAACAAACTACAGGAATAGACTTTCCTCTATCACATGCAGTACATAGATCCACATTTAAATCTAAAGCATTTCTGCATGGGGTCATGGACTGGGATTGTGCAAAGTGTGTAGTGGGAGGTCTACAGAAACATGGTCAATCTGTTTTACTGGTCCGTATCAACACTGCTGAAAATCTGGATGCTATTCAATCTTAAATCTTAAACCCCATCTCTGCATGATATCACAATCGGATCATGGTACATATCTATGCATAGTTTGTGTATAGTGAGTAAGTGTATGTGTCTCTTATGACACATGCATTTGACTTATGAGCATATGAAAAATAGCCCTGTAAACTCGGCAAATCCACTTGGCCCGCAGTGACCATATTGGATATTGGACCATGCCTAAAATCTTGTGTAGAAGACTACACAAGTAAAAGACTTGTGTAGTTACCCAGTTTCAACATTCACACCAAAAATCGTGATGATCGGTGATGACATTCTTGAGTTAGAGCACAGAATGCTACTGTGGACAGACGGTCATCACACATAACTCACTCATTTGCCGAACCATTTGATCCTATTAGAGTTGTGGGGAGACTGAAGCTTATCTTAGCCAACACTGAGCAAAGGCAGGGTATACCCTGAACAGCTCACCAGACCTTTGCAGGACAACACACACAATTATTCACACTCATACACAAACCTAGGGCAATTTGGAACAACCAATTAGCCTAATGTGCATATCTTTGGACTGTGGGAGGAAACAGGAGTACCCTGAGGAAACTCATGCAAACACAGGGAGAATATGCAAGCTTGACACAGAAATTCCCGAGCCTGGGACTTGATCCCAGTACCTTCTTGCTATGAGGCAGATGTGCCAACAATTACACCATTTTGACACCCACCCATTGGGCTAAGGGGTAAAAAATGGAAGGTCCAAAATTTTGAAAATTTTTCAATATTTTAATTTCTTATCTATTTAATTCATTTTAAAATCCCTTTACACTTTAATTAACAACAATCATGGTCTCTCCCTCACAAATCTATGCACATATTCTGAAGCATGCCCAGAGAATTTCTATCCAGCATATAAACAGAACTACAAATGATACTCTACGTCTAGATCTAGATAGAAAAAATAGATTATTGCACCAACTGCTTAATAGTGCTTAGTTCCAACTTTGGCGGTTCCAACTTTATTACCATAAAAAAATGAAAGTGACATTTTTAAAAACATGGAGGATCCCTGCTCATTCCAGCTGTTAAACATTTCTCTTCTGAACTGCTTCTTTCTCTTCATTTGTAACAGCAAAGTGGCACACCACACTCATTAAAATGCATTTATTTGAATACATTTGCTGCAAATACACTTTGCTGTGCAGTGTTGCAATTATTGCTGTTTATGTAACAATTAATAACATTCTCTCAGCTGAGACGCCAAACACAAGGGCAAAAATAGCCCAAATCTACATCAGATGTGGGCTGAGGAGGAGGTAATTCTTCAAAATATCTGCTATTCTATTTGAAGTGCTTCTGCAGCCTGACTCCACTGTCTGTCTGGTCTTCATCAGTAGCACTATGAGCTTCCAAAGACCTGACGAATCAGACAAATTATGTATGAAAATGCAACTTTTCGGATTAAATTACAAGTGAAATATTGACTTCAGTTTTTAGAGTATATAAATGGGCAAAATATGCTTGGGAAAATAAAGAAAGCAGGCGTTGCTGGATGTAATCTGTAAACGTCAGGTTTCATGTGGACATATAGCATCTTTATATTCATGCCAAATGCACATAGATCTCTGCCAGAATTAACTGGTCATCTGAGGGTAAGCATTCATTAATGTGTCCTAAGTAGTTAATCTCAGTGAGTACCAAGAGAAAGCTGTATTATCAAAAAGCTTACAAAAAGCAGAAGCATCTGCATTTTAGAACTGCATTTTAAATGTCAGGCCTTCGTATTTATTCATTCATTTATTAATTCATCACACACACACACACACACACACACACACACACACACACACACACACACACACACACACACACACACACAC
>JAOUQZ010000034.1:8471742-8488396 GCA_028564935.1 Neosilurus hyrtlii
CGAGCCCCGTGTTATACGCCGCGGATCGGGATCTCAGAGCATCGCGGACGGATTTATCCACCCACGGCTTCTGGTTCAGAAACGTCCTGATGGTGGTCTTCTGAACAAAGTGCATGAGCAGGTGAACAGGTCGCAATCCATCAAACGTGTACAGTAAAGGAGAGAACTATAAATACATTCTCAAACTAACACATGTTGCATGTCAATCATGAAATGCCATAACAGTCTTCAGACAGTCCCACTGAGCTGGTTTGGAATTAAGTTGGCAGAAAGTTAGTAAAGCAACCAGCAAGTGCATTGGTGGGAACGTTTGTAACAGTGTTGGGAAGAACCTTTCCATCATTAAAAGAATGTTACAAGGGTGTTCAAATATAATGTCTGCCAAAGGTAGCTACTTTGATGAATAAAAATATTGATTTATTTGTGTTAAACAAAACAATTCTATGTATATTGTTATTATATATATATTTAAGATTCCAACTGTTCTTCTCCCCTATGGTTTATGAGAACATTGAGACATGAAACTGCATCAATTTTAGTAAAAACTGAAAAAATGGGAGTGTTTCTGAACTTTTAACCAGTATACATGATGGTAATGTATAGTGGGGGGAATAATTATTTGATCCCCTGTTGATTTTGTAAGTTTGCTCACTTACAAATAAATGAAAAGTATATAATAATTCATATACAATATATAATATAATATATAATATAATTTTATGGTGAGTATATTTTCACAGAGAGACAGACAGAATATCAACAAAAGAATCCAGAGAAAATGCACTATGCAAAGGTATTTTCATTTGATCAAGGAAAATAAGTATTTGAACAGTTGAGAACCAGAGTGGTCTCACCACAGTTTTTACAATATAAAAATTAGGATACAATTCAAGGTCATAAGAAAAATGAAGGAACTATTCTAACATGCATAGACTGTTTTCACATCTGTCAAGAAATGACCTTATTTAATTTTTCAGTTTTTGTGGGTTAGACCACTCTGATTCTCAGCCCTTCATTGGATTTCTGAAGAAATGCAAGAATTCTGGCTCTCACACACCAGTTACAGTATGTGCCCATGAGACATGCATACCGTAAATCTCCACAAGATGACGGGGAACTATGACTGGGACATTCTCCAGCACAAGAGTGTGTACACTATAATCTCATGTACTGTGTGATGTGTTACCTCATGACTGTCCACAGACAAAACATTAGAAGATTCCCCCATCATAAATAGTTCCCCACCTGTCAATGCTGATGGAGAGCATCAGTCTGGCAGAGCCAGCTGACCTACCATTACCACTCCAAAAGACGTTTTATCTCACTTTCACTTACCTTCCTCTAATCCCCTTTTTCTTACTGAATAAAAGCTAAATTTTTATTTCAGAATTTGATGGCTACACCAATGACAAGTGGATGACCTGATCAAGAGGCTTGGGAAACCCTGCTTTATATTCACCCTGGACTTGATAATAGGCTAATGGAAGGTGTTCCTTATGCTCAAGGCACAACAGAAGACAACTTTCAGTACCACTCAAGGCCACTTGCAGTGCCAAATTCTCCCCTTTGGGTTTTACAGAGTGCCAGCTACCTTCCAATGGCTGATGGACATTGTCTGACGCCACCTATCTTGCCACCACCTATCCACTCCACCACCCAATAGTAAAGAATTACTGAACAAACTCTGCAGAGCTGCACTGACCACCATCCCTCATAATGTCAACTTGGGCTTATGGAGGTCCGGTACTTGGGGTTTCACATCATGATAGGAATCTTTAAGCCCAAGGGCTAAAGTTGTAAGCTGTCCGTAGCTATGCTGGATAAAGCACAAAGAAACAAATAAATGCCACTGGGGTTGTTTGGCTATTAGAGAAGATTCCTGCCTAACTTATTCTCCTTATCCTTTCCCATACAAAAACTTGCCAGGAAAGGGGAGCCAGAGAAGATCTGGTGGACACAGAAAGTCAGCAGACTTTCCAGGATCTTAAAGCACGCATGACTTCATCCCCAGTTCTGAGGAACTTTAACCTCCCCTTTAGATGTCACGGAGATGGGCCTGGGTGCCATTTTGTCAAAAGAGTTCAACTGTACATTACATAGGCTAGAAACTGGCCCTGAAAAAATTACAATATGTGGTCATGAAACAAAAAGTTCTGGCCATTAAGTGGGTGGTAGAGGAGTTAAGAAAGCCAAGACTTTATGCTTGTCTCCAACCAAGCACCCTTCAAGGACTTCTCATTCAAGGTAAAAAGAAACTGAGCAGGAACCCAGCATGTAAATACAGATAATGTCTTTCTGGGGTTTACACTGTCTTCCCAGTCTTTTTTCCCATTTTCTCCCCGAATTTAGTGAATAAAAAAATCCCACCCTTCAAGTATTGCCTTCCCTATCACATAACCACCACCAACCAGGGAGGGGTGTAAGCATGCACATGTCATGCGATGCTACCACCTGCCTCTTTTCAAACTGCAGTGTCTGCGTATTTGGGGGTGGTCTAACACACTCAGAGGAAAAGCTCTATTTGCCTCCTCGTTTGAATGAGCTCACAGACACCTATGATTGGCTACCTCCCATGGACTCACAGTCATGAATGGCTGTGTTTTCCTCAGTCTTTGAAGACAGCAGGCTCAGAGAATGGGGGGAAGCACTGGGGGGAATCTAAACAAGCAGGTAGTATTCATCACACTGTATTGTTGTTGTTGAAAGGACAACTCCCTTCCTGATCCAGTGTATGGCCAAGGGTCAGGGGTCACTGAGAGGCATGAGGCAACTTCTTTGGAAGGTGCTTCGGCACCTGCTCCAGAAATCTTTCAGAAATATTTCAATATAATGAAATATAAATGCAGTGGCGATTTTACAAGTAATACTGTCTGTAAAGTGTAAAATGTCTGCGTGCAAAGTGTCAAGTGTCTATAAAGTGTAAAGTGTCAAGTGTCTGTGTGCAACAATCAGCTGAGGTGGAATGTAATGTTTATGTGTAGGGTAGAGTACAAAGTCCAGGTACCAGTGTTCTGATTCAGGGCCTGAACGGCTTGCAGGATGAAGCTCCTCCTCATTTGCTCAGTGTTTGCTTTCAAGGAACGGAAACGTTTCCCTGATAGCAACAGAGAGACGAGTCCATTGTTGGGATGGCTGAGGTCCATCACTATCTTCCTGACCATGGTCCAGCACCGCTTGCTGCATATTGTGTCCAGATCAGGAAGCCCGATACGGATGGTACGCTCTGCTGATCGCACCTCCCGCTGGAGAGCTTGCCTGTCCTGTTTCGTGCTGTTTCCAAACCAGGCTGTGATACTTCCTGTCAGGATGCTCTCATTGGTGCAGGTGTAGAAAGTCTTTAGCACCCTTGAGGGCAGTTTAAAGTCTTTCAGGCTTCTGAGATGAGAGAGGGGCCTTTTTCACCAGGGTCTTAACATGACAGGACCATGTGATGTAAACACCTAGGTATCGGAAACTGTCCACTCTCTCCACTGGTGTCCCGTTGATAATCAGGGGCTGGTAATTCCTCTCCTGCTTAGTGCTGAAGTCCACTATCAGCTCCTTAGTCTTGCTGACGTTGAGGAGGAGGTTGTTGTCCTGGCACCATAATTCCAGGTTTCGAACCTCCTCTAGGTAGGCTGTCTCATTGTTGTTCTACCACCACAGTGTAGTCCGCAAACCTAATGATGTTGGTGGAGCTGGAAGTGGCCACACAGTCATAGATATATAACGAATATAGCAGGGGGCTCAGAACACAGCCCTGGGGAGCTCCGGTGCTAAGGCTGATGCTACATCATGAATCCCTTTTGTCTGCATTTGCATCTGCATCATTCCCTGCTGCAGTCACTTTATGACAATATTTTCCCCCAAATTCAATATTGTCACTTTGAGTGTTGACAGCAGAACATGACAACAGGTCAAAAATAGCTAAAAATGCAATGTTTTAGACCTTGACTAATGCATAAAATCAAGATCATATTCAATCTCAAATAACACAATGAAAATGTTTGGACATCAGATGACTTTAAAGATTAATATTTGTGGATTTCATGTATCTTTGCATGCTTTGCAATAGTCTTTCATATTGCGCTTTATGCCATCCCTGGTACAAAATTCATTCAGCTTTGGCTTGTAACCATCCATCTTGCTCTTGATCACATTACAGAGGTTTTCCAGGGTTCAGGTCTGAAAATTGGACTGACCACCAACTGTAATCCTCCAGCCACACATTGATTGACCCAGCTGTGTGGCATGGTGCACTGTCCTGCTGGAAAACCCAATCCTTGGAGCTAAAGAACATTGTCAGGGCAGAAGGAAGCTAATTCTCTTCCAGGATAACCTTATATATGGTTTTATTTATGTGCCTTTCACAAATAAAAATTTGCTGCACTACAGCCTTCCTCCCATTAATCATCACCAACTTTACAACAAGTGCAAAACATTGTAGCTTGTAGGCCTCTCTAGGTCTCTATATAACCACTGGATGACCAGGTGATGGGAAAAAGATAACAAGTGGATTCATCAGGGAAGCTGACCTTACTAAGCTGTCCTCTATGGTCAAATTCTTATGGTCTTTAGTAAACTCAGCCTGGCTCATCTTTGCTTTTCATTGATGAAGGGCTTTTTTCTAGCTTTGCATGAATTCAACCGCATGACTTCAATAATCAACTATGGGTGACAAGGCAGTAGTTTTCGACAGGCTCATGTCAGAGGATAATTACAAAAATTTTACAGTTCCAAATTCATAATCTAGAAAGTGTTGAGTGCTACTAGGATTGTTTCCGGATCAGACATTTCCTCCAAACTGCATGGGAGAGCAAGGAAAGCAGTATCAGAATTTTTTGGCAAAGAGTGTTCATTGTGTGCATTGTCCTTGAGTGTGTGTATTTGTGTGTGTGTGTGTGTGTGTGTGTGTGTGTGTGTGTGTGGACTTTTAATGGTGTTCTTAATTTGTTTTTCTATAGCAGTGTATGCATAACCAAATATTCCAGCAACAATAAAGTGTTACTGCTAAAAACGTCCAATGTAGCCTGTTGAAAACGACTTGCCCCACATATATTCTTTTTTAATGAAATAATAATCTCAGTCGTCATGAAATAAGAACATTAGGAAAAAAAAAACAAGATGCTCTGGTCACATCTGCTTTACCAATTTCTTTCCTTGCAGAGCATTTTTTTTTCAGAATCCATGTGGTAGCTTTTAATTTATGGCTCCCCATGTTGATCCTTATTAAAATACCAATGTGTTTGTTGTAAACAAACTCATACAAGTTAAAATGAGGTAATTAGCCTCGCAGGGAACAGTCCGAAATTCAACCTGTCACCTTCATCTGCTCCTGAGCATTTGATTCCTTCAATTCATCAGTGTCTTGACCCCTGGTTGATAAGTGGACTCCTGCCTGATAAGAAAAGAAGGACCGTCAGGTGTTATTTAGAATGATGGTGATGCATGAATGAGATTGTAGGGATGTTTCAAGAAAGAAATGCAGAAAGAAAGATGAAAATAGTCATAAAAATGTCTATAAGTACGGGTCACTACACGTACTGGCTTTGCAAGTGTTAAAAAAAGTAGGACATAAGGGCCTTAAAGAGAAATTTTTAGTGATCTTTCCACCATCAGATATAAACATTTCACTGTAAGAGACATTGTACAGTGTAAAGATCATATAAATAAAAAGAAAAAAACTGCAACATTAATACACCCATACAGTGCTTCCTGAATAAATGATGAACACTTTCAGGCCCGAGTAATTTAATCTTTCACTCTAGAAGGCTGACTCTCAAGTCTCAAAGGTCACTACAGAAGAACTTCAGTCATCTGATACTGCTGATGTAAGCCAACACTGGTGCATTTAGTCACTTATTAATTTATTTATGTATTTATTATATTTTATGTAATAACTTATATCATATTTAGCCAAAGATCTTACTGCTGATCAAAGTACATACACGCATCCTTCGTTCATTTTCAGTAAGCATTTCATTCTGGTAAGGGGTGCAGTGGAGCCTGGAGCTCAAGATACAACATGAATAGGACACTAGGTCTCCCCAAATACATGCAATCACACACATTCATTCATTTATTCATTTATTTAAAGTAATGTAGACACTATTAGGCAAGCTAGGATTTTTCTACAGGTACATCAAATTTTTACAAAGCACAGGTTTATTCTATATGTGATCAACCTTATTCTATGTATGAATTATATATTTTATAATAATAATAATAATAATAATAATAATAATAATAATAATAAATTGTTTAGGTTAGCATTTTATAAACTTACTGAGTAGAAATATATACATACTAGTATTAAGGTGTACTGTTTACAGCAGGTTAGTGGTTACCATGTCCGCCCCACAGCAAGAAGGTACTGGGTTCGAGTCCCAGGCTCTGTGATTCTGGCACTCAGGTACTCAGGTTTCCTCCCACAGTACAGAACAGTATTGCAGTAGGCCCAACCCTGTACTGAATAGGCCTTGTTTTAAATGTGTGACCACCAGTTCCTGCCCCGCGGCCCAGCATCATATCCTTCATAATCATCATAGCCTTCTCCTTGAAGGAGGTGAATTGTGGAAAGTGTAGGCGGTAGCTCTGTACTGTGTATGAAAGTTACAGTAGTGTGCAGTGAACATTATACACCACCACTTTTGTCTAAAAGGGCTCTTATTAAAAAAAAAATTCAAAATTACTTCTCTGTATTTTTTTGGTGAAAATGTACTGAATTTTTCTGAAAAATTGAATAGTGTTGCAAATTTTATTTTTGCATAGCATAAATGAACTTCAAACCATATGGAATGGTTTAGCGAGGAAGTGAAGAAATAAAAAAAAAATACAGTGATGCAGTGATGATTATGCACTTTCAGAATGAAGATAAATCAGAAACCAAGCACTATTCATGTAATAACAAATATAACAGAATTTTTTTAGAAAAGAGAAATTTCAATATTTAGTGTGGTCACCCTTTACTTTGATTACAGAATTTAATCTTTCAGGCATAGTGTTCACATATTGTTTAATTTCTTCACTCGCTAAACCATTACATATTGTTTGAAGTTCATTCTTGCTATGCAAAAGTAAAAAAAAAATTAATTCGGAAATATTGGTATTTTCAGTGTTTTTGTTTATTAGCCATAGCTTTACTTCAATATACTTGTAGGAATGATTTTTTATTTGTTTAATTTTTTTGGTTATCATTGCCTACAATAGCATTGTTCAATACATTTTTAGCAAAAAATTATAAAGACGTAATTTTTTACTTCTTTTTATTAGGAGCCCTTTTAGAGAAAAGTGGTGGTGTATAATCTTCACTGTACAACCACTGGCTTTATGGTAGAGAAAGAAATACAAGTTTTTTGTGGATATACAGTTTTGTCCTTTTTTTAGTCAGAAAAAAAAATTTAAACTTCTAATATTCCTTTATTCTTTTGTACATCTCATCTCTTAATCAGTTAATCCCTTCTTTGATTTAATGACCACTATTCATGTAAGTTTACACACTCCAGGCTGCACCTTCAGACATTTCCAGAGAAAATCAGGAACATATATCGATTGTACTTTTTTGGGTGAAAGATAAACTCTAACCTTGCTCTTCATGAACTTGGAGTGGTTCTTGTAAATGTCAACATGCTTCAGCCTCTCATCCCTATTATCTGTGTCCAGGGCACTGTTGGTCTTCAGCATCTGGATCTCATCTTCCAATTCATGGATGTTCCGCTCCAGTGAGGAAATTTTGGTGCCCTACATGGGATATGTGTGAAATGTACGTCAGTAGGAATTAATTATTAAATGCTAAAAGAAACCACTTGAAACTCTTAAAGGAGAAGCGGTTTTGAGTGGCAGATTTATTGCTTGCAGAGGTCAGTTTAAACCAGCCATGGAGACATGGAGCTTCAAGACTCTGCAGATCCAAAGTTTGAAACAGTACAAAAAACACTTTATTTCCAGGCTACTAGGCTTCATACTCTCCTACCTACACTATATACCTAAGCAACTGTCATTAAGATAAGGTAAGTCTGTTGGGCTCTTTTACCCTGAGCCTAGTGGCTCATCTCTCATCGCCCCATCATACACCTGGCTACCTCCTCTGGACTTGGTGCACGAGCATACTGCATCAAGACGTCAACCACTGTTGAGCTAGGATTCTGTCTCCCATGTGTGGAGGACCACAGTATTACTTTACATGCTGGCAGCTCAGGACAGCCTGATCTTTTCCCGGTTTTTGTAGCATGAAACAACTATGAGTTCAACTCTTCCTGGATGGGACACTAGTCCATCACAGTTTAGCAATATTTTACTACCATTAAAATTGTACCACCATTAGTAATATTTTAAAATCACTATAGATCCTGAGGGTGGCACAGTGGCGTAGTAGTTGGCACAGCCACCCCACAGCATGTCCTGATTTTGTGTGCCAGGCTCGGCGATGGTGTTCTGTGTGGAGTTTGCATTTTCTCCTTGCGCTTGTGTGGGATTCCTCCATGTACTCTGGTTTCCTCCCAAAGTCAAAACACATGCACATTAGGCTAATTGGCTGTTCCAAATTCCCCCGAGGTGTGCCGGTGAGTGTGAATGGTTGTGTGTGTTGGTAATGCAATAGCCTGTCAAACAAGTGAGTGAGTGAGTGAATGAGTAAGTGAGTATACATCCTGATCTATCAATGACTTTTAAGTACACAGTATCATAATATACAGTCAATTAAAAAGGATAAAATAAGTGATGATTTCAAGTTTCAGTAAAAACTGGCAAAAGAATGTAAATTGTCAAAAAATAAATGAAATTAGACAAAAAGAAAGAAAAATTAGTAAGCTTTCTCACTGACACACACTGAATTTGGACTTCTAGCCAGTTTATTTTTAATGAATGAATGAATGATTGTAAACCAGGAGCATTAAAACAGTACACTGATTGTTTTATTTTTTATATGAATACTTCTTGTTTATACCACAATACCAGTGTGCATACACCCACCAGCCACTTAATTAGAAACACCATACTAATTTAGAGCAGGACATACATTTGCATAGAATGGCACGGTGGCGTAGTAGTTAGCACATCTGCTTCATAGCAAGAAGGTCCTGGATTCAAGTCCCAGGCTCTGCAAGGGTGTTTCTTTGTGGAAATGGCATGTTCTTCCCATGCTTGCATGAGTTTCCTCTGGGTGCTTCAATTTCCTCCCACAGTCTAAAGGCATGCACATGAGGCTAAGTGCTAGGTGTGAGTGTGTGTTCTGGCAAGCTGTTCATGGTGTACCCTGTCTTTGCCCAATGTCAACCAAGGTATGCTCCAGCCATCAAGCAACCCTAGTAGGATTAAGTGGTTCAGAAAAAAATATCCATTTCCTTTCCAACCAGCCTCGCTCATTTGTGCCATGGTTTCCATATGGTTTTAGAAACATCCCTATAGGAGTTTGATCCATCCAAACATTATTATATTTTACTGCAAAATTACTGCAGATTTGTCAGCTGCGTGTCCATGCTGTGAATCTCCCAGTCTACCACATGCTAAAGAATAGCAATTGGATTTAGATGTGATAACTGGTTTGATGAATACCGAACTTATTGTCAATTTCATGGAATTAGTCTGAGATGACTATCATTCAGTAGATGTTTTATGGCATGGTGCATTATTATTCTTGAATTAGTCATTTTATAAACAAATGCAAGTGATCAACAACAATACTCAGATAAGTAGTGGTATTAAAATTATGCTTGGTCGGATTTAAGGAGTCCAGTGAGCAAGAGGAAATAATTTCCCACATTATTACACCAGCAGCCTGAATTGTTGACTCAAAGCAGTTTGAGTCCATGGATTCATGCCAAATTCTGTCTCTACCATCTGTAGACTCATCAGTCCAAGTGACATTTCAATTGCAGAGTATGTGCAGACAAGTCTTAGCCTACTGTAGCATGATTCGTATTATTAGTTGATAGGAGTGGAAACCAATGTATTTATCTGTTGTTTAGGACCAAATGCTTCAAGGTTTATTGTGCGGTAGCTTCTTTAGACCAATCTTCAAATTTTCTAGCCATTCTCTCTGATCTCACTCATCAGCAAGGCATTTCTGCTGACAGAATTACTCACTCTCTCATTTGTCGAGCCTCATAATCGTACTAGAGTCCTGGGGAGGTTGAAGCCTATCTCACTCTGGTTCCCTCCCACAGTCCAAAGATATGCACATTAGGCTCATTAGCTGTTCCGAATTGACCCTAGGTGTGAGTGTAAGTGTAAATGGTTGTGTGTGTTGGCCCTGCGATAGACTGGTGAGCTGTTCAAGGTGTACCCCGCCTTTGACCATTGATGGCTGGGATAGGCTCCAGCCTCCATGCGACCCTTGTAGGATTAAATGGTTTGGCAAATTAGTGAACCAAAACTTAGCCAAGTAGTGTTTGAAAATTATTAAACTTTTGACTTGTATCAAAAGGATTTTACAAATGAGCAGATGTGCATGTGTTTCTATTAACGTGACCAGGGAGTGTATACATTCTGTTCAGCACTGAAATGTAAATGAGCAAGTCTTAAAAATAGAGAACAAGAAATGAAAAACAAAGCATTGTGAAAAATATTCTTATCTGCTTTTTAAGTCTTTTTATATTCATAGTTACACGATTCAGCAATTTTACTTCCAGCTAATACTAATCAAATTTAAGGTATTTTAGGTTAATTCTTTAGTATACAATAGGTAAAGGCATGTATAAAAACAAATTGCAGATAGACCCAAAGATTAGATTTCATAGGGCAGAATAACTAGAGCACAAATATTATCATAATTACATGAAAACACAAAGCAATGCACTGTACCTGCCAAATAACATCAGGGTCAAAACAGAAAGGGTGTGATGTGCTCTGGAACAAATTACAAAATACACATATTTCAGCAACCTTATAGACATAAATAATATGCAGAAAATGTATAAATAGATATATAAATACAAATATTCACAAAGAGACGTTTCAAAAGAAATACAAATTCTAGGAGGATTTAATACAGTGTCCCACGGTGGCAGGTGATTCACCACTATATCTGTTCTACATGAAGACAGCTCATACTGCTCAATGGCTGACACAGGTCCTAATTCACTTATTCCTTCATTTGTCAAACCACTGAATCCTTTAAGGGTCATGGGGAGGCTGGTGCCCATCTCAGCCGACACTGGGCAAAAGCGGGGATACACTCTGAACAACTCGCCAAACCATTGCAGGGTAACACACAACTATTCACACTTAAATTGACACAGGGGTAATTTGGAAGAGGCCACAAACCTATCGCATGTCTTTGGATGGTGTAAGAAGAGTACCCAGAGGAAACCCATGCAAGCACAGGGAGAACATGCAAAGTCTGCACAGAAACGCTTGAGTCCAAGAATTGAATCCAGAATATTCTTGCAATGTTACACAAATCATTATAATAATCACAATTTGAAATGTGTCAATGGTATACAGGTAACATTTATTCAACAGACATAACTTTAAAAAAAGGCTGCATTTGTTTCTGGAAAACCAGTCACATTTTGAATTTTGATTTTGATATACTGTATTAATCTTGCAAGGGAAATTTTGTTTAATTTTATTTAACCCATCCAAAGTGAGCACACACTCACGTAAACAGTGAGAAGACACACACTCGGAGCAGTGGGCAGCTACAGTGTGTCGTCCGGAGAGAAATTGGGGTTTAGGTGCCTTGCTCAAGGGCACTTCAGCTGTGAAGGTGGAGGAAAGGGAGGTGCTGCTCGATTTTCAAACCAGCAGTAAAAATGTGTGGTGTTGGTGGTGTTGGTGCAGTGAGCAGCACTTTTCCTTCTTCCACCTTTTTGGCTGAGGTGCCAGTTGTATATCAAAATCAAAAAATAAATAACCCTTTAATCACAATTACACCCTTTAAAATTATATAACTTTATTTGTGACTGAGATATGTGAGAAAGAGAATACATTTCAGTTCTGGTGCATAATGTTCATGAATAGGTGTAATAGAAAAACAAACAATTACAGTGGAAGATGAGGTCAGCACACATGCACGTTGAGTAATGGCAATACTCAAAAGCTGAGAAATTTAGATTTTCATGAATGTAAGACCTTTATATGTGCATAAATAGATTTTTAAAAATCCAACCTATAACCTCCCACAACCCCAGTAGGAGTAAGTAGTTCAGCAAGAGTAACAATGTCTCTGTTAAAGGTGCACACATTTATGCCTGCAGACACAATGTGGTTTTAAAAATAACAAATAAAAAATAATTTTAACACAAGTTCTACTATAGCATCACCATAGTGTCTCTTATTCAACCCTGCATGTCCAGACTCATTAATGGGATTTTGCAGTTTACACGTGTTTAATGAACACGTACAGAAACTTAAACTGATATGATGTTCCTGAGGTCCAGGAGTCTACGTAGATCAAAAACATTTGTTCCAGATATATGTGGAAGTGGAAGTGTGGGTGTGAGTGTCAGTGTGTGAAGTGGGCAACCTTTTTTTCACAGCTCAGCACTGACTTCAAAGCCTGCAGACAGAGTGAAGGCTTCCATATGTGACATTTGAAACAAATTGAATAAGTGTGCACTCTTTAAGTGGAGCAACATGAGCTCTTACTGCCATTGGCCTTCACTAGTGAGCAGTTCCATATGGACAGACTTCAAACTGTCCTTTATTCATTTTGGTCTTTGGTGAATTATGTTCGCAAGTTGGTTGGATTTGCAGTTTATTATTTGTTTAAGGATAAGATTTAAAATATTAAGTCTTTAATATTAGGTTAGTCCATGAGAAACTTGCATGGTCACAGTAGAGTTCTTTTTAAGCTTAAAGATTGTATTCTTTAAGAAGCCATTTTGTAAACTCTATAACTAGCAATATTTATTTTTGCTATATTATTAACAGGAGAACAGCAACTGCCATGAAGGATTAGAAAGCCAAATTCCAGCAGTGGGCAGCACAGTGGCATAGTGGTTTGCATGTTCACCTCACAGCACGAATGTCCTGAGTTTGAGTCCCGGGCGTTTCTGTATGGAGTTTGCTTGTTCTCCTCATGCTTGAGTGGGTTTCCTCCGAATACTCTGGTTTTCTCCAGTAGTTCACAGACATGCACATTAGACTAACTGGCTTTTCCAAATTGCCCCTAGGTGTGGGTGTGAGTGTGAATGGTTGTATGGATTGGTCATGTGATGAATTGGCAAGCTGCACAGGTTGCACCCCTTCTTCACCCAGTGTTAGTTGAGATAGCTTCCAGAAGCCCCCCCCGTGACCTTAGTAGGAATAAGTGACTCAATAAATGAGTGAGAAAAATTCCAGCACCTTGTAGTTAGCCAGATCAATGATATGCATCGGTGTCAGCTACTCATGGCAATCTACAAGTTTTATCATCATTCATTCATCACTCACTCATTTGCAAAACCACTTAATTATATTAGTGTCATGGAGATGCTGGAGCCTCTCTTAGGCGAGATTGAGATAGTACCCACAGAACATGCAAACTCCAGACAGAAATGCCCTTGTTAAGCCCAGGAATCGAACTCAAGACCTTTTTGCTGTGAGGTGGACATTCTAACCACTAGTTTTATTATCAGCATCTTGGCTCGGGTGAAAAAAGCATCAAAGACTTACATCATAACTCAGTCAATTCCAGGTCTTCAGTTGTTTCAACATCAACAGTAATAAGTAATTTCTACTACTTTAATCATTTCAGAAAATATTCATCTAAGAACTGTAGTGCTAATGCTCTTACCTTCATGTCAGTGACACTGTGTAAGGTTTTGCTCTTGGGTGGATCTGTCTGTTGGCTTCTTCTATGAAGTGCCTGAGGAGGAACACGGTAGAAACAAGCTTGCCTGCTCATCATCTTTAAACACCACCACTCTGTTTTCCTGTCCCAGTTTCTGTGTCACCCTTACACACACTCTATCCCTCTCTAACTGTTGATTAGTAAGCTGTGAGTCTACTCTTTAGACTATATTAATCTATACTTCCTCTTCTTTTACTTTCTTATCTAAATTTTCACCTCTGACTCTAACCTTTCCTGTCTCACTCTCTTTCTTGAATACTGATGTTGTTTTGATTGTTCAATGCACAGCTACAGGTGCATGTCTGTTTCTTATTCTCTTCCCTTTTCTCTCTCTGCTACAGCCAGCAAAGGTGCAATCAGTCTGCTTGCCTACATCAATAATTAATGTAAGTCATGTACACACACACACACACACACATGCACACACACACACACACACACACACACACACACACACACACACACACACACACACACACAATAAGCAGCCCCATTTAAAGTAGACCTGTTCTTTATAAAGTTACTTCATGCATGCACAGTCTGGCTATTTTTTCAGGCTGTGTAACTGGTTTTAACCTTTATTTGTTGGGAGTTTTTTCTTTTGTTGCTGTTGTTTTTTTACTCCAGTTTCCTTCCACAGTTCAAAGACATGCACATTAGGTTATTTGGCTGTTGCCCCTTGATGTGGATGTGAGTATGAATGGTTGTGGGTGTTGGCCGTGGAATGGTCTGTCGAGCTGTTCAGAATGTACCCCACCTTCGCCCAGAGTCAGTTGAGATAGGCTCCAGCCTTCCCTCGACCCTGGTGGGATTAAGCAGTTTGGAAATGAGTGACTATATTCCCAAGTTGTAAAAAAAAACCATGTTGTCAGTTGCGCCTTCTTAATGGCAAGTTTAGATGCAATGTGTCATTGGTATAATTAGTGTTATTTATATATATATATATTCATTCGTTCATTCATTCTTTCCAGTGTCACATCATCGGCCCACTGACACTTTCAGGACTCTTACTACACATCCTAACAGCCATGACACTGCTTACATTCACCTGGCTTATGCTTTGTGTGTCACATGACCACAGCACACCTGTGTGCACTAACGCCTCATTACTATGGTGGCCGGGAAGTGCTACACAAAATACATATAATATGAAAACAAATATACATTCATTCAATCATTAATTTTCTGAACCGCTTATTACTAATTAGGGTCGCAGGGAGGCTTGCACCCATCTCAGCCACCTCTGGGCGAGGGCGGGGTACACCCTGGACAGCTCGCCAGGCCATCGCAGGGCCATCAGTCACACAACCATTCACACTCCCACTCACACCTAGGGGTGATTTTGAACAGCCAATTAGTCTACTGTGCATGTTTTTGGACTGTGGGAGGAAACCGGAATACCCGGAGGAAACTCACGCAAGCACAGGGAGAACATGCAAACTTCACACAGAAACACCCGAGCTGGGAATCGAACCCAGGACCTAACAAATATACATTTTAAGAAAATAAAAATACATTTTACGAAAACAAATATACATTTTAAGAAAACCAATATACATATAAAGAAAACAAATATACAACATGCAAAACACTTTTACGAGTACTGAAACAAATTTACAAACAACTGCATTCTAACGTAGTGTTTTCGAAAGAGAATTTATAATCATAGATTATGGGGTATGTTTCCAGTGGATAGGTGGCGCTGGTGGATAAACACCTGGGTGATGCATTAAGGGTTATCTTTAATGCGGAGGCCCGGGTTCGAATCCCACTGCGCTCATTGTAATTATTTAGGTTTATTTGTTTATTTTTGCTCTTTTATTCATATTTTTTTGAGACACAACACGTTTCACTTTATTGTACAGCAAAGTGTACACTCTGTGAACACAGTGTTCCGGCTTAACTGGTTTTCATGTTAACTGGTGATATTGGCTCACAGATGTTTACACTTCGCTGACATTTCCCTTCCTTCTGGTTGACTTCTGCAGATTTGTGAAGAAGACTACTCTCGTTCAGAGTGAAATCTGGTGCTCCAATTTTCTGTACAATAAAGTGAAACATGTGTCATGTCTAAAAAATATGAATACAATGAATAAAAGAGCAAAAAATAAACTAATAAAATGAATAAACATCTAAATAATTACAATGAGTGCAGCGGGATTCGAACCTGGGCCTCCACGTTAAAAATTAACACTAATGCACCATCTAGGTGTTTATCCACCTGCACCACCTCTCCACCGAGAGTACACCTCATAATCTATGATTATAAAACTCATGACTCTTTCCATACATTTTAAATAAATCTTTCTCTATTATATCATTTACAACAGTTGTTGTTGTTGAATAACAGCATTCTTGCCTTTTATTTATGTTTTTTTTTTTTTATTAATATCCGAGTGTTTTTTATTGAACCATAAATGTTTCTGTGAATGAAACTCTAGAGAAAATATAAAGTATTAAACACGTACTTAAATTACAGCTACAATCCCTGTTCAAGAGTGATGTTATGGAAAATTAATCGTTCTGAGAATTCTGCAGAGGTGTCATATAAACTGTTTTGTTATTTATTAATATGTAATAAATTAGACACATTTTTAGTAGTACGTCAGTATTCCAGTCCTAGAAGCCTTTAGTCCAGCACAGTTAAGGGTTTTGTTGCATGAATAACACCATCCTAATCATAGAGTGCTTGATAACCAGGGCTTGCGCTCAATCATGTATTTGTGACGTATTTGTAACAGGATAAATTTAGTGGGTATTCCAGAACCTGCCTTAAGAACCACTGGTGTAGAGTATACATCATGTACATGATATTTATTTATATATGTCATTGGTGCAGGTATAAATTATTTCATCAAAAGAATTTGTGGGTGAAAAATGGGGGGGGGGGGGGGGGGGGGG
>JAOUQZ010000034.1:8503631-8514087 GCA_028564935.1 Neosilurus hyrtlii
AGCTGTCCAGGGTGTACTCTGCCCTCGCCCGGAGTCGGCTGGGATGGGCGCCAGCCTCCCCGCGACCCTAATTAGGAATAAGCGGTTCAGAAAATGACATGACATGACACTCTGATTTGAACAATATCAACCCTTTTCCTCTCTCTCTCTCTCTCTTTCTCTCTCTTTCTCTGTCTCTGGATGCATCTTCCTCCTCCTTCTTGTTCGTTAGCCCAACAATAGCCCAATTTCCACCAGTACCCTGCTGGATAACCATACCAATGGAGATTGTTGTTAGCCCAGGCCTCGACCAATCTGGTGTTTACCAGATTTTTCTGAGTGACTTACATTAATCATTTTTATACAACCGAGTCAGAACTGGGTTAAGGGCCTTGCTTAAAGACCCAACAGTGGTAACTTGGTGATACTGGGGCTTGAACGTTTGGATCAGTAACACAGAGCCTTAACCACTGAGACACCACTGCCCCCAATGTATGAATATTATGTTCTGAGTTCACATGTCTCATTTTTTTTTGCCCTTACTGATGGGACCTGGACTAAGCACACTGGCTCGTGTGACCCCAACGGCTGGGTTTAAATCGAATAAAAAGCTCCAGCAGTTAAACTACTACATTAGTAAGCAGTACTATTACTTTGAAAAGAGGTATCATCCAGAGTGTATTAAACATTGAAGCACTGACAGAAGAGTCATTAATGTTATGCTAATTAAAAAAAAGAAAACAGTACAGGTTCAAGTTTTTAGTTTTTTTTTAATTTTACAGAAATCAGATTTCAATTTTAAGTAGATTAGTGCAGTGATACCATTTTAAGGTTTGCATACTAACAAAAACTGTGAGTGTGTGTGAATCTGTGTGCGTGATAATGGTTGTATGTATGTGTTGCCCTGTAATGGTCTGGCGAGCTGTTCAAGGTGTACCCTGCTTTCACTTGCTGTCGGCTGAGATAGGCTCCGTGACCCTAGTGGGATTTAGAGACTTGGCGAATGAGTACTAAAAAGCTGAATGAGACACTTCTTACTTATAGTTATCAAACAAAACAACAAATCTTTCTGATCTGATCTTTCAGGTGCTTCAGATCTCTTTCATTTAAATAAATGAGACATTTTTATGTGTATTTCATATATATATTTATAGATTGAGATACTGGATGGTCCACAGTGCACTGTTCATAAATCCGTCTGATTCGGCATCAACATTAGACAAAGAGTGGTTGTTACCTGGGTAGCATAACAACCTGACAGGTACTTGCATAGCCTTCAGAGCTTTGTAATACTCAATCCCCTGCTTATTAGGTACACGCTTATCTTCCGCTCCCAAGATAAGCAGCACAGGAGTCTTCACCTGTGTCACATGTTTGATGGGTGACTTGTTTAACATTTGCTCCAGCATAGTACAGCTCGGCACGGTGTTCGTGTTGTAATCAAATCCAGCTTCCACCATACACCAGTCAGGAATGTCAGTATTTCCCATCATGGATGCCAGGTTGGTGACTGGATTCAGAGCAATGCATGCTTTGTAGAAGTCTGGGTATTGACCAATCAAGTGACAAGCCAGAAATCCTCCATGGGAGCTCCCAATAACAACAACCTTCTCTTTGTCAAAGTCACCTCGCTTTAAAATGCTCTCAACGGCAAACTGTACATCTTTGACATCTTGGCTGCCAATATTTCCAAGCAAAGAGAGGATGCTGTCCTGACCGTAGCCACAAGAGCCTCTGTAATTAATATGGAGGACACCAAAGCCCATCCTACAGAGAACTGCTGAGCCTAAAAGCCACTCGGCCACTGTGACAGAGTGAGGTCCACCATGGGGCTTGACAATAAGTGGTAGTTTTTGTCCCTCTTTCACATGGTTTGGTTTGAGTAGAATGGCCTCAAAGTCCAAACCAGAGTACTCTTGGTTGTCTTCCTGTTGAGCTGGGGTGAAACGTACAACCTGCCAATGAATTTCAGGCTGAATTCGAGCAGACTCAAGTATCACCCACAGGACATCTTCTTCTGAGCCACTTGCTGGTAGAAAGGCCACCCTCAGGCTTGGCGGACAGTTAGGAGATGAGCAGCTGACCACCATCAAATCCCTGTGGATAGTTAGCAGGCACCAACTTCCCATGTCTAACTTAGAGGTGAGAGGTGTAACCTGGCCTGTGGAGGTGTCAACCACTAGAATGTCCTTACGGCTTCTCTGAGCAGATGATATGAGAACTCTCTGGCTGTCAGCCGACCAGCACTGATGAGACAGCATGGAGCAGTAGATACCAGTAAAGCCATTTTTTCTACTTCTCTTGACTACATCAACTACCACTGACATCTTCTTTGTATACCAGTCATACATGCAGAGCTTGTTGCATTGGTAATGTGGGCCATACACATCACACTCAAAATAGACAATACGGCACTGATCTGGACTCAGACGAGGAGAGCAGACTGCAGTAGAGTCGGACAACTGTTCACATTTTCCATTGGTTAAATCCATATAAAAGAGAGAAGACCGTCTATTGGGGCAGTGTATCAGGCCCAGCCTGAACGGTTCATGCCACCATCCCACAAACACCACACCTGTATCATTTGGCGCCCAGAATGCCTGACCAGGGGAAATATCATCTGGCACTCCTTCCAAGACAGAAACATTGTTGCCCTCGATATCCAAAATACAAAGTACAGGTGTGCTCTTACTAACCAATGCCTCACCCCAGTCCTCATAGTAAGCAAACTGGTTACCCTTGACTATATCATCCTTCTCAGCCTTTATTACCTCATCATCACTGAGCAAACTGGATTCAGACTCTAACTGGAAGTAGGACTCAGTCTTGGGACGCTTTTTCTCAGCCACATATAGAAGATGAGTCTCAGAGTGAGACCAGACCAAGCAGCCAAACTGTTCGTCCTCATACACCCGTCCATGCCTTTTCAGTGCACTCAGGTTAAGACTTTTTATCTTTCTGTTCTTATGCCAGATATCCAGAAACTGTTGAGACTCCTCTCCTGTAACGGTACACTTCCGCACTACAGCCGTCATCTCTCCAGAAGGAGAGTCCCGGCTCAACAGCGCTGCCTTGATCTCTGTGCAGTTACCAGTGGACCCAGAGTAAACTATCGATTTTTTGTCATGAAACACGACGTACTGCCGGCAAAATGTAACCATCTCATTCCTCTGCAGATCCCTCTGAGTCCACTCTGTGGAGATACTGTTGTACTTTCCTCCATACTGAGAGGTGATTAACGGCCCCACATCAGCACGGCTCAGGGATGGGAAGTGACTCTGCTCCTGGTAGAGCTTAGCAATCTCCTCTGGGCTGGTCATTATCTCCAGATCCATGTCACCGCCGAGAACTCATTTCTGTTCTCGCCAGCGCTATAGAGTCATCTTCACAGTTTCTGAGTGTAGGAGGCGAATTCTGTTATATTTTTTAATAGCGTCTTTTATAACCGCCCTCTCTGTGACATCATCGTCTACTGATTGGCCTGCTCTCTCTCTGACATCATCAAAGAGTATGTAAGTCAATCAGTCGGTACTGATGATGTCACAGAGAGTGCAGGGCAATCAGTGGGTGTTGATGAGACATCATCACAGATTGAGTAGGTCATGTGATACACTTGCGGAACATTGAGATGAAGAGACAGAAGGACTCCATTACATAGGACATGCCTTAATTAATGTCAATTTTGCATATAATGAGAAAAGTTATTACAGTGCAGCTGAAGCTCTCTCTCTATCTCTCTCTCTCTCTCTCTTTCACACACACATACACATACACACACACACACACACAAACTTATGAATGCAAAAAAGCTGATTCATTCATTTATTTGTTATAACAGCTCACCATCCAGGACCAACACACACAACCATTCACACCCACAACTAGGAGCAATCAGGCTTTGGACTGTCGGAGGAAACCTGAGTTCCTTGAGGGAAACAAACACATACACAGGGAAAGCATGTCGACTCCACACAGAAACACCCGAGCCGAATCGAACCTAGGACCCTCTTGTTGTGAGGCAGACATGCTAACCACTACAGCACCATGCCAGCTCCACACACAAATCTGTCTTTATTGCACTTATTAGAAAATTCATTCATTCATTCATTTTCTAAGCCATTTAATCCGGGGAGGCTGGTACACTCTGCACAGCTCGCCAGGTCATTGCAGGAACAACCCACATACAATCATTCACGCTCACTGACACACAGGGGCAATTCGGAACAGTCAAGCAGCCTAATGTGCATGTTTTTGAAATGTGGGAGGAACCCAGAGTACCTGGAGGAAACCCACGCAAATTCGGGGAGAACATGCAAACTCCACACAGAAACGCCCCTAGCCTACTCAGTGGTCAGCAAGGTCACCTCACCGCAAGCAAGTTCTTGTTCTTTGCCGAAAGTGTTTGTTTGTTTTCTCCTTAATTCAGTCACAGCCAGGTCCCACCCATCAAGGACTACTTCTCTATTACACAAAACCTCAAACCATGCTTGGGTGTGGTAAGCACATGCTTCCTCTGTGCCATAAGATGCCATCTGAACAAATTTTTTTGAACTCTTGTGCATGCATATTCAGGAACAGATTAACTGGCCTATCCACCCCATGTATGCATGGCCTCACGGCCACCCATGATTAGCAAGTGTTGCATGTGATTGAAAGGGAAGTGAGCATATGCCATCTCTTCCTACCTTAGAGTCTCAGTTCTTCCTGAACTTTGTATCCGAATCAAATCAAATCAAATCAATGCTCATCTAGTTATTCATGTCACAGACTTGTGGAACTACAGGATAGAGGATGTTGTCTAAATCTGTCTGGTTAGATTAGGATCAGACTCCCTACCCACCAGCAGGGATCCATCTGATCTCATTTACCTCAGAGCATTTCACTCTTTATTCTTCCTTTACTTTCTCTCCGGTGGGGGCATCTTATCTGTCTCCTGCTCAGCACATGGCTCTGATCCTCACGCTGGCAGTAACTAAGTAACATAAGCTCCAGGTCTGGAGAGAGGCTTCCTCCAGCTGTTGCTCTTTCAGCTTGACTAGAAGAAAAGGAGCTAAGCGAACAGCATACAGGGGAAATGGATATTACACTGGCTCAGCTCTGACTCTCCACCTGCCCACTTAAGCTTAATGCTTAAAATAGCACAGCGACAGATACCATGTGCTGTGGCACAGTTAAAACACACACACACACAATGGGCCTCATGCAAGAACATGTTTTTATAAGCATTTGTAAATCCTTTGTATTTTTTTATTAAGCAGTGTCAGTACAAATCAGCCACACCCACACACCAACAATTAATTGCACCTGTGTGTAAGCGTGCACACGTTCATGAGAAGTAACAATTTGCATACGTTACACCCCAATACTACCATATAAGGCTACTCTTCCCACAGTATCTGACAGGAAGTTCATTCAGAAGAATACCATTGAAGTTAAAGAAAAAAAACGTTTATAAGGTCTGAAATTGAAGTTGTCTTGTCAGAGATCTGAAGCAGAAAGAGGATCATTTTAAGTCTTTTGAACAGCGATATTTTAACAGGATCTGCTAAAAAGAAAGAGGGGCAGTATAACAGAAGCTGTAAATGTTATCTATAGTGACAGATCTGCATAAATACATACCGTGGCAATCTAAAGCGTGACAGCAACTTAATCCGCACACTGTTGGAAAGCATGCTCTCTTCCCAGGACCTGACACGCTCAGGCTTCCACAAGTCAGCCATGACCTCCTGTAAGAGGGTACTTCACACTGACTTTATTTAAAAAAGATATATAGAGAAGACTTAACTGTAATTATTATAACTTAAACTGATTTGTAGTCAGGGATGTAAATATTGATATATACGGATGAATGTCCGAATAGAGCCATTCAGTAAAAACTAAAGTTGTATCACAGCAAATTTTTACAACAAACTTTTACAACTGGTCTTCACCAGAGAATTGAAAATGCTAAAATTCACATAAGTTGTTTGTACTTGACCAGGGGACCATCTTCCATATGTTTGGAAAGTCTCCCACATGACTTTTGATGAACACTAAACCTATTTTTCTGTGAGTTTTGGTCAACTTTTGGTTGGGCTGCCTCACCAGGCATGTTTGTTGTGGTGCCATATTCTTTACATGTTGTGATGATGTATTTGATATATTTAACTACTCCGTTTTTATAACTCAACAACTTGTTTGGATGTGTTTGGAGAGTTCCTTGGTCTACATGGTGTCACGTGTTTGGTGATTTCTCTTGATTTGTGGTGTTGCAGACTCTGAGTCCTTTATATATATAAAGGAGAAGAAGAGGCACAACAGCTTTCATCTCCGTTGAACCCATTGCATTCTGCACATTCCCTGGCAAGACCGAGTCACCAACACCGAGGTCCTCCAGCATGCTGGCATTCCAAGCAGGTTCGCCCTACTTAGCCAGAGGTGCCCAAGGTGGTTAGTCCATGCCTGCCAAATGGAGCCTGGCTACAAGGACATTTTGTATGGGGAACTGAATGAGGGCACCCACCACTGAATGAACGTCCACACCTCTGCTTCAAAGATGTCTGTAAACTTGACATGAAGCTGGCAGGCATCGACACAAACACCTGGGAAAGCAAAGCTGACAACCGCACTCTGTGGAGGGCCACAGTCAGAAGCGGAGTCCAGAGAGCAGAGGAGTCCAGAACTGCTTGCTTTCCGACAAAGTTAGCCATCTCCCTTGGCATGCAGCCGATGCGGAGGAAACTGTCATTCCAGAATGGGACTGTTCAGCCACTCTAGGAAATGCTTCCAGCACTGATCCTTCCATTTGCCAGGCCATCATCTCCTGAGATGGACAGATGCTGATGTCGATATATAAATATATATATATATATAAATTAAAAATATACCATATATATAAATTATTTTTTTTAATACTTTTTTTTTACTTCACCAATTAAGACTATTCTGTATAGGTCTACTGTATAAAAGATTACAGGTTGTAGAACAGCAAAATATGAAAAGTGCCTAAAAAGGGGTAAATAGTTTTGCAAGCCACTGTATATCACATTTTCCCCACTTGTCATCTTTTGTAGAAAAATATAAATAACTTTTTTTCAGACTTCAACAACAATTAAACAACACGTGGAGTATATGTGTTCTCTGGGTGCTTGCATGGGTTTCTGCCGAGTACTCCGCTTTCCTCCCACAGTCTAAAGACATCCACAGTTCTAAATTTGCCCCTAGGTGTGAGAGTGAGTGTGAATGGTTGTGTGAGTTCTGTCCCTGCAATGGTCTGGCGAGCTGCTCAGGGTGTACCCCGCCCTTGCCCAGAGTCGGCTTTGATGGGCGCCAGTATCCCCGCAACCCTAATTAGTATTAAGCGGATTAGAGAATGAATGAATGAATCAATGAATGAATTATTTTACAAACCCCCTGATTGCAATGTAAACAGAACCAGAGCTGGTGCTCATATTCATCGTTCTCTAGATCATTTAGTAAGTGGTGATCTACTTTATCTATTCTGTTTTTATATTCTCTTGAATTAACACATATGCAACACATGCAAAGAGACCTCTGATGCTACTCCCTTTCCACAACTGCAGCCTCAACTGATCGATATCGTACAATGCCAACAGGCAGTAAAGTCCAACTCAGAGCTGTCACTATGGTAACTGTTGTCCTATTTCCGATCTGCTCATCAATGGAGGCTGAATCAAAGGACCGGTACAGGGAAATGGCTGACCCATTTAACCCAGAGCATCCAATAGTGAGACCCCTCTTTGGTGACCATCGTACCTCCAGCAAGGACAACGACAGCAAGAGTCGTTCAAGACAGAGGAATAATGAGTGTGCTAGGATCTGGATTCTGTTCTCGTGTCTACTTGTTGTTCCAGCTGATGGCCATGTGGCTCCACATAAGGCCACTATGTGAAGGTAAGAGGATTGTATCAATTCCTGTGCGCCTTTTTCTTTACCCAGAGAAAGAGATAGAGGTGCAAGACTTGGCTGAGATGCAGAGAGAGTAAGAGGAGGTGGCTGTCTTAAGAAACAAGCTCCAGGAAAGAACATGCAGAAGTCTGAGCACTACAGGGATTTGGATAGGTTTTTATTTTTACTACTGAATTTCTATCCTGACTCTCTTTTCTCCTCTTACTATGTTGCCTATATTACTTACTTAAAGCTGGGGTTTAAAAATGCGTTGTTAATTTTGATAAAATTAATATTAATAATATTTTTAAATAATATTTTGTTTACTTATTAAAACTTAAGTGCTTACTATTTCTAAACTCACTCACAGGGGAACCTTTATTTATTATCATTGTTATTAGATTCAAGTTGGTTTCAAAACCTGCATTGAATTTTTAAGGAAACAAAATAAATAGGTTAATAACTATAAGATGCTTAATTTGGAAAAAAAGTAACTTTAATAATTCCTAGCTATGTTTTCCAGGACTGTAAGGTAATATAATATGGTCACAGGGATCTCAGCTGACTCCTGGCAAAGGCGGGGTACACCCAGCCAGTCCATCAAAGGTCCGACACACACATATAAACTAGTTAGAGTTTTATAGGCCACATACTACATGGACACATGAGAAAGCCTAGTCTGTAAAGGTGTGTTTGCACACTTATTCAAAATTTTAGTATAAACTACAAGGAAATACAAGAAACTCAGACTAAAACAACATGTTTATAGTTCATATTTATATATGTTAACTGTGACAGAGACTGTTCTGGTGAATCGTGGGCTTTGAGAGGAGCTAAGATGGTAGAGCAACATATGTGACCCATCACAGCGAAGTGAGTCTTAAGTCAGAAATTAGTTGAATTTTACATGTGATTTTCTCCAAAGTTGCATGCTTAAAAGGCTGAAAATTCCCAGCAGGATTTGGTTAGTTACTGGACAATTATGTTAGAAAATTTGGTATCATTTTAAGGTTTAGGATATCAGCTACAAAACGGAACTCAAAATTTATAATTTCTTAATACCCACTTTGCTGTGATTGGTCACATGTGTTGTAGAGATAACAGGCGTGCATTCTCATTTAGAGGTTAGCCTACATGCTACATGAACACAGAGGAAAACTAATGAAAAATTTTTTGTATATACTACAAGGGAATACAAGAAAAACAGGCCTGTGGCCTTGAGAAAGTGTGAGGGTCTGTAATTTCGACTCAAACATTACCAGCTTGAAATAACGATTTATTTAACCGAAATCCCGGCCCAATCAGATCATGCCATTTCTGTATAGTACACACCAATGTCTTTTATCCCCCAGGTAGCAAACCAATCAGACTGTCTCATTTACTTGTAGTATATTAAAGTGGAAATTTGTTTAATCCTGTTTACCTTCTGCTGATTATTAGTTTATGGTTTGCGTTACAGGTCATGATCATGTGGTTATTTCTAAGAGGTGAAAGCTAACTATGACCCACATAGGTTTGTTCACATGTATGTGGTACCACACACACACACACACACACACACACACACCCACCCACACACACCCACCCACACACACCCACCCACACACACACACACACACACACACACACACACACATGCAAACATGCCATGGAAAGAGCCAAATTTCCATTAACACACCCTAGTACACAACCCCGAAACCTCATGCACAGCAGAGAGAAACCAATCTATCTAGTCAGCCTGAAGGGTGTTCAAGCTTGTTCGGTTTTATTAAGCAATGCTACATTCTCACTACAAAGCACATTAGCATATGTACATCAGAAGGATTGAGCATCTGACACACTGAACATTTATATCTTTATGTTTTCATTCATTTGCCGAACCTCTTAATCCTATTAGGGTTGCGGGGAGGCTGGGGCCTACCTCACCTGACTTTTGGTGAGGGCAGGGTACACCCTGGACAGCTCGCCAGTCCATCACACGGTCAACACACAACCATTAACACACATACACACACACTCATATCTTGGGGCAATTTGGAACAGCCAATTAACCCTAGTGTGCATGTCTTTGGACTGTGGGAGTAAAGCAGAGTACCCAGAGGAAACCCATGCATGCACAGGGAGAGCCTGCAAACTTCACACAGAAATGCCCTTGCTTAACACAGGACCCTCTTGCTGTGAGGCGGACATTTTAACCACTACACCACCATGCCAACCCAACTTTTATATATTATACTATTAAATGAATTACGTTGTACACTGTTGTGAATGTTGTAGTTATGATGTTAAACCCATTAGGCTCTTTTGTTTTGTGTTAACAGCTTCATATAATGGGCGCCAGCCTCCCCGCGACCCTAATTAGGAGCTTCATATAATGCAAAGCAGTGAGGCTAACAATAATTTAGACTTAAATGAAATATGTGACCCAATCTGGCAAAATGAGTCACAGTGACCAAAAATTCAAAATTGAGTGGTACAAATTTGGTGGTAATATCTTGAAAATTGACTAAGTAATGGCAAAATGAAGTTTGTGATGAGACGCCTATAAATTTCACAGAAAATGGAGAAAAACGCATTTAAAGTTTATGGC
>JAOUQZ010000034.1:8514187-8554024 GCA_028564935.1 Neosilurus hyrtlii
TATGTGAGAGAGCGTGAGGATGGAGGTGTGAGAGAGAGCGAGGATGGTATGTGAGAGAGCGTGAGGATGGAGGTGTGAGAGAGAGCGAGGATGGTATGTGAGAGAGCGTGAGGATGGAGGTGTGGGAGTGTATTGATGTTTTGTTGTTACCTGGTGGCTCTGTTTGCAGAGATAGTCAGGCAGTTAAATGCCCTCAGCAGTTTAGATGAAGACGCAGATGAAGATCCAAAGCACGTCCTCAAAGCAGCCTGTTCTCCTTCAGGTCTTCAGCTTTAACTTTCCTCCTGTCACCCGTCTTCTCACTCTCTCACCCTGTCTCCCACCTCTCTCCCTCTTTCTCTGTCTTTCTCTCTCTCTTACCCTGTTCTCACTATCTCTGTCCTCTTTCTCACACAACCTGTTCTTTCTCTCTCTTTCTTTCTCTCTCTCTCTCTCTCTCACACACACACACACCCTGTCCTCACTCTCTTTCTTTCTCACACCTTGCCCCCCCCTCTCTCACACACACATGCACACCCTGCCCCCCCCTGCTTGTTTTGCTCACCTTTTGTATTGTGGTGTTTGTCGTATTCGACGCCGTTCAAAAACATGTCAAGTGATTTTGGGTTCAGTTCCATTTTCTTGAAATGTCGCCTTTATTTTTTTTGTGTGTGTTTTGTGGTTGATTTTTGAGTTTTTTTTTTTTTCTTTTTTTTTTTTTCTGCAGTTTGTAGTGAACCAGGCCTCCCTCATTGGCCTGCTGTGGCTGCTTCCTGGTACTGACTCCGCCCCTTTATGGGAGGGTTATATAAAATCCTTCTGATCTCTCTGTATTATTATAAACCTTTGTGTGTGGATGAAAACTCCGAGGTTCACTCCAAAACGCAGTTATTTTTCCTGCATCTGTTTTGTGTTTTATTTTCCATATTAACTCTAAGCATTTTTCACACATTCATTATATTTTAATTCCAATTCTCCCGAGTCATAATCATGTAATAACGTGATGTACGTGTGCACATGTTCGTGGATCGTCTGCTTCTGCTCACACCTGGTTGTTTTGCTCAGAGTTGATCAGTAAGCTGAACTTCCTGGAGGAGGACACGCCGGAGCAAACCCTCACCTGCTCCAACCCCTTCGAGGAGACTGGTGACCCTGTGGATCTCAACCCATTCTGTGATCCTGATGAGGAGGGTATGACCTTTAACCCCTCTTGAATGGCCCCTAAATAAAACACTCACTTAAAAAAAATTGGTTCTTGTTATCAGAGATGAGTATTATTAAATTTTTTTAGACTAAAAATATGTTTGTGTTTAAATTCACTCTAAATTATATTTTGATGCTCAGTTTTGTGTGAAATCAAAAATAAATCACTGCTCTGTTATGTGGTCATGTGATCAAGATGTAGCCACCATCACCGTTTAGTTCTGTCCTGTTGCTTGTGTGTCGTCCATCCAGAATCAGGCCCAGCACACCCCCAGGAGTCCACCCTAAAACACGAAGACTCCTCGCATCCCCTGAACCCATTCGACGAGCCGGATCCAGAGCCAGACCCAGAGCAGCCCGAGTACAAGAACCCCTTTGATGAACCCGAACCGGAGAACTTACCCCCAAAAGGCGGCGTCAGGAAGATCCCTCGCCCGGTGGACATGAGCAAATACCTGTACGCCGACAGCAGCAAGACGGAGGAAACCGAGGAGCTGGATGAGTGAGTGGGAGATGATGGGACAGAGTGAGAGAGGGGTTGGTGAATACAGGTGTAGAGAAGAAAGTGTCATTTCCATCGTAGATCATGTACATCATCACCGCGCCGCTGCGTGACGGAGATTTAATCCCGATAGTGTTACAGCCGTTTAACGCACTGCAGCTTCATGACTTCAGTCTCCTTCACTTTAATTCTTTAATATTCTCTTTATTTCCTTTCTTTAAAATCTCTTTCTTTTTTAATTTCCTTCTTTTTATTCCTTTTCTTTAATTCTCTTCCTGTAAATTCCTTTCCGTCGCATCGTTTCTCTCCCTTCAGTTTTATATTGAACTTCTTCTAAATTCTGCACCTCCTTCAGTTCCTCCCTTCCTTTCCATGTCATTCATCTATTTCCTCCTTCCTTCATTCTTTATTCTCTTCCAACCATCTGTCCAGTCTGTCCATCCATCATTCCCTCTTTCCCTCCTTTCATCCCTTCTGCTGTCCATCCATCCTCTCCCTTTTTTCCTCCATCCTGCCATCCTTTCCTCTTTCCCTCCAGCCAACCCTCCCTCTGTATATCCATTTCTCCTTTTTTCCCTCCAACCGTCTATCCCTTTCTCTTTCCCTCCAGCCCACCCCCTCCCTCTAGTCCTCCCGCTTCATCCAGGTCAGTGTTTTGGTATCTACTCCTGGAACGCTCGGCGCAGGGCAGAAGCGCGGTGCACGAATTCCACACAACAGAATTCAGATATTACTTTTGTGACTTGGGTGGGCGTGATAGTATAGTAAGATGGAGGAGACGGAGGGAGGGTGTGCATGAGAGAGAGAGAGAGAGAGAGAGAGAGAGATAAGCACATGTTTTTAGTTGAACAAGGCGGCTGTTCATGGCATTCTCCAGTTCTCTCGGTCTCTCTCTCACTTACTCTCTCACACGCTCCCTTTCTCTCTCACACTCTCTCTCTCTCTTTCTTTCTCTCTCTCACACTGTTTCTGATAGGTTAAAAAGAGAGTGAAAGAGTGAAGGGTTACTTCGTCTGTTGGGTTTTCCTTTTATGACCTCTCTTACACCCACACACATCCATATTAAATACATCCATGGCTGAGTTTCCTCCCTTCCGTTTCCTTTTCTTTTTCTCTTTTTCACCTGTGTGTGTGTGTGTGTGTGTGTGTGTGTGTGTGTGTGTGTGGTGTGTGTGTGTGTGTGTGTGTGACTGACCTTGTCTTTCATCTGATTAGCTTTCTTTCCATTGTGGTTGCGTGTGTGTTGAGTGAAGGTTCCTTGCACAGCGGTGTGTATTGATGCCCTGCATGTCTGCCTGTCAGTGAGTGCATCACTGGGGTCAGAGGTCAGAGTTCACAAGGTGTGACCTCCGGAACACCTGGTTGCTCTGGAACTCAGTGGAGCATTTTATTGGTTCATACAGCTCTGATGCTCCTCTTACACTGAAACACACACACACACACACACACACACACAATACTGCCCAGTGATTTGACTGATTGTTGTTTTTTAAAAGTTATAAAGACACATTGAGACACTTCATCATGAACCTTTTGCATCTGGAAATCTGTGAACGATCACAGCAGCTTGTTTTTGTACAGATCTGGATGTTTTTACAGGATTAATTTATTCCTTTTAGTGAGTAGAAAAAGTGTTTAAACATATTTAGATGACTAAGTAAAGAATATAACAGCAGTTTCCCGACACAAATAGTTTATAAAATCATGAGGACGTACTGATGTAGGAGTAAAATGATCACGCGGTTCTTTCATTTGTTGTAAAATAAACAGTAGGAATTTGTTCTGGAAGAAGCAGCCGCCACAGGGACATTTATGTTTAATCTTTGCAGAAATAAAGTATTTAAATCATTGATGTGAAATTATCCCGGCTTCTGATAATCTTGGCTAGTCCATGAAGGGGGAGTGAGTGCGGTTTGTCTCAGAATGTAGATAATTTACATCTGTTTGTCTTTTTAAAATTATAATGTTTTGTTTTAAAGAAATAAAAACGGTGGCGCCGTGAGCAGAGCGTGATGCGTATTAATATTCTCTCTCTCTCATTTAAAGATCCAACCCGTTCTACGAGCCCAAGTCAGACGGTCCGGAGGAGTCCAATACAGAAAGCGCGGCTGCATCGAAGAATGTCAAAAGGCGTGCACCACTTCCCCCAGCTGCCCCCCCAGTGACCGCCGCTCCCTCTGCAGTGCCCAGTGACCCCAGACCAGCTGTGCCTGACAAAGTGTCCATCACATGCCCTGCGCTAGGCCTGAGAGAGCTGGTCTCTTCCTCACCAAAGGTACCGAGTCTTCCTCATCTTCTCACGGTCCAAAAACATCAGCGTCCGGCTACGACTCACCGCCCCCGCCCCACCCCCCATTCTTATCTCTTGCACCACTTTCTTTTCTTTCCTGCACCCTCACTCGACTGCTTGCATCTCTCTCTGTTCCTCCTTCGCTCCATCCCTCCTTTCTGCTGTTCTGCGCCTGTCCTTTGCATATGCCATTTGAATACAGGCATGCATTATGCTCCTTATGCATGCGTGATGAATCTGCTCGCCCGATGCTTTGGTGCCTGTAATTAAGCTGCTCCGTGCTCGAGCTGCGCCGGAGGAGGGAGGGAGCGAGTGAGGGCCTAGGGCATAGGGTGTAGGGGGTGCGACACTGCCCACGTTTGCAAATAAGAACAAGCACCAGTGATCAGGGCAGGGCTTAACTGCGGGCAGCTTCCAACGGAGTGTGTTTTTTATTTACGGCCCCCCGTGTGCGTGTGTGTCTGTGCGTTAATGTGGTCTGTATTTAATTATGGCCGAGGTTTATCAGAGAGCAGCACTCGTGCGTGTGTGTGTCCGCGACAGAGGCCTGGCCCAAACTTAAACACATTTAATTACCCAAAAGCATTGGCCTGTGAGCAGGAACACACAAGCGCTCGTCCGTACACACACACACACACACACACACACACACACACACACACACACACACACACACCCTCTGTGCTGCCACTCTGTGTGTGTCAGTGGGAGAGAGAGTGTGTGTCTGTGAGATTGTGTGAGTGTGAGCCTGTGAGTGTGTGTAGGAAGTGTATATAGGAATTGTGAGTGCGTGTGGCTAGGAAGTGTGTGTGTGGGAGAGTGTGTGTGTGGTAAATGTGGGTAGGACGTGAGAGAGTGTGTGTGTGTGTGTGTGTGTGTGTGTGTATAGCGAGGGTGTGTGTGTGTATAGCGAGGGTGTGTGTGTGTGTAGCGAGGGTGTGTGTGTGTGTAGCGTGGGTGTGTGTGTGTAGCGAGGGTGTGTGTGTGTGGGTGTGTGTATAGCGAGGGTGTGTGTGTGTGTGTGTAACGAGGGTGTGTGTGTGTGTGTGTGTAGCGAGGGTGTGTATGTGTGTAGCAAGGGTGTGTGTGTATAGCGAGGGTATGTGTGTGTGTAGCGAGGGTGGGTGTGTGTGTGTGTGTGTATAGCGAGGGTGTGTGTGTGTGTGTAGCGAGGGTGTGTGTGTGGGTGTGTGTATAGCGAGGGTGTGTGTGTGTGTGTGTGTGTGTAACGAGGGTGTGTGTGTGTGTAGCGAGGGTGTGTATGTGTGTAGCGAGGGTGTGTGTGTATAGCGAGGGTATGTGTGTGTGTGTGTATAGCGAGGGTGTGTGTGTGTGTGTGTGTGTATAGCGAGGGTGTGTGTGTGTGTGTGTGTGTAGCGAGGGTGGGTGTGTGTGTGGGAATATTTCTGTCCCTCAGTTTATTTGGATTATATCATATATTGGATTTTTCTTGTTAATAACATAGTTTTCATTCAGATTACAGAAAACATCTGACTGAGGCATTTTTACAGGAGAGGTATTTATATATGAGAGATTTTACAGGAGAGATATTTTAAAGAGTCCTATTCAAAATGCCATATAGTCAGTTTTTTAAAGTTAAAAGACCTCTTCCTCGTCTTCTTTTTATAAACAATTTTATCGAATAATGACGGTAGCAGGACAGCCATCACATTAACAGGACTGAGCAAAGTTGACAAGAAAGACACTCTTCACATATTTTTACTAAAAACTTTTGAAATTCATTACAGTGCAGTTACAAGAAAAGCTTTGTTTTTAAATTTTCAATCTTCTCAAATCTCTTTATTTTTAACACAAAATAAGACGAAAAAACAAGAAAATAAATAAATAACTCAGTTATAAATAAATAAAATAATAATAATGAAAATAATAATAATCTTATTTATAATAATTAGATTTCTCTAGTCAGCGACTATATGAGGTTTCTTCAGTCTTCTATATCTGCTGTATTTAGATACTAATGTCTGTATTAACAGTTCTTTAACCTTCAAACTTCTTCTGAAAATGAATTATCCTAAACATGAATGGAACATTAAAGAACATGAACTGTTCTTCTGAATGTGGCGTTTCTTGCCTTCAAGTTCCAATTAATCATTTAGCTGAGGCACAGAGAACGTCATTTCTGCTTCCTTTTTCTTGTAACCACAGCACGGTGGTCGGCAGATAAAAGCCCGATAGCAGTCTCCTTTGTTTTTTTGTCTCCTTTGCTCAAAGGTCATGTCTTTTATAATGACATGAACACCATGCCATTTGTAGATGGTAGGAAGTACTGGGATTGCGAGCGCAAAAAAGGCGACTGCTCGCGGACTATTATCCACCGTGCTGCTGTTACAGGAAAAGGAAGCGGAAATGACACCGTGCTGCTGTGGATGTCATTTGTTTTGACTCCTTTTTACATCATACATCAGTGCAACCCTATAATTGGTCCGGGTTACCAGGGACTGTTATTGTCGATGGACAGGTGTCGCTATGTGACTGCAGACTACATTAGGCTGCACTACACTTTTCTTTTATCCTGCCGCATATGCAACACTTTTATTTTGTCAGTGAGAGAAAAACAGAGACCTCATATTAACTCTCTATGTGCCATTGACGTGTGTTTTTTTTTTTTTAAGTTGAATTTTTAAAGTGTTGTGAACGCAGCGCATTAGGGTGAATGTCCTCGTGTGCCCAATAGAAACAAGGCACCATGGTAGGTTTGTTTAGCTTCGCGCACAACACTGTAAACACTGTATCAAACTCGCGGTAAGATTAAACTTTTATATTAAGGCGGGGTAATAGAAGGCGCAATTGGCCCTTGGGCCGCGAGTGTGAGACCCCTGATTTAAAGGCACAGGAACCCTTTGCAGGTTTTTTTGGATTAATTAACTGATTAGCATGTGACATGCTGAAAGTACAATATTGAACCTTTTCACAATATTAAAACTTTCTGAGATTTTGGATTTGGGGTTTTCATAAGCTGTAAGCCATAATCAAAATTATAACAAATACAGGTTTGAATTATTTCACTCTGCATGTAAAGGGTCTATACAACATATTAGTTTCACCTTTCAGCTGAATTACTGAAATAAATAAACTTGTGCACAATATTCAAATTTTTTGAGTTTCACCTGTAAAAGAAGAAAAATTACTTTTAATAAGACTGATCACCATTGTACAGGTCATTAACATTTTAAAATGTACAAAACATACAATATTTTTGCTTTCTTTCTTCATGGTCTCAGTGAGCCCCATAGCACCTTTATTTTATACATACATGTTACTACTTCTGTTAGGGGTCATCACAGTGGATTATCCTTTTTCTCACTCTGTCCTTCCACCAATATAGCCTTTATACCTCATTTACACATGTCCAAACCATCTCAATCTGGCTTCTCTTACTTTATCCACAAACACTCCTAACTGTTCTTTCCCAACCCTGTTCCTGGAGAAATACCTTCCTGAAGACTCCAACATTAATCATGAAGCCATGAAACCATCTGCTCATTGCTTTAAAAAGTTCTTGATCAGCTAAAATACATGTTTTAGATTTTGGTTGGAGGGAAAACCTGTAGGAAGGTAGCTCTCCAGGCACAGTTTTTGATATATATATTTGCTTGGAATTCTGTCCATTCTTGTCACTCCCAGAGAAAATCACAGCATCTTCATTTCTGACACTTCCAGCTCCCACATTTGCATTTAAATCTGGAGATCCATGTGAGTACAGGAAAGTACAGTCTGAGGAAATCAATAAAAAATGGCAAGGGACACTACAAACAGAACGTGGAGTCCTGCTACAGTAGATCAAATATCAGGCACATGTGAAGTGGGCTAAAGACTATCACTGAATACCAGGGGAAAGGCTACAACATGGGGCAGGTGACTGCTTCTCTACCTGAGGAGCTGAACACCTTCAATGCCAGCTTTGAGAACCACAGCAAGCCGGAGTTTCTGACAGAGAACAACTGTCCTTTTCAGATCCCTTAGGCAAATGTGTGTAAATACTTTAAAAAGGTAAACACATGGAAGGCTTCTGGACCAGACAACATCGTAGGCCGTGTTCTCAAAATGTGCACAAGAAATGGCAGATGTCTTCACAGACATTTTTAACCTTTCCCTGCTCTTATCTGAAGTCCCTACATGCTTCAAGAGGTCCACCATCGTCCCTGTCCCTAAGAAACTTAATGTGAGCTGCCTCAATGACTATCGCCCAGTAGCACTCACCTCAATCATCATGAAGTGCTTTGAGCATAGGGTCAAAGCTCACATCACACCTTCACTGCCTGCTACACACGACCCATTTCAGTTTGCCTACCGGTCAAACAGATATACAGGTGATGCACTAGCGCTGGCTCAGCACACTGCTCTCTCACACCTGGACCACAAAAACACTTATGTGCAAATGCTCTTTATTGATTACAGCTCGGTTTTCAACACAATAATTCTATTTAGGCTTGTCATGAAGCTCCGGGATCTATGCCTCAGTGTCTCCTTATGCAACTTGATCCTGGACTTCCTGATGGGCAGACCACAGGTGGTGCGGATCAATGGAGGGATGTCCTCCGCACTGACGCTCAGCACCGGTGCCCCTAGGGATGTCTGCTGAGCCGCCTGCTGTATATCTTGTTGTCCCCCATGACTGTACGGCCACACACAGCTCCAACACCGTTATCAAATTTGCAGACGACACCACCAGGATCGGCTGCATTTCAGATGGAAACGAGTCTGCTTACAGAGCAGAGGTGAATGCCCTGACATCATGGTGCCAGGATATGGAGGTCTCAACCATATCCACATCGAGAGGACTGAGATGGAGAGAGTCAACTGCTTAAGGTACCTGGGGATTAACATCACTGAGAATCTGAGCTGGTCACATCATGTGGGAGTGATCACAAAAGCAGTGAGACAATGGTTCTTTTTTCATTAATGGCTGAGGAGGTTCGGAATGGACTCCAGAATACTCACCAACTTCTACCGATGCACCATCAAGAGTATTCTGTTTGGCTGCATCACTACCTGGTACAGCAGCTGTAATGCTCTGGACTGCAAAGCACTACAGAGGTTGGTCAGATCAGCACTACACATCACCAGGACTGAACTGCCATCTATCCAGGACCTCTACACTCAGGGTTTAGAAGAAAGGCCCAGTGGATCCCCTCTGATCCCAGCCACCCCAGCAACACACTCTTCAAGCTCCTGCCATCGGGCTGATGGTACAGGAAATTCAAATTCATTTGTCACGTACAAAATCATACACAGTACAATATGTAGTGAAATGCTTGTTATGACTGTCCTATCTTTGAAAAATAAAAATAAAAACTATCAGTATCAAGAAGAAAAAAGTTTTATGAATAATAATGTGTAAAGTGTCGGTGCAGTATGCACACAAAGATGTCCAGTGAGTGTGGTTGTTGTGAGTGCAGAGTGGTGCAAAGTGTACAAAGAATGCAATTTGTGCATGTAACAATCAGCTGAGGTAGAAAGTAATGTTCATGTGGAGGGTAGATTTACAAAGTCCAGGTACTAGGTGTTCTGTTTGAGGGCCTGAATGGCCTGTGGGAAGAAGCACCTCCTCATTCGCTTAGTGTTTGCTTTCAAGTAACGGAAACATTTCCCTGACCACAACAGAGTCCATTGTTGGGATGGCTGAGGTCCTTCATTATCTTCCTGGCCTTGGTCCTGCACCGCTGGCTGTATATAGTGTCCAGGTCAGGAAGTTCGATACGGATGGCACACTCTGCTGTTCGCACTGGAGAGCTTGCCTGTCCTGTTTGGTGTCATTTCCAAACCAGGCTGTGATATTTCCCGTCAGGATGCTCTCATTGGTGCAGGTATAGAAAGTCTTTAGCACCCTTGAGGGCAGTTTAGTCTAAGATGATAGAGATGCTGCCGGGCCTTCTTCACCAAAGAGTTAAAATGACAGGGACATGTCAGGTCCTGCGTGATGTAAACACCTAGGTAGAGGAAACTATCCACTCTCTCCACTGGGGTCCCGTTGATAGTCAAAGGCTGGTAATTCCTCGCCTGCTTTGTGCTGAAGCCCACTATCAGCTCCCCAGTCTTGGTGAGGTTGAGGAGGAGATGGTTGTCCTTGCACCATAATTCCAGGTATCTAACCTCCTCTAGGTAGGCAGTCTCATCGTTGTTAGAGATCAGGCCCACCATAACAGTATCGTCCACAAACTTAATGATGTTGGTGGAGCTGGGAGTGGCCACACAGTCGTAGGTATATAAAGAGTATAGTAGGGGGCTCAGAACACAGCCCTGGGGGGCTCCAGTGCTGAGGGTAAGTGAGGGTGAGACATGGTTGTCCAACCACACCAGATCCAGGACAATCTGCACACTCATTGTACAGACACCAGCTCTACATTGCAACCACACTGCACTACAACCACTTCAGTATTTTTGTATTTATCCAACGGTGTACACACACATATTTTATATATATATATACACAGTATGTGTGTGTGTGTGTATATATATATATATATATATATATATATATATATATATATATATATACATATATATACATATATACATACACACACACACACTCCAATGTCCATGCAATTGACGGAGACATGCAGGAAGGGTGAGAAGTTGTCCTTCAGACCCCCTGTATGTCTCCATCAACATTCTCAAAACAAATATGCCATCTGTGGTTCTCTTCCATAGCATGAAACCATACTGCTGTTCACAGATCACCACCTCTCCTCTCAGTTTGTATTCCATATTTCGCATTAATGACATAATCCTAACATCTGCAAAAGTATTTTGTAAATATAACAAGTAAAAACTATGAAAATATGACCACAAACTCGGAAATATCACCATGACATTTAAACCAGATGCTGAACAAACAATGGTAACTAAACGTGATTGATGCTTATATGCCACAGATTCTAATCACACACAATTACATGGGTATAGGCTTGATAACGCACAATAAAAAATTTGCATTTTATACAAATAAATGACTTTTAAACCTAATATTACATTAAAAAAACACAAATTACTGCCTCCCTGGAACTAGAAAATGCCTCTGTAATTGTAATATGAGGCTGGGCATGACTATGTCACCCGTTAGTTACTTGTTGCTCTAAAAAAATGAAAAAAGTCTGACAATAACAGGGTTGATGATTTCATGCTAATTTAAATGATTTACATTTTTGAGAAAAAATATATATGTCAAAACTATTGTTTAATAATAAGATTATGCTTGAAACTATCTGCAAATGTGAAATTTTTATCATTGTTCCCACAATATACAAATTAAACATCCTGCTGAAAAAGAACAAAACAGTAAGGGATGGGCCAAATCCTTATCCATATCAAATAAAATGTATAATTTAACGCTACACTGATGGAAGTGTGCAGTACTGTAGTATTATTTTTTCGAATTTGTTGGTAAAAATAGGACTGATTATTTTCTAAGGCACTAATTTCAAGTAATGACCCATGTACATAATTTACATCAAATACATATGGTAAATAAACATTACTGCAATCATTATTACTTAGTACAAGTTTTTGAATTCAAAATAAAAATCATTGCTAAGATTCTTCACCTGTACATCTTTGACATCTTGGGTGCCAATATTTCCAGGCAGGGAGAAGATGCTGTCCTGACCATATCCAAGAGAGCCTCTGTAATTAACTGTAAGAAACTCTTATTAGGTGAATCAGACTGTGCATAAGCTATTATTGAACAAACTGCATGACTGAATGCTTTTTTTAATTCTGGCCTTATTATTATCATAAAAGTTTACTTTAATATTACTGGATAAGGAATCATTATGACTAAAGCACCAAATAAACTGATGCTTGATCCCACATTATCAAAATGCGCCCACATGTTGGAAGGGCAAATGATGAAAAATGACGCTGGTTTAAGATCAAGCAGGTTCAGGCTATTATGGTGAACCTCAAACTACACTGAGCAGTATGTTCTTAAACCAAAGAAATGCACATTGATTTTTATGGGAAAAAACCCAAACAACAAAATTCTCTTTTTCTACTCTTAAAATTTTGGCACCACCACTATATCTTCCTGGGCACCATCTTTCACATTATACTTCAAAGTACACTTCCTTATTCAACAAGAAAGCTTGGCAAAGTATGTGCTTCTTATGATAACTGGACAAGATTATTCTTCCACATGTTACTTGGGTAAACTACACAACTATACAGTATCCTGACATCAACCGTTATCACCCGCTAGCTTACAAACTAAAAGCAGTACAACACAATGGCCAAAAAAGTCACTGGCTGCAAACTATCACTGCTTATACAGTGGTGCTTTTAAGTTTGTGAATTTTTCTACATTTCTGCATAAATATGACCTTACTCATCATCAGATTTTTACAAATTCTTAAAGTAGATAATAAAATCCCGATGAAACAAGTGAAACTAAAATATCATAATTGGTCTTTTATTTATTGCTGAAAATTATCTAATATTTCATATTCTTAAGTGGCAAATTTATATGAACCTCTAGGATAAGCAGGTAAAGGGTTTAAAGATGAAATCAGTGTCAGGTGTTTTTAATCAATGGGGTGACAATCATCCCCTCTCACATTGGCTAATGTTAATTATTAGTCCAGAATCAGCGTAACACCTGCAAACAATATTGAAGTGCATGGTTTGGTTACAAGGAGAAGTTGAAATGTTCTCCAAAAAGAACATCACTGACTGTCTGCAGTTTGGTAGCCATCAGGTTGCCAAGTCATTAATCTATTGGAAAATTGTGTACATAGATGAGACTAACATACAGTAGAGTGCAATGAAGATTATACACAACCACTTGTCTAAAAGGGCTCCTGATAAAAAGAAGTACAAAATTACTTCTCTATGAATTTTTTGGGAAAATGTATTGAACAATGCTACTGTAGCCAATTTTTCTTGGTATTTTCAGTGTTCATTGCCTTCAAGACCATTGTTCAATACATTTTCACCCAAACAATTTTAGAGTAAAAAAGTAAATTTTTAACTTCTTTTTATAAGAAGCCCTTCAAAATAAAATTGACGATGTAAAATCTTCACTGCGCATTACTGTAGAATAATTGTTTAAATGAGAATTGTTATTTGTAAAAAGAAAGGCACTGCATTCCTGTACAAGAACCTTATTTTATCTCAGTTTGGGCTGCTTTTGCTGTATCTAGGGCAGGATGAATTACATAGACAGCAGGACTACTTAATACTTATAGAATTCTACCTAATACTTGGGAACATATCAAAACTTTGGTCTGTGAACCAAATCTCAATAGAAAGTGGGCCACGCATTAAGACAATGAACCAATGATACATACACAAGTGGTTATACCAAAGAATTGTTAAAGAAGCAAAAAAAATGTTTTGGAAAGGTCAAGTCAGAGCCCTGGCCTTTATCAAATAGAAATATAGGATTCCTCAACCCATGTCAGCTTTCCAACTATAGACCAATATCAATCCTTACCTTTTGCTCCAAAATCTTAGAAAAAGCACATTGGTTATGTTCAAATGTATGTAAGAATAACATTCATGAAATGTATCAGTCAGGATTTCCGCCTCATCGTAACACAGAGACAGCACTATTGAAGGTTTTCAATTAATTACTGCTGGCCTCTGACCAAGGCTGTGTCTCTCTGCTTGTGTCACTTGATCTTAATGCAGCCTTTGATACTATTGACCATACTATGCTCCTACACAGGTTAGGAAATGCTGCTGGAGTTAAGAGAATGACCTTTTCCTGTTTAAGATCTTATTTAACAAGCCTTTATTGTTTATAGATGTAAATGGTGACTTCTTGGTATGTTCTGATATTAAGTTTGGTCCACAAGGTTCTATTCTAAGTCTGCTTGCTTATCTATACATGCTTCCTTTGGGTATTATAATATTTATTTGGGAACATGTTATTTACTTCCACTGTTATGCAGATGACACACAGTTCTATATTTCAGCGAGGCCAGATGAGAGATACCAGAAAAATAATGGTGAGAAATGTGCAATGTACATTAGACACTGGATGCTTTTTAACTTCTTATTAAATTCTGATGACACAGAAGTACTTGTGCTCGGATCACAGACAGCTAGAAATAAGGTTTCTGATTATGTAGTAACTTTAGATGGTGTTTCAGTTTCATCATGTACAGCAGTAAATGACCTTGGTGTGACTATTGACCCAAGTCTTTCATTTGAAGCTCATGCAGATAATATTACCCAGATAGCCTTCTTCCATCTCAGGAATATTACTAAAATAAGAAATACGATGTCACTGCATGACACAGAAAAACGTATTCATGCTTTTGTTACCTTGGGATTAGATTACTGAATTACTGTAAAGTGTTACTGTCTTTTTTCCTCTGCGTTCACAATTGGATGCTCCAATAGGTGCATAAACAAGCTCCAGTTAGTCCAGAATGCAGCAATAGTCCTTAATAATATATATGAGTGTATCACCCCAATCTTTTCTACACTGCACTGGCTCCCAATAGAGGAACTGCATTGCCGCCATATTGGATTTAAGTTACGCAGGGGATTGTGGGTAATGTATGACAGCCGAGGGCACACAGACAGAGTCAAAATGTTGGGTATAACTCATTCTGTGCCTAGATGCTTTAATAACCATGTCAGGGATCGTCATTTGAGTTTCTTCATTTCTTCTAAGGACACTTAAGTTTAGAAACAAATGGATTATCAATGTTAGTCAGGTTGGAAATAAAGAAAATACAGTAAATTTAAGCTGACATCAACCCATCGAGTCTGTAGGAGCCATTTTAAGCAGGAAAGGAAAACCCCAGACTCAGTTCATCAAAACCACATAGTATCCAGAGAAAAAGTGTCCTGCAAGAGCATAATATATCAAACCACAAAGTGAGTAAAAATTTTTTTTTTTTTAACACTGATGGTAAAAACCTTCTACCATGATATAAATAGCTTTATATCACTGTAATTGTATATATCATGATATAGCTTTTATTTTTCCATTTTTTTAATAATTGGCTTAAATTACTATACTGTGCTTTCATCATGTTTAAATATTTTCTTACTCTTCAGTGCAAATATTTGCTACTTCAGTTTCAAGCTTATTACAAAATTTTTGTTAAAGTTTTACAAATACTTAAAGGGTCATACTAGACTGTGTGATGCAACTTACATTTACAGCATTTGGCCGATGCCCTTACACATAGCGACTTTTATCACTTTTAAACAACTGAGTAATTGAGAGTCAAGGGCCTTGCTCAAGGGCCCAGTAGTGGCTGTTTGGTGGTACTGGGGCTTGAAACACTAACAAGTGGATAAAAATAGATAAAAAGAACAGTAATTATGAAATATATTTTAACCTGGGAAAATAATATAATTGATTTAGGCAGTGTCTAACAGTGGAGTTCCCAAGAGATAAGTCTGTGGATAGGTGTACACGCCTGGGTTTGTTTTCAGCGTCTTTTCTTTCACTGCCTGATTTTATTTGCATCACCTGTCTTGTTAGTTTGACTATTTAAGGGTCTTTTATCAGAAAGGTGCTGTGAAACTGCACTTGATGCAAGTTTGTAGGCCATGTTTGTTATATTCTTCATCTCAAAGCAGTGCTAGCTTATTAAATGTGCACTATACAACACCAAGTGTAAATCTGCATGTTACTTCTGAAGTGTATGACAAAGAACCCTAAATAGAAATGTTACTGATGCTGGTAATGTATATGGTTTTCCAAGAACCTTGTGGTTTTAAAATTCTGTTGTGGTTATATGTGGGTATTACAGTAAAACAATATCCTATACTGTTGCAACAATGTTATGTATGGGGACACTTATAATTTCTTGATACTGATGTATTTATTGCTCCAAAAGCTCCATAATCACTTATAATTCTGAAAATATTCTGTTTAGTTTGCTTTTCATGTTTTTGCATAGTATATAGTTAAAGGCTACATCGTAGGGTTTCTTCTGTATGTCAACTGGTGGGGGGCTTGCTCATTACGGATGTATTGGGTTGGTGGTGATGGCATCCTTGTTGGGGTTGTGTGGTCTTTGTTTTCCTGCGTGTGTTTTGTGCATGTTGTTTTCAGAGATGGGGCGGCTCCCACCGGCACCGGCTTCACCCACTCCTGCACACCGCTCCGGATTCCCAGCAATCACCGCCGGCACTTAAACCCAGCGAGGAGGCGTCTTCGGCGCAAGAGTATTCTCGCTGCCAACGCGTGCCTCCTCAAGCCCCAGCACTTCCGCCCCATCTTTGCGACAAGGGATACACTCTCTTTCGGACTACTCGGTCAGTGCTTCCGCCCTACCTCTGCGACAAGGAATACACTCTCTTCTGGACCACTCGCTCAGTGCTTCCGCCCCATCTTTGCGAAGAGGATACACTCTCTTCCGGATTACTCGCTCCGTGCTTCCGCCCCATCTTTGCGACGAATGATACACTCTCTACCGGATTACTTGCTCCGCGAGCTCACCACTCTGAGTCCCTGATTCCCCCCACTCTCCAATTACTGTTTAATCAATATTTTAACTTCCCTTGTGTCTCCGGGTATGCTTTTGGGTCCTGGTAGTTCATCGAGGTTCAAACCATAACAGGATTTATTATTCAGTGTTAATTGTGAAAGGCACTATAAAAATGCAAGTGAATTAAAGATCTGAAAAGGGTTTAGCGAGATGCCACTACACATCTCTGACCTGCTGACACTTTTGGATCACTAACCACTGAGCCACATGTCACTTGACCACATATCTGTTGTTGCTTAAAAATAGAGTACATTAAGAAGTTCATTTTAAAGTATGACCCGGCATTCTCCATAAAAAAAATTAATAATGCAACGTGAAATGTTTAGAGCTAGATATTACATACCTGGGGTGGAAGATTAACTCTCTGAACCCCATCTTTTCAACAGTATAAGTCAGGACCATGTCCTTACATATGTGTGTCATTATGGCACCTGTAATTTCCTTCCACCTTCCAGATTTCTTGCCACATGGATTGCCTCTTGCAAAAGACTGTTTATGGTGTAGTAATCTTAAAACTCACAAGCAAACCCTTTTTTTTTATTTACACAAGCACTGAAGGAGACCAGTGTGCTGCTTACATACGCTTGCTTAACACTTCTAGATTGCTTTGGTGATGGGTTCTTCATGTGTTATAGTGGTTTAACCATAGTGATTCATCAAAATGTCTACTAGTAAACAATTTATACTGTCCAGACTATATATACACCAACATACTGCCCAACCATACCATTTCTAAGCAAGTATCTAAATGAACCATATAATAAATAATCCTAATGCATTATTAGCAGCTGTATGCAGAATGCAACTAACAAGTTTAAAAAATATAGAGAACAGCAGCAAAAAATAAGTGATGTATTAAATATACTTACCATGTAAGACAGCAAAACCCATCTTACAGAGAACCGCTGAGCTTAAGAGCCACTCTGTCACTATAACAGAGTGAGGCCCACCTGTAAGACAAAACAGACAGGGAAAACAAAAACTCTCAACAACAAGGAAGCATGTCCCAAGCTCAAGTTAACATAGCAATTAAACATTGATTCATGGTTGATTTGGATGTTGTTACTGGTTTTATATTTCCCATTTCTTTCAATATTTTTTCAGATGTTTGACATACTATGGTATAACATTTCCAGATTACACAAATATCTTTAGAACTGACCATGTGGCTTGACAATGAGTGGTAGTTTCTGTCCCTCTTTCACAGCCTTTGGTTTCAGCAAAATTGCATCAAAGTCCAGACCAGCTTTTGGGGAAAAACAAAACATATGTCATTCACAAATTATAATCCCAAATTTCTACAACACTTATCAAGCGATGACATATCCCCCTTGCCTCCACATGTCAGAAAACATAAATCGTAAAAAATCCAAAAATATCAAGGGCCATAAATACAATGCCTAGTATAAGCAACTGCCAAGTTTATTGATGAAATCTAACAGATTAAGAGTTCTCTCCCAGAATATACATGATTACAGGTGGACATAGATGACTATATCCCCCTGCATTATATGCCGGGGGATAAAAAGAGCAGTAATTCTTAAATATATTTTAATATATATGTATTCCACTGCAGACAATATGAACCCAAGATATTCCAAGCTGAACTTCATTTCATGTTAACATTCAACCCTCTCTGCATTGCACTGCAAGGACTTCCTATCTCTCACATAAAACGTCTGAATTCCCAGCTTCACCAGAATGACATAATTTAAGGTGATGTCATAATATTCGCAAGACATTGCTATTAATGTCTTGAGACTTTCCTGACCAATGTTGAGATGCATCAGGTAAAAATAAAAAGAAGCAGGATATCACTACATAAACCATATCTTGCAACTTGTGAGTAGGTGGTGCTTTGACTATCAAATGAAACTGTTACTACTGTGTAGTTGTGATAAGAATGGGACTGTTAATATCATCTGAAGTTTGGGGTGGCTGTGATATTGTATGTGTGAGTTATAGCCATTTCATGTAATATTTATCAGAATTTACTGTCAAAATTAGAGAGAGTTTGTCCCAATGCCACACCCACACCCTATTACAAAAACAAATATCACAATATTTATTGGTAATCATAATCAAAGTGTTTCAAGTTTCAGGAACAAATGCAACATAAGGAAATTTTCTGGTATAATCTTTAGCCATTTTCCAGACATTGTTAATTAAAAGTGCTCAGGCTCTGTCTGTATTTTTCAGTTTGTGGCCAATCCTATGATTTCTGTGTGAACTGTAGCTATGGTGTATTTCATGGTGAAATTATTCATGTTGATATAGGAAGTTTGCAGCACTGTCAAATTCTATGTGCCTGGCAAGAACTCAAGCTCTTGATAAGTCTTGCTCTCTGACTTGTGTAATAGGTGGTGGCCAAATTGATGTTGATTGAGTTGATGTGCCAAGAACCTAAAGGTTAAATAGACAGTATTCAAATCAGCCAAAAATTTCACCTTGACTTTTACTTTGAAAAATGGCTGCAAAAGGCTTTTTGTGTGTCTTGACAATGATATACAGCCCGTCTGTGTTTCATACATGTGCTCCAGATATTGTCAATGGCGTTCTGTTTTTTTTTTTTTCTTTTGTGATTCTTGGTAGTGCTATTGCTACATTCCATGTCATCCAAATCCTATGTAAATGTTTGCCAAGCTTCATGTGTCTGTTAAAGATGGGATTGCTGCAATACAGTATGTAGGATCCAGAATGCAGTATGCAGATCCCTTTTGAACCAACACCTCTGCACAGAGGAAAACCAGCATCCAAAACTCAAACATCAGCATCGGAAAAACATAGCAAACCATATTTCTAAACTCTTAAGGAGGGTTTTAGAACCCTGAGGTCTGGGGCAGCTCTGATAATGTTTGAGGTACAGTGATTTCCTCTGTTTTTGATGACATTTACAAACATCAAAATTTGCTGCCACCCCGACATATTGAAAAGGTATTGTTAGTAAGGGCTTAAGAGTTTACTGAGTCAGTTCGTTGTAAAACAGCACAATGCTCTTCAGGCTATACACATTTTTATGTATTTATTTCCTTTAGTGAGAAGGTGGCGCTATCACCGTTACCAGTTAATACTGTAATGTAAATGTGTTGGGGCTGGGACTGTTTTTAATCGAGTTAAGGTTGGAACCGATGTTATAATACACTGTGTGCACAATTACTAGGCAAGTGATTATTTTGAATATATCATCATTTTATCCATAATTTCCAACTCCAAGCTGTATAAACTTGAATGCTTATGGGATTTAATGCATATCTAGTAATGTGTATTTGTGTAACGAGGGAGGGTGTGGCCTAAGGAGATCAACACCCTACATCAAGGTGTGCCTAATTATTAGGCAGATTCTTCTCCTCAGGAAAAATGGGCCTAAAAAAAGAGATTTAACTGACTCTGGAAAGTCAAAAATTGTACAAGGTCTTTTAGAGGAAGAGGGTCTGTCTAAGATATTGGGGTGTGATCACAGAACCATCAAACGTTTTGTTGCAAATAGTCAACAGGGTCGCAAGGAACGTGTCGAGAAGAAAAGACGCAAATTAATCACCAAAGATTTGAGAAGAATCAAACATGAAGCTACCGGGAACCCATTATCCTCCGGTGCCGCCATATTCCACAACTGCAACCTACCTGGAGTGTCAAGAAGTACGAGGTGTTCAGCTCTTAGAGACATGGCCAAGGTAAGAAAGGCTGAAACCCGACCACCTCTGAACAAGACGCATAAATTGAAATGTCAAGAAAGGGCCAAGAAATATCTGAAGACAGATTTTTCAAAGGTTTTGTGCACTGATGAGATGAGAGTGACTCTTGACGGACCAGATGGATGAGCCTGTGGTTGGATCAGTAACGGACACAGAGCTCCACTTTGACTCAGACCCCAGCAAGGTGGAGGTGGGGTACTGGTATGGGCAGGTATTATTAAAGTGAGCTAATTGGACCATTTTGGCTTGAAAATGGACTCAAAAATCAACTCTCAGACCTACTGACAATTTTTAGAAGAAACTTTCTTCAAGCAGTGGTACAGGAAAAAGTCTGTATCTTTTAACAAGACTTTGATGGATGTGATGGAGCGTTGTGTCTTGCATAAAAATCAAAGTACTCAACTGCATGGCTGGCCAGTAAAGGACATGAAAAACTAATGACATGGCCCTCTTCATCACCTGAATTAAACCCTATTGAGAACTTCTGGGTCCTTCTTGAGCTGGTAATTTACATTGAAGGTAAACAGTGCACCTCTCTGAACAGTGTCTGGGAGGCTGTGGTTGTAGCTGCACAAAAAGTTTATTCTGACCAGATCAAGAAACTGACTGACTTCATGAATAGAAGGCTTGTGACTGTTATTGAAAAGAAGGGGGGGCTGAGGTTGTTTTTTTTTTTTTTATATTATTTCAAAAATATTTATTTGTAAATTTTAAGTTTGTTTATTATTCTCACTTTAACAGGTGAAAACAAACAAGTGAGATGGGAAAACCTTTGTTTTTCATTTAGTTGCATAATAATTCTGCACACTAATAGTTGCCTAATAATGGTGTACATATAGATTCTCTTAAGAAAGCCAAAACTTCACTTTTTTAATGTCTAGGTTTGAGTGTTTGTTAACATTTTGGATTGTCCAAGAGCACTGTATAGTTGTACAATGACAATTAATCCTCGAAAATACTACTTGCCTACTAATTGTGCACACAGCGTATATGTGTAAATGGTAATCACTTTCTTTCTACATGGTGACATTAAAAAAAAAAAAAAAAAAAAAAAAAAATTTGCAGCTTTTCTATGCCCATGTCCTATTATCAGAAATCATAATATTTAATAGCAAATAGAAGCTTTCCAAGTTTCCTGAGTTCATTTGAAGTGAATCGGAACATACTTATCAGTACAGGACAGGAAAATATATTAAGTGATGTTTTTGCTTTGTAGTTTGGTCAGAAAGTGGCACTATGACATATCCCAGACATTGTAATACAAATGTGTTCAAGATCTGACTGTAATTAATCAAGTTTGGGTCTAGGAAATTTTAATGAAACAAAACCTCCAGGAGCGGTTTGTTCAAATAGACAGTGTGCCAATCGGCCAAAAATTTCATATTTGATCCAAAACATTCAACCTCCACGTAGGAGTGTGATCAAATACAGGGTGTGGAGATCACCAAAAAGAACCAAAATTGCAAGTCTAACCCAAAATCGCTTTTTTTCAGTCTAGGAGCAGCGGTTTTTTTATGTTTGTTTTTTTTCGAGGTGGGGGCCATTGCTACATTTCATGTGGCCCAAGCCATGAAGCCCCACCAGATATGAATTTTCACCAGAATCTACATATGTGCCAATTTTCATGGGTTTTAAAAAAATGGGAAAGCTCTCACATCTAAAAAGCTCAATCAAAGCATTACTGATAAAGAGTTTAGTGTAATGTGTTTGACAGAAACATGGATTAAACCCAATGAGTAAGTAACATTAAATGAATCTAGTCCTCCTGGATAGTTATATAAAACAGCCTTATCTGACTGTTAGAGGATGATGCATAGAAGTCATTTATATTGATAATCTCGAGTTTATACCAAAATCTGGAAATAAATTTAATGCATTTGAAATTCTATATACTAACATAACATGCATTGCTGGAAAAACACGTCTGGGTCGTTCTCATGAAAAAGTGTATAATTTCTAATTTCACCTTTCCAAGGAATAATTTTTACAGAAATACTTGCAAAATATCTACAAATAAACACTATAGTACAAGAGTATATTTATTTACAAGTTAAGTTTTGAAGCTCCAGCTTTTTTGAAGCACATTATTAATTCAGCGTTTGTGCACATAACTTTAATTAAGATAGAATTTGTAAACATAGAAAAATTATTTTGATGACAATCAGGTCACTCAAAAAAATGTTATATCCAAAACGTGCAGATCGAGGGAAAAAAAAGTTTGCATAATTGGCATTCTTTAAAAGTAATTAGTGGGGCTTATGTCACCTAATTCAGCTCAATACAGATGGGGATGTAAAAATTCGGAATGTTTGATGTTCAGTTTGGAGGTTATGAGACTAAATGCGTTAACTTTGATTATAGTGCCATCTGGTGGTCCACATGGAATTCAGGAAGTATTTTCTGAGTACTCTATAAAGTTGAACATTCTCGAAAATAACTGGTGAATTCTAAACATTTCCATCGTCAGCATAATAGGTCAAGAGTACTTTAAGCATTCACAACACCTTTGTAGTGGTCACTAAGTTTTGTACAAATTAGATAACCACTCTTGAGATATAGACGTGTCATATTTATAACACCCCCTAGTGGCAAATTTGATCTAGAGCATTACTAGAAAAAACACAAACATGGATTTTACGACCACCACAAACATGGATCCTAAGTTTAATTTTATTTGTATAGTATTCGTACTATACGATATGCAAGTAATGTAGCTAGCTACTAAGACAATAATAAATGCATTTTCACATGGAGAATCATTATTTTGAAAACTTTCTAAGATCATGCGCAGGAAGTTATAGCCAAAGTTTCATGTATATCAGGCAAAAACTCTAAGGAGTTTGAAAAATTGCTTTTCGAATGCGAGTTCAAATACACAAATGGCTGTGGCCTAGGAGGTGTAGCCACGTGATTCAGCACACTCCAATGAATGCCAAAATTGCCCAAAAATGCATTTGGGCAAATGCAAATGCTAACATGAGAATTTTTTATGGTTGAAGGCCTCAGAAATGCACCCTTTTAACTAGAACACTCTAGGCTGTGCAACTTGTTTCATCTTAGAAAAATAATGAAAACTACAACTGCTAGCAGATATGAATGGGGTCCGGCCCAAGTCACTCTTTATAAAAACTCTTGAAGTTTGTTCTTGCGCTATTCCTGTAGCCAGCTGTACAATGCTGGCTACAGGAATAGAGCAAGAACAAACTCATTCTGTTTTGTACGAATCGGGTAAAACACTCTTGAGATATGGACTTGTTATATTTTGTAGGATCATCAGTCCAACATTCAAAATATTACTAAAAAATCATTTTATACTTGGACATTAGACCATGAAATCTCACTTTGGAAAATTGCAGCAGAAAGCTCCCTGTTTCCAACTTAATGACTATGTGTTTACAAAAAGGCCTTAAGAAGGTACTAAAACCCTTATCAGGTCCCTCCTGCAAACCACAAACCGTCATATATCACACCTTTTAAACAAAACCCCAATACCGGATTAAGAAGATCATAAACATCATAAACACCAGATGTCCAAAGGAATTCATCTCAAGTTTAAGAAACTTTTATAGAACTAATCCATTTCATAACAAAAAACTCTGCTGTTAAACTTGTTTAAGTCAAGCGTCAAGTGTGGATCCCCACACACACACACCAGGTAAACTGAGTGTTACTTCTGTATTGTTATGACCAATAGGGTTTATCATGAAAGTGTGTCCATATATGTAATTAATGTGTGGTAAAGGAATATATGCATGTGATAAATTAATTAAAATAATTATTTAGCCAGAAGCCTTTTTTTTTTTTTGCTTTAATTTTAATAGCACACAAAAACGATCTGAGAAGTTATAAATCACTAATTTCTGAAGATAACACCTCTGCTTAAGGTTGAACTGCTGGCTATTGGCCAGAAGGCCAAGTACCAACTCTTTAATATGCATAAAGTTTGGACTCAATTTCACCATGTCAAAATACACAGATGCGCGGCTTCAGTTCTTTTCTTCAGCTTCATGCGTTGGCATTGGGCGCTTTAGGAGACTGGGTTAGAATGCCACTACACAAGATCGGGGAGAAAAGATAGCACAGGAAATGGGGAATAACATGAAGCAAAGCAAAAAAAGGAACAAAACAGAACTTCAGCTTGCAGCAATCTTCTTCACAGAGAATTGTTCATCCCACTTAGTAAAGACTAGGGGTAGCGTGGCGAAAGAAAGATGGGAAAAAGGGAGAAACTCTCCCAAAAGGAAGTTCATGCCAGGCCAGCTCGCTGCCACAATGCCCAGCTCAACACGAAACCCAAGGAGGCGTCACTCCCTGTGGATCACGCCACAGATACTGCACAGAGAGCATGCCACATTAGCACTTCACACAAAAGGGACTGGTAACACTGCTTCTGATAACATTCTGATAACTCACTGCACTTTTTTGTTAAATTACCTTAATCATTATCACGCTCTCTTACTGGTCTCAGGCATGATCCAATGCTTGCTAATATTGTCTCAGTTAATATTGTTCTGGTACAGTCATTTCCATAATCCAACCATCATTTATCTTGTCTAGTCTTTGTGTGTTGTAGTTAGCAATTAAATGTTTATATGTTATGTTGTGGGAATTTGTCTGTTTTTTACAAAAATGGAAGTCTGTGAATTGTATCCAGCTAACCTAAGCTCTATAAATGTAATTTTCTCTTTACTTACAATGAAACTTTTTTCAACTGCGCAGGAAAGAGTAGTTTCAGCACTATTGTTACTATATGTCTGGTTCAACTATTTTGCTGGACGTAATAGCTTCAATCCAGCTTAAGTAATAATTCTTTGTAGTTAATTCCCCTTATTTCAATCAGTCACAATAAACCCCTACACAGTTTGGGTGTCAAAACACAAACACATAAAAAGTATAAAGTAATAATATAAATAAATACTGTACATATAAAGTAATGGTGGAGAAAATACATTATGATCAATTATTCCTACATATTTTGGTGAATAATGTGGACAAAACATTATTAATTCAATAATCCTACAATTTGTAATGCCCACTAGTAGCCAATGCCAATTAAATTTAATCGAAAACATCAGTGTGTCATTCCAAACAAGACTCTTAAGTTCATGTTAATATAATTTACTATGGCCAAGATATGCAAGACCTCATATTTAGCACACTAGCTACTACAAGTTGTTTATGAATAATTGGGGTATTCTAAAACAGATATTCTTATGATATATCAAATAAACTCCAGGAGGAATTAAAAAATAATAATTTTGCTATTATAAGATACATTTGTAAAGAAAAATTGGCATGGTTTGTGTCATTTGATTCAGCCCAATACAGTCAATGTTGGGATGTAATGATTTTGAATGCAAAATATAAATTTTGTGAGTCATGGGCCAAAAAGCATATAGGATGACAGATATCAGTGTCCACTGTACAGATCCTTAATTATTGTGAACATGTGGGCTGCATGCAACACCACACAACTGTCAACCATGCATGCAGCATGGATGCAACGTGAGACAGAGACAAGACATAGTGGAACATCCCTTTTCATCAGTGATGACTTGCTTGCTGCCTTGATCAAATGATTTTAACAGAGCATCAGTGACTAACTTGAAAAGTCTTGTTTTCATCCATATGAAGAAAGTTTTGGCAGTTTCCTAGTAAAAGTAGACTAGCTTCTACAGATCGCCAAAAACCTTTTCCACACTTGGCCCTTGTACTCTCTTTCAAGGAATTGGGAATATTACTGTTCCAAACCAGATCCATCCGTGACACATGTCAATACTATGCTGAAATATATGAGATAAAGTTTTGCTGGTTGTATTCGTGAAAGGACTTGACAGATGTAAGTTACAGCAGTTGAACCAAGGCTGCTCCATATAGAAGCTGTAAAAGGGGCTGCTGCATGGGCTTTACAAAAGGTCTTGTAGACAACTAAGCAGGTCCCAAGTCAGAGGTTTTTGCCATCTGCAAGTAAAGGACACGCCTGATTTTCATGACAAAAAAATTCCTCAAGGTTGTATATACTATATATTTAGGAGTTCCACTACATTTTTCAAAGTGACCAACTTCCCCTTCCATAAATTGCTTGTGCTGAGACAAGAAAATACATTCAACTTGTATTGAATACTACTGTGAATGGACTTTCAAAGAGATGCGACTAACGAAAGATCCAAAATCTTCTTAGCCAAAATTTTACAAATTCTGAAAAGTCTGGGATCTCAGTTATTTGAATGGGTTGCCAAGGTATTAAAAGACATTAATAAGGTTATGAACTTCTTTCACAAAGGAAGCCTGTACACTTGGTCATGGTAATGCTTGATCACTTGCCTTCTGAAGTCTTGGTATGTTTGGAATTTTTCCATCTCTCCAGCAACTTCAGACACTGGTATCATTATCAATGTGAAGTTCAGTTTCAAAATTGTTCAGTGGGTACCTAATGTACTGCTACTGCAATTTAGAGAATAGGATATGTGTATTACAGCTGACTGACCTTAATCTTTTATTGTGAGCCTCAATCCTGTTAACAGTCACTGGTAGCTATGATTTTACCCATTTCCTACACTACTGTATTACCACTCTGCGTACATTTAACTAGCATAATTGGCCGAACTTTTATAGAGAAAGCAAAGAAATAATATACTTATATGCCCTTGGATCAACTTTGCCACATTTTAATTTAAATCTTAAAACTCCCACTCCCATCTCTCACGCACCTTGACTGTAGAAGAAAATTCAATTCAATTCAGTTTTATTTGTACAGAGCTTTTAACAATTAACACTGTTAAGAAAAACAAGCAACTATTCGGAATACCTAATATACAGTTTTGGCTCTGTGACCTTGAAAAGTAGGCCAAGGTCACACAGACAGACTCAGCCTAGCACTCATAGTAGCGATCCAGCAAACCAAGTTTGAAAACCCAGCTTCAGCGCACAGCAAGTAAATGTCTGGAAACGGAAGATGTGGAAATGTGGGTGAGAGCTAAAAAAAAGGCTTTTTTTCCCTCGAGGACTATTCAGCAACATCCAACTCATCGTTGGTAAATAGTTGTGCGCTGTTTTGTGGGTGGCTAGCTGTATGGCAGCCTATATAAAGCTGCCTATGTTTACAAGTACATTTAAGCAGTAAATGGAGACTTTACACTCACAGTATTGCTTGTTGTCTTCCTGTGGAGGTGGGGTGAAACTAAGAACCTTCCAGTCAATTTCAGGCTGAGTTTGGGCATCCTCTAGTGCCACCCACAGCACTTCTTCTTCTGAACCACTTACTGGCAGAAAGGCCAGCCTCTAGAGAGGGGAAATAATCCAATCAGCATGCTGTTTGTTTTTCTTCAAAACACAATAGAAATGTGACAATGAAATGTATAAACTCAAAATTTTATTTAAATAGCAGCAGATAGTGCACATCCAAATAGTCACTGTGCAGACACCTTAAAACTCTGCTTGAATATGAATGCATGATTTTAAGTAGAATTTGGGTCAAAAAGGCGATCCTAGCTAAAAGGTAGCATGATAGAGTTATCCCCTTTCTTGTTATTTTAGCTTTACTTAAAAACATGTACATGGGTTCATTTATTACAGGTAAATGTGTATTTTAGTCTTAAATACAGTGTTTCTACTATTACAGAGAGGAAAGTCTGCATATTTTGGAACCTTGGTTTTCGTTTATTTAAGTAACTGCAGGTTTTGTGCCAATTCAAGTCTGGTGATTCTGCTCTGAACTCTTTAATTAAGAAGGCACAGTTGGTGCTCACTGTACTTTTTACCCCTCAGCTGGTTACGGCTGGAGGGGTATAGTCGTTAGGTTGGTGGCCCTGTGTGGGTGGGTGGGCCGTGTAACAATAACTTTGTCCGGGCCATTGCTCGGCTCAAGCACAGGCCAGATTTCTGCATTTTTGCAGAGGCACTTTCTATGACCATACCTGTGCATGGGGTAGCTAATTTGCATAGGGGACCTTTGACCTTGCTACAGTGACCTCTAACATATAACGTTTGTCCTGGCCATTGCTTGGCTCATATGCATCATAACTTTCTGAAATCTTGCATAGGCAACTCCTAGGACCTAAACCTCTGTGTGGGGTAGCTAATTTACATATGTGACCTTTGACCTTGGCACAGTGACCTTGAACATATAAAGTCTGTCCTGTGCTTCAGGTGTCCTGGCTGAGGGGTTATGATGTTCTATAGAACGGCTATTTTTATAAATGCTAGAGACTGTTGTGTGTGAAATCCCTGGAGATCAGCAGTTCTGGAAAAGCTCAAACCAGCCAACGTGACACCAACCACCATGCCAAACATTCATGATAGATTTGAACATTAACTGAGGCACTCTTGACATGATTTTTTACATGCACTGGCTGAACTTGATAACTGCTCGTAGTACACAAATATAATATCCAAGATTTAGTACTTGTGTCCTGCAACCTGACCTAGCACCCCAACCACCTTTTTTTTTTTTTTTTTTTTTACCAGGTTTGGAGGACAGTTTGGAGATGAGCAGCTGACCACCATCAAGTCCCTGTGGATAGTTAGCAGGCACCAACTTCCCATGTCTGACTCTAAGAAAAAAACAGACATAAAATATCAACTACAATTACACAACCATGGGTTAAATTAAGTATAAGAAGAAACTAGCACCCACTAGAGGTGAGAGATGTAACTTGGCCTGTGGAAGTGTCTACCACTAGAATGTCCTAAAAAATATACAAACAGAATGATTTAAAATTAAAATCTGTACTAATAAGAAAGCATTACTGATTTACTACAGCATAGAGACATATAGCATAGAGGTTTGGCTCAAGCAGACAGATATATTATAAACATACATGTACATTTAGAGACAAAAAAAAAAAAAAATGTGTACATGGGGAATCAGAGCAGTTTCCTGTGTAAACAAGATAAGAGAATCCTAGGAAGTTATACCTTACTGCTTCTTTGTGCAGATGAGATGAGAACTCTCTGGCTGTCAGCTGACCAGCACTGATGAGACAGCATAGAGCTGTAGATACCAGTAAAGCCATCTGAATACAAATTATAAATGAAAAAATTATAAAATAAATATTTCATAATATTTATATAAAATTGTATTATTTACAATAATTGTAAATGATACACCTATGCTAATCTTTGTATGTTTAATTAATAATTTGCTGTGGTAAAGATAGCCAAACACAGTCAGTGTACCTTCTCTACCTCTCTTGACCACGTCAACAACCACTGACGTCTTCTTTGTATACCAGTCATACTGCAATAACCCACAAGTATAACAAAATTAGTAATTATATGCATCTGGCTATACATACATATACATATATATATATATATACACACACACACACACACACATATATATATACATACATACATACATACATACATAAATACATACACACACACACACAACACATGTACACAAACAGACCATGCAGAGTTTGTTGCACTGGTAATGTGGGCCATACACATCACACTCTAAATAGACAATGCGGCAATGATCTGGACTCAGCCGAGGACAGCAGACTGCCGTGGACTCAGTCAACTGTTCTAAAAAGAGAAAAGACGGAGAAAGAAATAGGACTATGTAGGTATTCATGAAAAATAAAGAACTGTATAAACAATTACTTATTTATGTAAAGAAGTATTCCATACCACATTTTCCACCAGTTAAATCCACATAACAGAGAGAAGACCTAAAAAAAATATTAATAACATAAATGAGATAAACTTGAAAATTGCACATTTTTCATCAATAAGCATCTATGGGACCTGGGAAATCTATTCACAAAGTAAAGGCAAAAAGGAAAATAGTAAGAACAAACACTAGAGGTGAAAAAAGAAATCATACACAATATGAAAATGGCATTCAGGTGTGTACGTATATAAATATATTTTAAATATATAGATTTAGAACTTAGCAAAGCACAAATAGACACACCATATGCAATTTATTGATGAAAATTTTGATTTGATGTAAAAATTACATGATAAAGACTTTGGACTATACACATCGCGCACTTTCCTGCTGACACCAGTAGCAGTGCTGGTTGCATGACAGCTGTCAATCTTGCAGCCATTTTGCACTGAAGCAGTAAAATGGTCACTATGAATTACGGAATGAATGCTCTGCGCTTTCCAGTCTGCCCGTGTTAGTGTAGCTCTTTTAATCCATTCATCATGCATTTCTTTCTCATCTGGGTCAGACAGAAACCTGAATAAACACCATCCTGTGATGTTTTGCCGCAGCCTGCCGCTGTTCACCTTCAAGGCATTAGAACTGAAACACGATTTAAAGAGAGAATCGAAATCGAAAGACTCGAAAGTATACATTAAATAAAAGATTTAGGTAATATTAGTAATGTCCCAAACACAGCAGTGAACAGGGCAATGTTGTGTCACAATTGGTGTTTTTCGCCACCTGCTGAGTAAGATTTAAACATTTGACCTGAATACAATACATTCTTGAATCAATGTGCAATCATAAAAATATACCAGGAAACACTATTGTTATTAATTTTTCTCTTCTTAATATTGATAGCTTTTATTTTTATTCTTCTTCAAATATAGGACAGTCATAACAAGCATTTCACTAAATATTGTACGTGTATGATTTTGTATGTGACAAAATAATGTGAAATTTGAAAAGCATTTACTGACCTGCACTCCAGTTTCATCAAATAACACCCAGAAGATAGACACAGGTAAATGTATTTAAACATTTTAACAAAAGTAAATCCTAGTAAAGTGAACCTTTATGCTGCTATTGTTTACTGTAAACTTAAATAAATGTGTGTAATATCATGTTTTGTTTTTCTTATGCATCATTGTTTTAACAATCAAGATGTGCATGTACAAAACATTTCTGTTTGTAGCAAGTGAGTCCCAAAAATCATTATATAAACACCTAAACAATATTAACGCTATTCTGGGGTGGGTTGGGTGGGGGTTATGGGCCCTGGGGCCAGGGGGTGGTTCCCCGCCCGTCGAGGTTGTAGGGTCCTTATGTGCCCGGGGTTTGGGCCTGTCCGGATGTGCTGCCATGAGGCGGGTTAGCGCATGCCCTTGTGTCTGGTTGCCGTCCTGGGCTCTGGGTGTGGCCCGGTGGCAGAAGGATTGGGGAGGATTGTGGGGTGTGAGTTTGTGCTGTGCGTGTGGGTGCGTGTGGGCGAGTGCTGGGACGAATGGGGGGAGTGCGAGGAGGTGTGTGTGTGGGGTGGGAGGCACAGTGTGTACTTGTGTGTGTGTGTTGGGGGGGGGGGGGTCTGGGGGGGGCCGTGCGGTCGGTGGGTCTAGGCCCTCCCGATGTCCTCCTCGCTCTCCTCTTCCCCCTGGGCATGTGGTGGGCGGGTGCCTTCTAGGTCGGTGGTAGCTCGTTGGCTGCAGTCGCTGGGTGGTCAAGTCGTGGGGGGCGGCTGCTACAGGCCTGTCTTGCCCTGAGGGGCCTCTTGGGGAACAGGGGTGCTTAGTGCTGCTTGCAGCTCTCTATCTGGAGGGCAGGTTGCTTCCCTTCAGACTGACATCCCCGACTCCATCTTCTTCCCAGCTTCCTTACATATAGGGACTTGGGAGGTGGGTATGTCACGCGGGGTGGAACGGAGGGGCCATCTAAATGGTCTTCTTGGCTGCTCCATTAGGCGACTCACCTCTCAGTTTTAACTACACCGAAACACAAGAAACAAAACACATAAACAACTTTTGGGGGGCATGCCAGGTAGTACTATGGTGGCCTCGCTGCCAGCATAATGAGGTCACTGCCCCTCAATTTTAATTGCAATCAGCACACAGTCAAGAGCAGGGAGGGTGAGGGAAATGGGGACCTCTCACACCCCTGTTCCCCTGGGCGCCGCCTGGTTGTCCCGGGTTGGCTGCGCTAATAAATGGTCTGACGCGTTGGGGGTGTGGTGGAGACCGGATTTAGGGCTCGTTGTCCTCTGGTCCGCTGGGGCTGTCCCCCGCAGGGCATGGTGGGAGGGGTGTATAAAATGTGGATGTGTGAGTGTGGGAGTTCGTGGGGAAGGAGGGTCGGAGGTGCCCTGGTTTCCGCGCTGGGTTGCCGGAGCATCAGGTTTTTAATAGCAGGCAATTCAAAGTTTCCATGCAAGTGGGCTTTGCTGTGTAATGTTATATTTGCTTCAGTTGAATAAAACATGCCGATTTTAAAGAAATAAACATGAAAAATGGTGTCATGAGCTATTAATAAATACACATACTGAAATTCTTGTGCTCGCTCAGCGCTCGTTTTGCATAGGATATACAAGCTTGCTAATGAATGTCAAGGCTGGGTGCATTCCCCTGCTTATGTCACACGTAGAAGTCGGAACTTCTCAAAATTATGTTGGAAAGCTGGTGGCGAGAAATTTAAAATTAACAATATGATGGCAGTGCAGTCATATTTTCAAAAAATATTTACACATTTTATTAAAAATAAAGCAAGTAATGAAGAATGATTTTGTGGACTCGAGGTGATAGCTTGACACTGCGACTTTAAGTAAACATGGAATATAGTGTAATCTTTCGGAAAGAAAATGGAATCAGCCACAGTGTCAGTGTCCACAGTGTCAGTATCCACAGTGTCACAAAGTCTCAGTGAACCATGCACCAGGTGCGATAAATGTTAGTAAACACCACCATCTTGAGGTGAATTATCGTGTCATCACTGCTGTAATCAGGTCAGCACAGATTCATTAGGTCAGGACTTGAATTATTATAAATAAAAGAATAATAATATATTATAAATTGTTATAAATTAACTTCAAACATGTTTTTTCCCCTTCTTTAAAATAGTATGCCTTCTTCAGTTTCCTAACACTTGATTTTGGATTTTATCACAATTAGCAAATAAGAGATACTAAGCCTGTAACCTTGGATGGTTTCTCTGGAAACATTCATATTTAGCCAAAATTAACTGATATTTGAAGATGCCCAATTTGCATCAAGTAATTTGAACTGTCTTAATCACCTTACCCCTCCTTGAATCGCCACCTTATTGTGGTGGAGGGGTTTGTAACCTAATGATCCTGGAAGCTATGTAGTTGGGGTATTATGCCCCTGGTAGGGTCAACGAAGGCAAACAGGTCCTAGGTGAAGGTCCAGACTAAGTGCGGTTCAGACAAACTCTATGAGCAGAATTAATTCGAGGACACAGTTTACCTTGCCCGGATGCGGGTTACTGGGGTCCCCCCTTTGGGTCTGGGAGAGGGGCTCGAAAGCAAGCGCCTGGTGGTCGTACTTCTGCCCATGAAGCTCAGCCAGGCCCAGCCTAAAGAGGAGACATGGGTCCACCCTCCCATGGACTTACCACCTGTGGGAGGGGCTATAGGGGTTGGGTGCATAGATCTTCGGCTATAGACTCTGGCATTTGTGACATGGAATGTCACCTCTCTGGCAGGGAAGGGGCTATAGTATAGTCGGGCTCACCTCAACAAATAGCTGGGAAAGTCTACTCAGGAGTACTGGAGAGGAGGATCCAGCCAATGGCTGAACCTCGGATTCAGGAGGAACAACATGGTTTTCGCCCTAGTCGCAGCACTCTTGACCAGCACTACACACTCTACGAGATCCTGTAGGGGGCATAGGAGTTTGCCCAACCTGTGCACATGTGATTTGTGGACTTGGAGAAGGTTTTCGATCTTGGAGTGCTCCGAGAATATGGTATACCGGACCTGTTGCTATGGGCCATTCGGTCTCTGTATTGCTGGAGACAGATCTTGGTCCGCATTGGTAACATGATGTAAAATTCGTTTCAAGTGGGGTTTGGATTCCGCCATTTGAGTCATTTAGGACATCACATACACAGTTGTGGTTGGTCTGAGACAGACTGAAACAGTCGCCAACTAAAAAGAATAAAAAATCATGGGCAGTCGCCGAAGAATCGCCCAAATATCATTTCTGGTGTCAAAACAGACAGGATAATACCAGTAAAATATTAACTGTTATGCTCCTCCAGTCTTGCTTTATCCCCATCATGCCCCTCAGTCCTGCTTTATAATACTTTACTTACCGTTTTGTTCCCTTAACTTCCTCTTTTTCTCTCTCCTCCGTGGCACTGCTGTAAATAGCGCTGGCGCGCGTGCATTAATAGAAAATGAGGGGAAGGTGCGGACAAAATTTGGATTTAGCTATCGAGCTATCGAGAAATCGATTCCGGATTGTGTGTGTGTGTGTGTATGTATATATATATATATATATATATATATACACACACATATACATACACACACACACACACACACACACACACACACACACACACACACACACATATATATATATATATATATAAAATTTGAAAGTGTTATCAGGCATGTAATAAATACATACTCTCATTTACCTTCACAATCATCTTCACACTCGCCATCTCTCTCACTCGCTCACTCAGTCTCTCTCTTTCTCTCACACTCGCTCACTCTCACACCCTCACCGTCTATTGGGGCAGGATCTCAGGCCCAGTCTGAATGGCTCATGCCACCAGCCCACAAACACCACACCGGTATCATTAGGTGCCCAGAATGCCTGTGGGATAAGAGTTTATAAAAATTACCTTAAGAGAGATAAATAAAACGCCAAATAGTGCAGACATGTTTGTGGATTTTTGTACATATTTATACACACACCTGCCCAGGGGAAATATCATCTGGTACTCCTTCCAAGATAGACACATTGTTGCCCTCAATATCCAAAATACAAAGTACAGGTGTGCTTTTACTAACCAAAGCCTCACCCCAGTCCTCATAATAAACAAACTGGTTACCCTGAAAACAAAACCATTTTAGAGACACAATAAATATTTGTGCAATTAGAAAGACAGCATTTTAAGCTAATATTCATGATGCATGAATAGTTAGGAAACACAGACACAAAGACAATTCTTCCCATAAACATACACGCATGGACAGAAGAGATCAGATTTATTTTGTACTCAATTATCAGGCTCATTACTCAGAAGGTATTAGATAAAGCTTTGGTTACTTAATAGACTGTTTAATCCATGAAATTTCTCCTGAAAGAACAGGTCCAATTTGACATAATTTCTGGATATAAAGGGTTGGGATTATGGTTATGCTTTTCATCATTGCAAAAGTAAAATGTAAATAAAATTATAGGCCCCTATGTTCGTTTTATAGACCCCTTGGGGTTTTACTAGATCTCTTTGTTCTAAAAGATATTCCATAATTTGCTTTGTGATGATGGTGGTAGAAAGTGCTCTGTGAAACGTCAGTGAAAATTCTCCCATATGTTTATGACTGGATTAAGAGCTAGTGATTGAAAACCACAGCATGAATGAAAATCATCAATGACTTGAGTTATAACATCCCAAGAAATTAGCTGATAATGTTTAATATTGAGGTTCCAAACCTCTCTAGATATTAAATAGCAGCTTTTTATCAAGATTATAGTAAAATTCCCATGTGACATCTACTGCAGAAGTGAAAACATAAAAGTCTATTTGATAAAAAGCAATATAATACTGTATGGAATTTTTTGGTTTGTTTTTTTATATTTTTTTTGGGAGGGAGGATTGATAAGCAAACTAATTATTAAATAAATAAAGGATAAATTTCTTAATATCATGATATAAATAATAACTAATAAATAATTAATGTGCCACCTAACATGCCTGTATCCAGGTAGGTTACTAAAATACATATGCCTTAAAATTTATAATTACAAGAATAAGTAAATCTAAAGCTAAACCAGCTGCTGACAGAAATCATGCAGCCACTTCATCCAAAAAAAAAATAAATAAATAAAAAAACACACAATCCAACTAGCAAATATCACAGTAAAAAAAACATAACAGTAATCAAGTATCATTTTGCTTTCATGTTTCTCAAAGTTTACTAGTTGTGAGGAAAGATTAAAAAGTGTTTTTAGGGAAATTATAAGCTATCAATTATGGTCACAGCACTCCCCTGAACACGTGCAAAGTTCTGTGCACATAAAAGCCACCTTTGTGCATTCACTTCTTTCACAGTGGGGCAAATTATGGGAAGCCTTGGCTACCTCAGGTAAAGCAGTCCACATCTTTTGTCAACACCAATGTTCTCTCTTCCATCTCCAGTCACTAGGACTTTTCATCTTGGGCTGGCACACAAGAGCCTGTCCCCAGCAGTGTACTTGATATACTTGCTCTTCTAGTGTGTTGCAAAAGGGCTACTGTAGTAGGAATAATCGATTCAATCTGCCGACCTTTCTATATAAAAATGGGTTTGCATTTTTTGTGCTTAATTTACAGTAGAAAGTTTGTTCTGTCACAAAGGAGGACCACATATCTTTGAAACAGTGCAAATGCCTCCTCTGAAATCATTTCTATATCTCATATCACTATTTGAAAGTCTCTGTCGCATCTGAAAAGCATGTCCATACATCCCAGGCAGTTTTCTTGCTGTAGCCATAAAAGGACATTACACCCTTCAAAGGCATGGAGGACTGTAGAATTTGCAGAATATAAACTGCAAACTATTTCATGTACTGCAATATATCCTGAGTGCCTCCATACTCCTAGTGCAGTCCATAGTTCTGATGTTCCTAATCTACTGAAGTAAGCCACTGGTAAAACTTCAACGTTAGCATCCACAGTTCATAGTAGAACAGTATGAAATTCACTTTTCAGTGCATCCTGTACATGTCAAATAATCGGGTATCGGTTTCCTCATGACTGCGTGGAGAAATACCATCTACATGTGATTCATCTGCTTCAGGTATCATTCATTGTGACATACAGGCTTTTATTTCTAATGTAAGAGCTATGCAAAGGGTTCGAGTGGTTGATAAAAAGCTCTTATTTGAAAGGATTTTCAAAGTTCTCCATCACCACTTCATCTACATTTGCCATAATTTCCTTCTGGGCAAAGGGCCCCTGTTGACATTGTTTCTGGTCCCTCACTGACTTTTCTTTTGCACAGAACGCTTCAAACTTGTCCACAATTCTAGTCTCTGGACCAGCAACCCTCCAGTGGCATAATGGTACAATTGAAAACAATTTTGCTAATTTTTAATGTCAACATAAGAATTCATGCAAGGGGCCATTATAGAGTGAGTAAATTCTGCTTGGCCCCATGTCTTAAAACCAGTGAGTATGGTCATGAGATTATTTTGGCAATTATGCCAAGTGTAATGCCTCTTTGGTTTGCTGCATGATTCTTCTGTTAATGGCTGCACTATTTATACTTTATGTACATTTAGGTCATTGATGCCATGAAAGAGGAAGGTCAGGTCAGTTCTGTGCTTTGAGCCGAACTAAGCATTATCTAGCTAGCACTGTCTTTTGAGCTTACTCAATTTAGGACATGCAATAAAGAAACAAGAGTTTTTTAATTTATATTTACACTACTGTTCAAAAGTTTGGGTTGCCCAAAAAATATACAATTTTCTATAAAAACAAACTTACATCCACCAAATGAGTTGCAAAATGAATATAAAATATAGTCAAGACATCAGTTACAAAAATAATTCTTACTTAATAATAATTTTGTCCTTCAAACTTTCTTTTTGTCTAAAATAATACATTTGCAGCAATTACAGCCTTGCAGATCTTTGGCATTCTAACCGTCAATATGTGGAGGTAACATGAAGACATTTCACCCCATGCTTCCTGAAGCACCTCACACAAGTTGGAATGACATGATGGACATTTCTGTACCATATGATCAAGCTCATCCCACAACAGCTCAATTGGGATGAGATCTGGTGACTGCATTGGCCACATTATTATTGACAGAATACCAGTTGACTGCTTCCTCTCTAAATAGTTCTTGCATAGTTTGATTTGGGGGTTAGGTACATTGCTCAAGAACACTTCAGCCATGAACGTGGAGGAAGGGAAGGTTCAGCTCTTTCCCCTGCCGCCACACATTTTTCCTGCTGGTTCTGAAATCAAACCAGGGACCTTTCGGTCCCAAAGCTGCTTCTCTATCCATTAGGCCACAGCTGCCCCCAATTCTCTCTCTCTTTGCTGAGGTACACATACTACTTCTGAGATACCACTGATCCTGATCCTTCACTCTGAATCATGTGATCCATCCTGATATACTACTAGATACTAATGACTACAAGTTTTTGAACAGTAGTGTACAAATTAACCATGAGGGAGACAGATTAGTTGAGCTCTGTGCTTTGAGTTGAGCAAAGAGCATATCATGCTGAAAATGTATTTAAAAAAAACTACTTTGTAGAGCTGGTGTTGGCAAAGGTTCAGTATACACTATGCAGAAAAAAGAAAATTAAACTAAAATAAGATTTTTAGGGTTTATGTTTTCCATTTTAAAGCTTGATAAATTATGTTATCTGCCCCAAGATGGTGTCGTTGAGATTTAAGCATTATCTAATTAGAATATGCAATATAAATTCTGAAAATAAATAAATAAATAATAGCAGTCAGATTGTGCCATACTGTGTAGAATACATTACTAAACTATTGTTATTATAGGACTGGTTAATTATAACAATGTGGTCTGTTTTCCTTTATAACACAGTTGTTATGGACCAAGACAATTCATTGAAGCATTAAAATATTTAGATTTATAGCTTTTATCAGACACCCTTATCCAGAATTACTTATTTTTATTTCATTTTACACAACTGGCAATTGGGGGTTAAGGGCCTTGATCAAGGAGTCCAATAGAGGCTAGGGATGGTACTGGGGCTTGAACCCAAACTTTCAGATTAATAAACCAGAGCCTTTACCACTGAGCCACAACTGCCCAAAATCATCTTTAGATCAATTAAATAATTTTTATATCAATATTTCTTTCATTTGTACCCACGTAACAATGTAATACGTGACATAAGGAAAAGCTGCTTCGCATCAAGGTCCTGATCACCCTGTCAGGGTTTATATTGTGATAAATACCGGCTTGATGTACATTATTCCTCAGATAACATCTATATCAGATAGCAACCTAATTCAAACATACACGATAAAAAAAAAATATAGTCTTCAGTATTCTTATATTGACAGTTATACAGAAAAAGAATACCATTTTGATTTAAGTCTTTTTTTTTACTTTTACCTTGATTATATCCTCCTTCTTCTCAGGCTTTATTGCCTCCTCATCATCACCAACCAAACTGGATTCAGACTCTGACTGCTAAGTAAATTTGTGCAGTAAAAAGGAAAAAGAAATATCATTAAAAGCATTTTTTCTACGAGTAAACCATTAATAGGTCTATCAATTCTAAGTTAGAAACCTGGAAATAGGACTCAGCCTTGGGGCGCTTTTTCTCAGCCACATACAGAAGATGAGTCTCAGAGTGAGACCAGACCAAGCATCCAAACTGGTCTACAAAAAAGGAATAGAACATTGCAAATTCCCAATTAAAAATTATATAGTACATACAGTACTCATTTTTCAGTTAGGTGAAAAATCTTTACTGTAAATGTTGTATAGGTGTTAAGAGTTTAACTGCCAGTTTAAAATATTTGTTATATGAATTGAAGGGTAGAGTGAAAAAATCCAGTCAGTGACATTTCATTCATTTTAAGAAAAACTTACTTTTTAGTGCACTTACCAAGTATGATTAAAACATGGATGCTAACTTTTTATAATAAAAACTTTTAATAACATGCATAGTGCATTATTTTTTTATTTTTGATTAGCTGGTTTTCCAAAACTATAATTTTATAAAAATAGTTGAACCTCGGATTCAGGAGGAACAATGTGGTTTTCGTCCCGGCCGCAGCACTCTTGACCAGCTCCACACACT
>JAOUQZ010000034.1:8596299-8607916 GCA_028564935.1 Neosilurus hyrtlii
TGGTAAGGTGCTGGATTACGGATCCCAAGGTCGGGGGTTCAAGCCCCACTATCAGCAGGTTCTCACTGCTGTCCCCCGAGTGCAGCTAACTGGGTTATCAAAGGCCGGCCATGTCTCTCACTGACTATGGTGAGAGGCATGTAAAAGAACTTCGTCAAGAGTAGGCTGCATAGCCGTCAGCGTGTTTCTGCCCTGCGATGGCCTGGTGATATATATATATATATATAGCAGTACAATACTAAACTGAATAGATTGCTGCATAGCCTATATATGTATATGTCCATTATATCCCCTCTAATGCTTCCCAAACAATTTGGAAAAGATCTAAGTGCAAAATGCGCGTTGCTCTCTAAAGCCAGATTGGAAATGCGCATCTGTCTGTTGTGAAAAGCAGATTAAGCAGAAAGTACCCTGACATCGGTACAAACATGCGATCAAATATATTTTAATAATATATAGATTTAGGCACTGTCTAATAGCGGTACTCTGAAAATGTATGCCTGTGTAACTTGCATATGTGATGCAAGAAAATAAGCTGCGTAGTGCAAATGCACTCAGCGCAGATGGCAGCAGCATGCACAAATTTTCCATTTTTTCATTTCAAAATTCACCATTTTCTTCATTTATTGGGTTGCCTGTGTGGACAGCTGAGCACGTAACAACAAAATGGAGCTCATGGCTTCGTGACATTTGCATAAGTATGGAGCTCTGGTATGATATATTTCTCCCCATGGCTATACTATGAATGTTACTCGACTCATTAATAATATTAATAATAATAATAATAATAACAAGGGTGCTAAATTACTGATTCCAAGGCCAGGGGACTGGGTTTTCCCTAATGTTCCCCAGTGCAGCTAACTGGGCTATTAAAGGCCAGTCATGTCTCTCAGTGTCTATGGTGAGAGGCATGTAAAAGAATCATTGCTGACTTTTGTAAAGTGTAGGCTGCATTGTTCAGCATGTTTCTGCACTGCGATGGCCTGGTGAGCTGTCCAAGGTGTATTCTGCCCTTACCCAGAGTCAGCTGAGATGGGCACCAACCTTCCTGTGACCCTAATCATGATTAAGCGGTTCAGAAAATGAAGGGAAAAAAAGAGTGTTTACCCAATGTTGGCTGTGATAGGTGCCAGCCTCCCTATGACCATAGAATAAAGCTGTTTGGCAAATGAGTGAGTGATTCATGGTATGGAACAGGAGTACTTTTTATTCTGTCCTGGGATAGAGATAGGCTTTTTATTTTATCTTGTCATGAAATGGAATTGTGCAGAAGTTTTTCTAAATATTATGAGATTGGGACAGGAATGTTTCAGTGGGAGTGAGATGAAAAATCCACTACTGTCTCTTATTGCTTATAAGAACAGATAAAGGTAAACTGGTATAGCAATTTTCTCAATGCTGTGATTTTATTAAACCAAAAATCTGTTTTATATTTAATATACAGCTATATAGATAAAACTTTTAAGTTGTAGTGGAGGACAAAAAAAAACACAGATGGTCTTCATCACTGCATGTCCCAGGTCTTTTCAAGATGAAACTATGAATGTGATTTATTAGCACTTAATTTAAAAGCCCTGCACCAGTATCTGCTTACCCTTTGATCTCTTTTTGCCTTTCTGATTAATGATTAATAAAAGGATTAATCTTGTTGTCCGCTCTGTGAGTTTGGTGGATGGCTTTCTCTAAACAGTTTTGTTGTGGTGACATATTCTGTCCATTTTGTGATGATGGATTTAATGGTACTCTGTGGGATGTTCAAGGTTTTGGATATTTCGGATATAAAACATTTCCTATACCACTGTTTCATTAACTTACTTATTTATGTTTATATCCATTACCTGTTTGGAAAGCTTCTTGGTCTTTATGGTGTCACTTTGTGGTGCCCCATGATTAGAGGTGCTGCAGACTGTGGGACCTTTCAGGACAGGTGTATACCGTACATACTAAGACCTTATTTAACTAATTATGTGACTTCTGAGGGTAAATGATGGGACTAGGTCTTATTTAGAAGCTTTATAGCAAAGGAGGCAAAAACAAATGCACTTTTTACATTTATCTTTTCTTTCTTTTTATTTTGAATCCGCCATTCCATTTCACAAATTTGGAGTTTTTTGTGTTAGATTACAGTTTGTAAGGCAACAAAAAATAAAAAATTAACACAACATTAATAGCAGATCCCTTTGAATCCCGTAAATTGTAAAGTGGGGCCTCCATGGATTGGAATTTTTTTGTCTAGCACATCCTATAGAATCTCAGTTCGATTGAGAATTTTGAGGCCAAGTCAACACTTTGAAATGACGTTTGGCCTGTCAGCACCTGTCCGTTGCCTCTGGAGTCCCACAGGCCAAAAGGACCTGATAGGCCTCCTTCTTCAGCTTGACAGCCCCCCTCACCACAGGTGTCCACCACCTGGTTCGGGGGTTGCCCCCATGACAGGCACCAATGACCTTTCGGCCACAGCTCTGGGCTGCCGCCTCAATAATGGAGACACGGAACATGGCCCATTCAGACTCTATGTCCCCGGCCTCCATTGGGATGTGGTGGTAGCTCTGTCGAAGGTGGGAGCTGAAGGCCCTTTAGACAGGAGACTCCACCAAGTTCCCAGGAGTCCCTAACTACACACTTGGGTCTCCCAGGTCTGGAGGGCAGCCTTCCCCGCCATCTAAGCCAGGTGGTGATCGGTTGACAGCTCAGCTCCTCTCTTCAACCGAGTGTCCAGAATATGCGGCCACAAGTTCGATGACACAACTACAAAGTTACATCGAACTACGGCGTAGGGTGTCCATGGTTCTATGTGCACTTATGGACACCCTTATGTTCGAACATGATGTTCATGATGGAAAAACCGTGACGAGTACAGAAGTCCAAAAACGACACACCATTCGAGTTCAGATCAGAGAGGCCGTACCTACCAATCACACCCTTCCAGGTCACACTGTCATTGCCCACATGGGCATTGAAGTCTCCCAGGACAACGAGAGAGTACCCAGGGGGAGCGCCCTCTAGCACCCCCCCTAGGGACTCCAAAAAGGGTGTGTGTTTTGAACTGCTATTTGGTGCATAAGCACAAACAACAGTCAGGACCGACCCCCCACCTGAGGGCGGAGGAAGGCTATCCTTTCGTCAAATGGAGAGAGCCCTAACATGTGGGCACCGAGGCGGGGGGCGACAAGGATGCCCATACTGGCTCGCCACCTCTCACCATGAGCAACTCCAAAATAAAACAAGGTCCAGCCCCTCTCAAGAAGGGTGGTTCCATAGCCCAAGCTATGTGTTGAGGTCAGCCCAACTATATCTAGTCGATATCCCTCAACCTCACGCACCAGCTCAGGCTTCTTCCCTGCCAGAGAGGTGACATTCCATGTTCCAAAAGCTCATAGAGGTCTTGTGGATAGTCAATGTGTGGCTTTTAATGTTATGTGTTGTGCTGTAATGTGTAGACAAATTATGGACCATATGAATGCAGAGCTGCGATGGACTGGCGAGCTGTCCAGGGTGTACCTCTTGCCCAGAGTGGGCTGAGATGGGTGTCAGACTACCCACGATCCTAATTAGGATTAAGCAGTTCAGAAAATTAATAAATGAATGAATAAATGAATGAATGAATGCAGAGTTATATACTTCACATTAGTGTCAATTTTACTATAGCAAGATGGAGCATGTGAATACAGACAGCACATTTGGCATTGTTATAGCTTTTGTTCCTAGCCTATTAATTTCTCATTCTCTCACTTCACAGTGTTTATTTAGGTGTATTATGTGTTTATGGTCCAATTAGCATCTGTTAGGTGATTGGCTGTGGGTGTGTTCTCATACCACAAATTATTAACAAGGGATATTAGTGACTGTTTATGAGCCTGAAAATGATCATGCTTGGGGTTTGTTCACACACTCCAAACTTTGTGTATTTGTTATGTGCTTTCTTAGTCCTTTGCATTTAATGCATTTAAGTAAAATTATAAAAATGTAATAATTGTATCAAGCAATTTATAATTTACAATGTTACAGGTATATTATGAATAATATAGTAATATTACAATATAGTAACATAAAATAAAAAAATATGAAATAAGCCCTTAGGCAAACTTTATAAGGCAAACCTTGTGGTCAAAACACTCAACAACTTTTCTTGAATTTAATCACTACTGGTAAAATATTATAAATACTAACTTTGAAAAAAGTGTCAGATAAAAAAAATCTGCAAAAAGACTTTTGCATGAATTGCACCAGTTAATAAAATTTTATAAAAAACGATACTGATTATATTCACTTTACTCTATATAAGAAGCAGATACTATTTTAGGAGTTATTTATTCAGAAATCAAAGGTCACTCACTTTCCATAAGTCTATCCCAAAAGCCAGTATATGCTTACAAAACATTTCAACAAGAACACAGAATGTGTCACATACCTGATTTTGAAGTGCTTGTTGCTGGTAAAGGGATATCCTTGCCTTTGTTTGTTCATCAGTTGTGGGACTGAGGGGCTTGGGATCTGACAAGGATCTCTGGACATTCTTCATTGGACGGGGTAAACTCTGGTGCCTTTGTGGCAAATCAGTTGCAAATGACTTCTGCTGTGGAGTAACATGGGCTTTATTCAGCCTCTCACTAGAAGAGAAGGAAGTCTCTATTACACGGTGGGGTGATGAAGGAGATACAGGTGAATACAGCACCTGAGGGGATTTGGGTGGTTGACGAATAACATTGGACAGTGATTCATTGTGCAGATGGTGCTGCTGGTAGCCAATGTCCAAAGGGTCTGGTTTACGTCTCTCAAACTTTGAAACACTCTGTTGACGAGAGGATTGGAGAGGATCTGCTGACCCCACATGTTGTGCACTGGTGGAATATGGGCTAATAGTAGTAGCCACATTAATCTGTGGAGCTACCACACCTTGAGATTGGGACTCAGGGTCAGTCTGACAAGCTAAGCTTTGCCCCTTCTGGGTTCTCTCTGGACCAGATATATAATGAACAATCTCAACTTTATTGGGATCTGATGCAGTGACATGTATTGCTGGGAAGATCTTCCCTAAGTGATCTATTTCTGTTTGACAAGAGCAATCCTGAATAGTTTGTATGGCAATACTGGATGAAGAAACTTTTGCAGTTAGAGTTGAAGTTTCAGTTTTAGGATCAGCACCTGATTCTGAGTGCCTGGAGAACCGAGAACGTCTCCGTCTTATAGGTTGTTCCCATTCTACCTTATCTTCGTCATCATCTGTCTGAACACTGCAATCCACACTGCGTCTAGTCCTTCTTCTTCTGGACATTAAACATCTTTCCTCTTCATCCTCATCATCTGTCTGTATGCTGCTGTCTACAATTCTAGTGGGCAGAGAAAACATTGTTACCTCTCCCTCAATACCATCTTGTAAATGAGGCATTGACCTTTGTTTCCGCATTGACCTATTATCTGCCTGCCCCTCATTATTCCTCAAACACATCTCTGATGCAGAGTAAGGCAGAGACTGGAAAGGCACCTGGATATCACCATGTTGCATATCTGGTGGCAGGTCTTGTGGCTGAAAAAGTCTGCCACTTTGGTCACTTATAAGTTGGGCACTAGGTACTCCAGTCACAGCTGCAGTCTTTTGTCTCTTTTGTTCCTCAAGATGCTGCTGAAGCTGTTGCTGAAGAGACTGTATCTGGTCAAGCTGTTGCTTTTGCTGAGCCAGTTGCTCTCTCTGCATAACCAGCTGGCTTTCTCTCTCAACTTGTTGCTGCTGTAAAACCTGCTGTTTAATGGTCTGCAGTTCCTGAATCTCTCGCTGCACAAGTATATGCTCTTTTTCCCGATGTCGCTGCAATTCTACGCGTTCCCTTTCAAGCTCCTCCTGCAGCCGCAACTGCCTCAATTTTTCTAGCTCTATTCTCTCTCTCTCTAATTGCAATAATGTTTCCTGTTGATGATGCATGCGTTCTTCTATTTCCTTTTCCTGTGAAGGATCACCCAGAATTGAGGCAGTGGGTGTAGTTGATTGTGTAAGAAGTGGTGGCTGTGTTGAAACAGACAGTTGTGGAAGTTGACTGTGAGTGGGAGGATAACGCTGCAAATTAGATTGAGAAGGACCCTGTGTTTGAAGATGTGGCTGAGAAAGGTTTAATGGCTGCTCCTGAGTTTGGATTGTACTAGCTGGAGCAACCACTTGTGTTGGCCTTGTTGTGGTTATAGTACTCTGTACAGCAGAAGAGTGAGGTAGTGCTGCAGATGTCCCAATATCTGTAAAGCTTACTAAAGATTTTCCAAGATAGATTGGAATGTTCTGCTCTGTGATGATTGAAACTGGTTCAGTCACAGTAGCAGATGTTTCTGTAACCGGAACATGAGTGGGTGTTGGTAAACAGTAAGGTGTCTGTCCTATGAGAGGCATCCTTGGGGTGACAGGCATTCTGTTAAGGCTGGCAAGAGGTACTGCTGTCATTTTTGGTGTGAGGTATGGTCTGTAAACACCTCTCAATAATGGCCGCAGTACTGATGCGGGCTGAGTTGTTATTGGCACAGTGGATGCAATGGGTGTGTTAATAGTTGAATAAATCATACCATCAGCTGATCTAATTGCTGATGGGTACATGGCTCTAAGGCTTGCTTGTCTTGCATTGATGAGACTGGTAAGAGCTTGGGAAAATGGTTTTCCATCAGGAAAGTATATAAAACTGGGCCTAGGACTTTGCTGCATATTAATTCTGCCTGGAGGACCACTTCCTCTACCTGACTGAAAGAGGTCAGGGTTGCTGCTATACCTATCCATTGAATTGAGAGCTGCACACATTCTACTAATCTCTTTAGCAGTAGTCACACTATATTGGGCAAGGTTAGACTCTGGTAAACTAGAAAGGTCACAGGATGAGTATCCATAATCTGAACTTATGTTGGACAGGGAACTGTACCTGCGAATGGGAAGAGTAGGAGCTCCCACATCACCCTGACGAAGATCTGTGTAGGAACAATATTGTAGTCCCATTCCAATAGGTCCTCCTTCATAGACATGCTTAACTGTGTTTAAATCCATGGGTGTTTCAACAGAGGATAGCATATCTGGTTTAGAAGAATAGGATTGAAACCCTGCTTCTGCAAGGTTGGTCTCAGACAAGGATGATTGTAACCGGCCAGGCAAAGGAAGTGTATATGATTTCAAGGGCAAATCATGATAGATTTGTTTATCTTGCTTTGCCTCTATTGGATTATAGAGCTGTGATGGTGCTGAAGGGGGCCTAAATGGCTCACTAACATTTGATGTGACATCTGTCATTGGATTTTGGGAAAATGATCCAACACAACTACCACCAAAAGGCAAGTTATAAACTACATCACAGCAAGCAAACTGATTCTCTTTCTTGACAGGTCCAGTTAAATCCCTTGCATCCTGTCTTTCTTCTGATTTGATCAACTGGGTAAGAGGTTTTCCTTGCACAGTACTTTCCATCTGGACCATCATAACTTGAGTTCGAACAGGTGATTTACTCTTCTGCTCCACAGAACTGCCAATGTTATAAATTCCAGGTGCTGGGGATATTGCACTGCCCACAGGGGTAATACTTGTCTGGGTGACACTTGGGTCTTTCTTTGTTAGTGGAAATTGATTTGATAGATTAAGCTTTGCTAAAGAAGAAGCTTGCTGTTGTTGAAGTTGATGATGTTGCTGAAGTTGCTGCTCTAAAAGGTGTTGTTGATGCTGTAGTTTCTGCTGTTGCTTAAGTAACTGCTCCTGTTGTATACTAAGATCTTCCAGCTTGGCATCAATATTTGGTATTGATGGGTCAGTTGGTGGCTGTTTGTTCTGTACAAAACATACCACTGTCCCCATGTCTGTTCTATTCTGAAGGGGATCACAATAAACCATAGTTTGCTTGGGTTGTGATATGAACATTGAAGCAGCAACAGTTACACTGACGGTTGCTGATGTTGAAACAACAATGTTGGGCTGCTCCTGAGCAGTCAAGTTCATTATAAGAGGCTGAATAGTTGTGGGATGGTAAAGAGGACTCTTTTCTGCACTGCTTGCATATTTTTGAGACTCTGTGGCCAAGGAAGTCAAGTCCAATACTTGATCAGTCATAATAAATGCAGCTGACTTAGTAGCAGTTCTTAGGTCCGTCGCACTTGCACTGTGTAGCTTCTGCCCTTGTTCAACTCTTGAGGTGCCAGGGACTGTAGAAATATGACAGAGAGATATGTTTTCCATTGAAAGTGATCCATAAGAGCTGGTAGATGACACCATGCTTGTACCAACATTAACTCTCTCAACTTTATGGGTTCTGTAAAAGCCATGCAGGGGTGACTGCTGGTGTGGTGGTGTGTCAGGAGGGCTTACAGGTGGTGAATAAGCATCAAATGATGATAGGTGACTAAACTTTGTTGGGGAAGATAAAGGAGAGGTGGCAGTGTTAACTGTAATTGGTTTTGGAGGGTTAGTTGGCTCTGATCCAATTGTAATTACCATAAAAGTGGCATCCTGAGAGGACTGCTGTCTAAACAGCCGTGGTGAGATAGATCTATGAGGTGCCTGAGTGGCCTTTGCCATAACAGGAGATGTACGGCCAGAACCTTCACCAAGAGGTTTCACTGGGGGACAGAATGTCTGAGTAGAAAATTCAGCTGTATGCCTGGAGTGAGACTGGGCTGGTATATGAGTTGGAGGTGAAGCAGGAGAAATTGGTGGACTGCCTTTGTAGTATGAAAGGATATTATGAGATTGCAATTCAGTTACAGACTCTATCTGTGTTGCACTATCTCTTATTTGGACTTTGTCTGAGGCTCTTCTTCCGTCTCGTTGGTTGTAAGCCTGAGAGATTTCAGATATTTTGTTGGAAACACTTGAAGTCCTGGAGGTTGCAACAGAGCTGCTTGTATGTCGGCCATACAGGGTGGACTGCTGTGAAGACGTTGTTTGCATAGTAGTAAATTGTGAGACAGCATCCTTGGCATACACTCCATAAGCACTGACAGTAGTAGCAGCAGTTGTGGATATCATGACATTTTTGACAGCATGATTTCTAATTCGATCTTTATGTCCATCCTTTGAGAAGTGTTGAGTTACTCTGACATCAGGTATTCGTCCTCCTGCACCAGTTTCTGAAAATGATACTGGGGCTGAGAGTTGTGTAGGGCTTGTGCCAGGGGTGAGTAGGGCATTGCTCTGCTCTAAGAGTTTGGCAAAAGCTGATCCCGTGTCTAGCAACTGTTTATCTTCATAAGACACATCCATTTCCACTTGATCATCCAACTGCTTGGTAATGTTTTGTGAAGTCTGACGTATTTCTTCATAGATATCACTTGCCTCCTCATTGTCATAGCCTGTGTCGTCTTGGTCGATATAGTCATACTCATCTTCATATTGCTGTCCATTTCTTCTGTCATCTTCTTGATAAGTGCTAGTGCTATACAGTTGTGCTGACTGCTGTTGCTGCTTTTGTTGTTTCTGTAACATCTCTGCTTTTTTCATCATTTCCTCATAAACTTCCTCTGCACTCTTTAGGGGCTTTCCACTTGAGGTGGTAGTTATAACTGTAGAACAAGATGTATTCTCTGATTTTTCAGTAGGAGAATACAGTAACATGAATGTAGGGAGATTGTACTCACTACCAGATTTATAGAGCTTAGATGACATTTCAAACCCTTCAGCCTCAGAGTCAACTGAAGGTGAGTATTCTGAGCAAGAAGAGCGATGAAGTTCCTCCATTTCAGCAGCTTGTCTCAGCTCCTCTGTTGGGGATGCATCTTCAATAGGGGATAGGTTGCTTGGAGGAGTTTTGGATCGTTCCCTTCGTCTTTGTGCCCTCAGCTCTTCTTTATCTCGTTTAGTTTTTCTGGCAGTACTACGTATTCTTTGCTGCTCCACTTCTCTCATTTTTTCTTGCTCTCTAAGGAGTTCCTCTTCCTCCCTCAGCTCATCTTCCTCTGAGGAGTCTTCTATGGTGGGCAGGAGAGGGCCATGAGACCGGTGTCTAGCTTTCCTCTGTTGCTTAGCTTCTTCTAGACGTTGTCTTCTGCTGGGACTGCTATCACTGTCATCCTCCATGGAGGAAACAGAAGAAGGAGATGTTCCTGAGTTGTAGCTAGATGTTGTAGGAGGGAGAGTAGAAGAATACTCCCCCCTTGTTCGTTCTTCTGGGGAACCTGTAAGACTTTCCATTTCAAGTTCAGGCTCTCTGTCCAGGCTCAAATCATTTTCATTATTCAGTTCCATGTCCCGGCTGTAACTGTTAGTGTTGTTCAGTTCAATGGTCTTAAATCTGCGTAGGCCTCCTTGTGAGCCAATTAGGTCCTCCTCACCTTCCTCAGCTGATCCCTTGTAGATTTCACAGGTAGTTTTGCTCTCCTCTTCAAAGCTGCTTGAATGGTGAGTCAGACGACGCTTTTCCTTTCCTGAGTCGCTTATGTGCTTGTGCATTATTTTTGGCTTTTGATAACCAAATCCTTCATCATCTTCCTCTTCCTCTTCTTCTTCTTCTTCCTCCTCATCTTCTACCTCTTCCTCATCATCTTCATCCTCATTCTCTTCATCTGCACTCATCTCCATGATCTGTCTTCGCATAAACTCTTCATCAGTTAGATCAGCAGGCTCAGGCTTTTTAATTTTTTTTGCCTCCCCAGCAGCTGTTCTGAGCTCTCGTTTGGCCTTCCAATCTGTTGGGTCCTCCTCTTCCATGATATCCTCTAAATCTTCATCTGAGTCATACTGTTCTGGACTTATTGATAGTGATTGAGATCTGTGCTTTCTGTCATCAGTGTCTCTGTGGTGCCGTTCTCTACCACGTTGTTTGTCCCAACTTTTCTCTCCTTCAGAGAATACCTTTGATTCTAATAGAGGTCGCATGGAGCTCTCCAGTTTAGTTATCTCAGAGGGGCTTGGTGGTGTAAGGTTTCCAGACATACTCTTCTCACTTAACTTGATTTCTTCTTCGTGGATAAGGCCAGTAATTTCACTGTGTGAGCTTGATATCCCATCTGAGGAGTAGCCTGTATCACTTAGGCTTTGTGGACTCCGTGATAGGTCATGTGTGCTGTTTGTTTTGCTTGTCTCCTAAGGAACATCAGAAAATATAAAATTCAAATAAGATTATTTTAGATACCATTTGTTTGATTTTCTGATAACTAATTTCAGTTCAGAGTTGACAAGTAAGGAGTAAGAACATACTGATTCTAATTAAGACTAGTATTTAGACGTATTTAATTTCTTTACAAAAAGTCTGAAAATTCGCTGCAGCTCTAGGGTCCATGGTGGGGTCAAGGGGCATAGCCCCGGTGGGGATACTCTGAAAACCATTAATTATATCAAATAAATGGATCTATTACTGTGGAAATAAATACCCATTTTTGGTAGACTACCAGATGAGACTTTATTATTATCATAATATTATATAATATACAACATTTAAATTTTCTCTCATTTAAAAAGAAATTTTCTTGCATCTGTTCAATTTCTGCAATAAAGCTACACCATATTTTTTTCCCTTTTTATATGAACATACCTAATGGCAATACACACACACACACCCCCACACATATAAACATATGTATATATATATATGTATAGATGTATATTTTATTTTATTTTATTTTATTCTATATATTTTTACAATTTCTATCCTTGTTTTTTTTTTATATACAT
>JAOUQZ010000034.1:8618647-8629811 GCA_028564935.1 Neosilurus hyrtlii
CCAGATGTATGAATCTGTGCGTACGCATGAATCCAAGCACATTTCCTTTGAACATCTGAATCAACATGGAATTGAGCACACATGTAGAAGTACCCAACCCCTCACTGTCCATGCCCCAATTGAAATATGCAAATCATATTAGAATGAATCCTGCACCAGAGATTCCCCTCTTCGCAGGATCAGAAAACCCTTACAAGCGGGGAGGCTTGCAAAAATGTACTGTTTAGCACGCTGTCCCTACTCCATTAACAATAAACGCAGGAGGTCTCAGCGGGAGAGTGTGTGTGAGGCCGTGCTGTGGGGTCAGAAAGGCGTACACACGCGGAGTTGGTCAGACTTAAATGTGGCCATTAAGCGGAGGATGGCTGCCCACCGCCAAAGTCTGGCCCAATCAGGCAGGGGGACAAGAGAGGAGGACCTCACCCTGCTTGAGCAGAGAGTTGCCGCAGTTAAAGGTGACACTGCTCTTTCAGTGGTGGTGGGAGCGCATGTGGGGTCTCCGATTACCCCCAAGCTCACATCTCTGTAAGATAAAGGTTCATGCGAAAATGTGTGCATGCTCTTTGGTTTGGCAAATTTAAACATGCCAGTACAAAGAAGAGGATATCCAAGACTTTGACTCATGTTTAAGTGCCATTTATTTATTTTTTAAAACAGACAGTGAGACGGAGGACACGCAGCCACAGACTCGAAAGATTCCTCCACTATCCACGGCGGCTCTGGCGTCAGAAACAAGGGGATTCCTGCTGCCCGCCCAACTGGCCATGTCCTCCCTGTGCTGTGCTGTGCAATTGGTGGCATAAATGACCACCTGCTCGTAGGCATCCTCGCAAATATCAGTGACTCAATAAATGCATTGGTAAATGGTTGCGCACAGTCACATCGCGCACAGTGCCAGTTTGTAGTTCCCAACCATGCTGTTACTCAGGATGTATGAATTGTGCGTTGAACCAAGAAAACCTCACCACAGTGTTAGTTCATTGCATTTGCGCATCACATATGATCTGTACAGTGATCGAATGAAAATGTTTTCTGTTGACATAAATTCATCCTGTGCTGGCGCTTTTATAGCAATGTGTGTGCAGTCGCCAGCGCCAATTACATTATACAAACTGGCCCTCGCTGCAAGTTGCTCTGCGCTTTAATTAACTCTGAGGACTAATGTTCACATTATCAACAGTTTCCCAGCATCACCTCAAAGTGTCGCCAAAGCACCAACAGCTGTAGAAACATGCGTATGGCAGCCATGGAGTTGGTTTGAGGCACAGCACATTTCCACGGACATTTCACTCTTCATACATCTGAACTTTGCCATGGGAAAGGGCGTACGCAACGTTTTTGAGGCCCCTGGTGTTTTCAGCATCTACTTATATGATCTATGGACCTCTTGATGACAAGAAAGGAGCTGCTGAGCTGTTGCTGCAAGTTACTTTGTGGCTGGCTTGTCCTGCTGACAATAATACATCCTCTGGCCTTCTCACATAGACTTTGGCAAACTCTCTTGGTAGCTGGCATGATGCTCATGTACTCTGCTGCACAGCTGCTGAAGCTGAATACAAACACCCACCCAGATTGTGTATCTACCATCACGGAACTTGGACTTCTTTGCCGACCTGGTTACATCCACAGAAGTTCATCTATTATCACTCCAACCACTCTGCTCCAACAATCCTGACTCTCTGGTCAACAGCCGACGCATTTTGCAAACGTCATCAAAACAGTGTTGCACCTGGTGTATGTAGCAGAAGACTGCACACTGGGGGGTGGCGCAAAGCCTGGAGCAGAGTCTGCGGTCTGTGGTGAAGATCTGACTGTGCTGCACCATCTATAGAGACTTTTAGGTTCCCACGGTTCCCTCACTGGCCAAGATTGAGGTTTTAGTGCAGAGTCACTACCAAACAAGGCATCCTTTTTACAGGATCATATCCTTGAAAATGAATTGGATCTCCTGTGCCTCACTGAAACATGTCATGAGCTAGAGGTATTTTCTGCACTTTATGACTCCTCAAACACTTGACCTGATGATAAAAAACTCTTTTTTTTACTCAGCACATTGGTATACTAGTGAGCTGCGGACGATGAAAGCAGCTGGACGTGTCCTTGAACGGCGTTTCAAGGTTTCGGGGCTGACTATACACAAGCAGGCCTTTAGGGAACATCAAAACCTCTATGCTGTATTACTCAAAGATACACAGACCCAGTTTTACTCCAACATCAACAACAATCCTGGAAATTCCAAGCAGCTGTTCTCCACCATCAGTCACCTTCTGAAGCCACCAACCATCTTTAACTCGAAAGATACTGAGGAAAAGTGCAATAACTATGAATTGCTTCAGGAACAAAATAGTAACCATATGCTGTCTACTCTTCAGTCCCTCTAGACCCTCAGCCACTCCAACCATTCTCACTGACCCACTGCCAGGACCTTCAAGACATTTCAGTGACTTTTCCTCTGTCACAGAGCAGAACTTTGAGGCCTTCATCATAAAGATGAAACTATCCACTGGTACATTAGACCCTCTCCCCACAGCCCTGGTAAAGTCTAATCTTGCTGCCAGTAGCCACCTCATCACACATGTGATAAACCTTTCTCTTCAAGCTGGTTATGTTCCACCTGCACTTAAAACTCCTTTCATCAGGCCACTACTTAAAAAAACATACTAGGTTCAGATAATTTTGCCAACTACAGACATTTCTCTTGAAGGTGCAGAAAAAAGTGGTGGCTGCTCAACTCCATAACCATCTAAAAATCAGCAGTCTATATAAAACATTTTAGTCTGGTTTCCGTCAAGGCCACAGCATGAAAACTGCACTGGTCAGGGTGACCAACAACCTGCTGATGACAGCTGATGCAGGCTTCCCATCCATGCTCATTATTTTGGATCTGTCTGCTGCCTTTGTCACTGTCGACCACAATATCTTGCTGCAACATCTTCAAACCAACATTGGTCTCTCAAACTCTGTATACAACTGGTACCCCTCCTATCTTAGTGGGAGAACTGAACACATTGACCTAGGAAAATTCAAATCAGAGACCCACATTGTCACTGATGGGGCTCCTCAGGACTTGGTGCTAGGGCCAACCCTTTTTACCTTCTACCTTGGTCCTGTCATCAGCAGACATGGACTAGCATTTCATTTCTATACAGACAACACACAACATTGTCTAAAAACTGGTTCCAAGCACTCTGCTCTCTTGCCATCTGCAAGTCCCACCAGCTGCCTGGAGGAAATAAAAATCCGAAGACTGTTTGACCTTTCTGATACCATAGGAAATTTAGTGCACATAGTAGCCCCATACCAAGTAAAGGAAAAGGTAAGATAAAGGTCTCAATAAAAAAATAATTTAAATGTCTATATATACAATACACATACAGAGAAACACACACTCACACATATATATATATATATATATAGTCTAAAATTAGAAGTTACAAATATCTAAATAAACAGATACAGAATGAATCCTGTCAATGAGTAAAATGGGCAATACAGTATTATCCATATGATAAACAGTACAATGTAAATGTAGTACAAAATGTAAATGTATTACATTGGATGTTGTTGCTATATGGAGGAGTTGTACAGTTTAATGGCCAAGGGTAGGGATGATTTCCTGTGACATTCAGTGGAGCATTAGGTGGTATCAGTCTCTCACTGAACATGCTCCTGTGACTGATCAGCAGGTTGTGAAGTGGGGGACACAACAGACTCATAAAACATTCTAAGCATTGTTTGTCATAAAGGCATGGGTGAAGCTTAACTTTCTTTAGTTCAACAATCCTGAGGCCATCCTGGTCAGCACTCTACACCAAGTCCGCACTTCCACCATCACCAGTATCACTTTCTCCAATCATGACAATCCACTATCTTTGATCATCACCAACCTTGGTGTAAAAATGGACCCCCACCTCTCCTATGATGCCCACATACAAAAACTGTAAAACCTCTGCTATTACCTCCAGAACATTGACAAACTCTGTCCATCACTCACCCTGGCAGATTCAGAAAAGCTGGTCCACACCTTTGTCTCATCTAGGCTGGACTTCTGCAATGCACTCCTCATCGGGATCCCTAGCAAAAGTGCTCAAAAGCTCCAATGCATCCAGAACGACGCTGCTAGGATCCTGATAAGGGTGTGAAAATTCAACCACATCACTCCCATTCTCAAGACACTCCAGTGGCTTCCTGTTTCACTCCGCATTGAATACAAGGTCTCACTCCTCACCCTCCAATGTAAACATGGTACTGCCCCCACTTCCCTCAAGGATCTCCTCACTACCCATCCTCACGCTCCCTCCGTTCCATCACCACCTATAGCCTTAAATCCCCAAGGACTAAACTACGCACAATGGGGGATCGGGCTTTCTGTTCGGCCACTCCAAGCCTATGGAATGCCCTTCCAGACCACCTGAGGGCACCGCAGACCATGGACACTTTTAAACGTGCCTTGAAAAACCATCTTTTTAAAATGGCCTTCTGTATGTGATTTTAAGTGCTGTGCAGTTTTTATGTGATTTTACTTTGTAGCACTTTAAGATTTATAATTAATGAAATTAGTCCCATTCCATACATTTCATATTAAGCTCATGCTTCTCCTGAAGTTTTTATTTATTTATTTATTTATTTATTTATTTTTATGAACCACTGGGTCTTCACAAAATATATCATCAATATAACTATTTTGTCAGCCTTTGCATTGAATACCTCTAACTTTCAAAAGTAACCCTAATTTTGTCAGTTCTTTCTTGTCTGGATTAGGGAGACAAATTCACCATACAATTTAAGAATATTGTTTAGAATATGTCTTGTGTTAACTGTGTACAAATTGCAAAAAAATGCCAAAGCTCCAGAAGTAATCAGCAAGCAATCAAGCTGCCTCATTCTTGGAAAGTTGAGCATGACCAGCTCGTTTTGGTTGTAAAAAGTATAACATAACGTATTTTCAATGACCTCTCTAAATTTTGGCAGCTTGCCCTGTAAACATTAAGCTCTTTCAAAGTAATATACTGAACCCACATATTTCTTGAATTGTGATCTTGTGTAAGTAACCAATTTAAACATCTTGTTCTAATAGGACAAATTTAGCCTAAATATTAAAATAGTAAAACAACACAGACCAGCTGTAGTACTTAAAAGTACTCTGCTTGTAAGCAGCTACAAGTTAAAGGGCTATGAATGTATTCCTGCCAATAGGAACAAGAAAAAAAAAATTAAGTGACTAAAAACATAACTACAATAATATCTTTAGATTTCCTGTGAAGGGCAGCATGGTGCATAACATCACACCAAGAAGGTACCAGGTCCTGGGCTTGGGCATTTCTGTGCATTTTCTTGCCTCAAGGCATTTTCTTGCCTCTAGGTGTGAGTGTGAGTGTGAATGTGTGTTGGACTTGCAATGGCCTGGCAAGATGTTCAGGGTGTACCCTGCCTTCACCCAGAGTTGGCTGAGAGAAGTGCCAGCCCCCCACGAATCTAATTAGGATAAAGTGGCTTAGAAAATGAATGAATAGATTTTCTATGAAGTTTGTCAACAAAGAAGCACTATAGTACTTTAAATAACTCTTCACGTAAGCCCTTTGAGCTCATTTAACACAGAGTAGCTTAAAAAATAAAGATTTTCAGTGTATTCCTGACACTAGGAACAAGAATATAACACAAGTGACTACAACTGCCAAATTTTAAATAGTTTTGGCTAGTATCACCAGATAACATGAATAACCGCTTTATCTTGTGACAGTGAAAAATAAACATGAATATTGGATTGTATTTGGAAGAGAATTTATAACTATATAAAATGTGCAATTCTCTCAGCAGTGTGGTGGCGTGTGGAAGCAGTGCGGAACTGGCATGTTAGAGATTTTTATCGCGCAGGCCTGGGTTCAAATCTCGCTGTGCTTATTTTAATTATCTTAAAGTTTATTTATTTTATTAATTTATTTTTGCTTTTTTGTTAATTAATTTTTTTTTTTAAACATGACATATGTTTCACTTTATTGAACAGCAAAGTGGAACACCAGATTTCACTTTGAATGAGTTATCGTCATGACGAATCTGCAGAAGTCAAACAGAAGTACTGTAAATGTCTGTGGAATGGGCAGACCGTAAACATCTGTCACCAGTTAACAACAAATAGAATTAAACCGGAACACCAGTACAGAGCTGCGTTACCAACACTTAGTGAGAGGAGCTTGTCAATCATACTGCAGGGGATTTGGGATGGTGACTAATACACCAGTACCCCTTTAATGCCATACATTAAGCAATGGGCGATGCCACACCATTATCACGCAATATCCCCAGCACTGTCATTGTTATTAAAATCCTTTTTAACAAGTGGTGACCCAAAATGATCTCAAACAGGTATTAAAGTGAAGAACATTTATTTTCCTAACAGTATATTGCATATTCATTTGATCCTGGTGTGTTCCTTTAATAACGTCTGATTTCGAGTGGCAATTGGCTCGATTTTAACCTTCTCCCATACCACTCCACTGCGATGCTCTATCTACTGCCTTTCTATAGCTGCAAGCATCAGATTTAAAACAATGCGTACAAAGCCAAAACTGGACTTGTACCTTCCTACCTCAAGCACTTATGGACTGGTGCTTCCTTCTTTCAAGATACCAGGAAAACATGCATCAATACTACTAATAGATATAGATTTTTTATTTTTTTTGTATGTGAAATTCAAATATATAAATGTGAATGTTGTAGGTAGGTGTGCGTGTGTGCATGTGTGTGTCTAGAGTATTACGTAATTTGTAAGGATGTGTACAGCACGTGTATATCTGCTGTACTTTATTTTAAGTAATATTTTTTGCATCATTCATATTGTTTTATATCCTCATGTCTTGCTATGTTGGGGAGTTGAGAGGGTACCGTTAATGTTTCTGACTGCACAATGTTTATTTCTACAGGAACTGCCAGTGGGCACTTGTTATGTTATAAAACTTCACTAAATATAATTTTTTTATATTAAAAAAATAGTAAATGGGGATTTTTACAGCTTTAATACAATATTGAGTGAATGTTTCACAGATTTCAGTGTCTTAACCCCTAGTGAACACATTTTCATTAAAATTTCTTATGCTTTTTTTATCAGTTGACAATTACCTGCACATGCCTTCATGCACTGGAAATCTACTTTAAAAGTGGACAAACAAAACTAATGCATATCAATGAATAACTTATGCAGTAACACACAGATATAAGTAATGTAAGTGGTATACTAATTAATGGCAAGTGAAGTGTATTAAATAGTTATGATGCATGTTTAAGGAGTGCACAGAAGAGGCAAAGGTATGTGTGAGTGTGTAAAGAAAAGTTCTTCCATATAAGACTTTGAGACATGATATCATGAATGATTACATTTTTAAGTTTAAGTGTACACCGCTTACACTGAGCCAATGTGAGTGTCTTTGAGTACACTTACCTCCACAAGGTGAGGTGTTGGATTAAAGCCACACAAATTGCAGACCTGTGTGTGACACTGGGTGCAGGAGTTGTAGTTGGGTGGGTCACTGGATCCTATATTCAGCTCTGTCTTACACAACGGGCAGCTAACTTTGGACTTTTGCACATGCTTCAATGGTGATTGTTGCTGCGGAGGGGCATTTTGATGATGTGCTTGTGGCTGCTGCTGCAGTGCCTTCTGATGATGTGTTGATGACTGCTTTTGTGGCAGTACCCTTTGATGATGAGCCAGTGACTGCTGCTGTGCTGGCTTTTGAAGATGAGCTGGTGTCTGTGATTCATTTTGATGGTGTGATTCCACTGACTGCTGCTGCTTTTGAAGCTGTTTTTGTGGTGGAACATGTGGACCCTGTGGAAACATGGTTCCTCCTGTTCCTCGTTTGTCTGAGCCAGGAGTTCCAGTCATACCTTTAGCATTAGCATCACTGAAGATCACCTTAGTACCCAGGGTGCCCTGTTGTCGGGCAGGTGAGGGTTGTCCTGAGGCTCCTCCACCAGGAAGTGGATCAACTGAGATTAGTGTGCTTGCCTGGTTCAGCAATGATGCCCCAAAACCAAACAGCTTTGTCAAACCATCTTGAGGAGCGGTCTCATGCATGGAGGCTGGGCGGCGAGCTGGGGAACTTCCAGCACTTCGGATATGCTCTGATCGTCCAGCATGGTGAATTGGAGATGCACGGCCAAGGTCTGGCTGTGATGGAGCTTTCACCAGGCCTGGTAATGGCACAGCACCAGGGTGAGGGATCCGTGAGCTAGTTTGAGGTGCTCCACCTGGAAATTTCTGCCTAAACTCAACAGTCTGACCCTGAGACCCTGATTTTGCTCCTTGATGTACAATCTGAGAAGGTACAGTTTTGGCAGAAGGTCCTGTTTTTTGAGGTCCTTTCTGGTGAGGATCAATAGTTTCACTTTCTTTTTGAGGCCCCACTGAGGCTTGGCTTTGAGACTGGGGTTGAATTTTGGAATGGGTCTGGCTTTGGGGTTGAGTCTGTTGTTTAAGCTGAGATGAAGACTGGGAATGAGGAGGTATAACAGGGTCTGCTTTAGGTTGTTGGGAGGAAGAGTGAATCTGCTGCTGACTTTTAGAGCGGGGTGTAGTCATATCCATTCCCAGGGCTCTCTGCATCTGACAGTTCAGACACAGCCACTCCTGGACCTGTGATACACATAAAAAACATACACATTTTATGCCTATGTTGAGTATGCTGGTTTAGAATGTAACATAAATATTTAGGGTTGCATAGAACTACACTGGCAGCATGAAAGTACACTAAAAATGCTGCCTTGCGCAGCACGTGAGCCTGTCCCATGACCTCTCTGATGACTCAACACCTTTTTCTAATTTTTTACAATGATCTCATTAGCAGCCTATTTTTTGTGTTTTTATCTTGCTGTTGTTATGATTATCCCTGCTTAAAGGCATACAACACATATGGTTTAGCTCACACTGACAGAAAGATCTATTTTAGCTTTCAGAAGCAAAAGAAAAAAAAATACACCACAGGGGTCCAGACACTCCCACTGAAAGAGCCATTTCATAATATGCCAATAGAAGAAGAGCAAGTTTGAAAGCCCCAGCTTTAGTGAGCAAGTAAATGTCCAGAAGCCTAATATACAGTTTTGCCTCTGTGACCTTGAAAAGCAGGTCAAGGTCACACACAAAAACTCATCCTAGCACTTAAAGTAGTGAGACAGCATACCAAGTTTGAAAGCCTCAGCTTCAGTGTAGGGCAAATAAATGTCTGGAAACTAAACTTTGATGTACGGACAAATGGATGGACAAACAGAACCCATTCATATAGCTCCTGAGCCACTTTGTGGGCATTAGCTAAAAGCACATATATTTCCAAATTGTTTTAACCAACTAAACAAGTAATAAAAGCCTCCCTGTTAAGTGTTTTTAGCCAGTTTTGCTGTCATTTGGTCAGCTGCACACAGAGGTTGTTAGGTATGCTCATAACATTATAATGGTTAAAGAAAAGAGTTTATCAGTGCTGAAGGCTGCCATGGCTCGACAGTTTATTTCAGGTGGAGCAGCAAGAATTTGAATTGATAACCACAGGGAAAAAAAATCACAAGGGGCCGAGATTATCACCACGCAATGAGATCACCAGATCCGGAAAGATTTTCCTCAGCACTTCCAATGATCTTTGAGATACGTGTGCTGTAGCTCCATGTTACTGAAACCACACATCAACTTCTTCAACATCAAGGTATTTAAGTTGGGGTTGGGCCACCAACAAACCATAGCGCCACCTCTCCTGCCTCACTAAGTCTCATGTATGCAAATAATAATTTGATTATTCATTCATTTATTCATTTTCTGAACCGCTTAATTCTAATTAGGGTCACGTTGAGGCGGGCGCCCATCTCAGCCGACTCTGGGCTAGGGCGGGGTACACCCTGGACAGCTCTCCAGGCCGTCACAGGGCTAACAGTAATACAACCATTCGTACTCACACTCACACCTATGGGTGATTTGGAATAGTCAATTAGCCTACTGTGCATGTTTTTGGACTGTGGGAGGAAACCAGAGTACCCGGAGGAAACCCACACAAGCACAAGGAGAACATGCAAACTCCACACAGAAACGCCCAAGCTGGGAATCGAACCCAGGACCTTCTTGCTGTGAGGCGGATGTGCTAACCACTATGCCACCGTGCCGCCATAATTTGATTATTTTTAACTTTATTTTTATTTACCTTTGAAATGTGGGAGGGTTTAATTGGTCATCCTGTACATATATGACTTAAAATTCGCTTATTTAATTTTATGTGAAGTTATTTTATGTGAAGTTTCATAATACAGCAATAACAAGATAACTTCTGGAACACAGAACTTTTATCATATGTTTGAAGTATGCATTGAATATGATTTAACATTGAGTACTCATATTAGCTTATGTAACAGGATGAACATTTTTTATTAGCATTGAGATAGGGTAAAAAGAATCGTTATCAAAATGCAATGTTCACAAGACAACAGCATCTAAATGGCAACTTTCTAGAGAAGCTCTACATACATTATAGATTGTTACATACATGTAATGATAGTTTGAATAGGTGCTGTAGTTTATTTCCACTGGCACTGCAATTCACCCATCAATACCCTGTGTCTAAGGCAGTAGCCTTAGAAGTCGAAGACGTGGCGTTGGATCCGAAAGGTCGCTGGTTTGAGTCCCGAACCAGCAGGAAAAATGTGTGACAGTTGGGGAGCTGCACCTTTCCTTCCTCCACCTTCATGGCTGAAGCGCCCTTAAAGCACCATTGATCAAGGCACCTAATCCCCAACTGCTCTCCCGGCAGCCCACTGCTCCAAGTGTGTGTGCTCACTGTTTACGTGTGTGCTCACTTTGAACTAACAAATAAATGCCTTCATTTACTGTAAATGAGCAACAGCTCAGTTAACGAATGTGATATTTAAACTTTCTTTAACATGCGGGGAAAATATTTATCCAACATCCATTGGGGAGAAATTTCATTTTAACAATGCCAAGTTATAGTAATTAATTTGTGCCTGGCAGAGGTACAGCACCAGTCAAAAGTTTGACACAATTAATCATGTGTTACTTATATTTATAAGAATATGCGTTGTCCAAGTTCCTGATTTTCCAGCCGACTCTGGGCGAGGGCAGAGTACACCCTGGACAGCTCGCCAGGCCATCGCAGGGCAGAAACACGCTGACGGC
>JAOUQZ010000034.1:8630825-8641397 GCA_028564935.1 Neosilurus hyrtlii
CTCTCTCTCTCTCTCTCTCTCTCTCTCTCTCTCTCTCTCTGTGTGTGTGTGTGTGTGTGTGTGTGTGTGTGTGTGCACCCTAACCAGGACTTCCTGTACATGTCATCCAAACATTGGTCTTCACGTGTTCCATCTTCAGTGCATCATTGTGATTGAATATAAGGGCGATTCCATCGTTTCTGTCTTAAATGGGTGCAACGTACAATAAAGATTGAAACTACAGTGTTCTTTGTTTATTTTCTGCCTACCACTTTGTAGAACACATTTATAAGATAATTTGATAAATGAAAATAATTTTACCCCACAGAACTTTTTTCAAATTCCATGTCCAGAAATTATGGCTGTCATGGTGGGACATGAACCTAGATTGTGTTTTTACTTTCCTCTAATATATTATTAACTTCTAGAGATGATATGTACCTTGAGATTCCTGCCACATAATGGTTCCATTTTCATTTGAAATGTCCTTTCCTTTTCTAGATTATTCAAGTTTAAAATGTTCAATAACGTACATTACCAGGTCTGCAAAGTCATTGAAATAGGTGTAGTATAACCACCTCCTGCAGAGTTTACAACCTTATTGAAGATGTGATTTCATCAACGATAAGTTGATGAAATTAGGGTGGTGCTGGTGTTCACAGAATGAGAGAGAGAGAGAGAAAGAGAGTAGTTTTAATACACTGAAGTGTCACTTTAAAACCGTGCAGTTTGAGATGTAGAGTACACAAATAAAAATCTGCGTGTTTCAGAGTCTGGGAAAGAAAATGGAAAGTTTCCAATCAAAATTATATAAACATGTTAAGATGTTGTTTAACTAACACCAACTCCAGTTGAATTTTACTTGCAATAGTTCAGACATATTAATGTTGTAAAATAATAATGATGTGAATTTAAAAAAATGTAAATGTTTTTAATTTTGAAATCTTACTTCTATTGTCAATGATAGTTTTGAAAGAATTTTTATTGTTTTGGACAAGCATACTTTCAAAGGCCATAAATTCCAAGAAAATAACCTTACTGCCAAAATGTAAAAAGTTTTTATAACCTTGAACATTTAAAAAAAATAGTACTTGAAGAAAACTAGCAAATTAAGAACCTTTATTTTAGACCCCTTTGTGACTGATTGCTCTAAGAGGCTGCGAATTTGCCCTTATGTTGCTTCTTTTGCTACTCCACGTTTAAAGCCTGTAGGTAGAACTGTAAAGCATGCACAGAGTCTAAGTTCATTCTGATTAAACGTTTACATTAAATAAAAAGCCCTGTATCAATCTCAGTCCGACTTTGAAAAGGTTGATTTAGTATGATACAGTATTACTAAAGTGTTTACATGTGTTTTAAAAGCCCCATATTAGCTGGACTAAAACAATAATTCCAATTTTCTTTGCTGTCATGTAAAAATCTTGTTACAGAACTCTCAAGGCTTTTTAGCATTGTCTAAACTGCTTGTCACTCAAATTACATTTGCGTCTTTGAAAATGGAGGGCAGTGTCTAAAGATGGCTGTATATATAAATGCAATACTTTTGTTAAATCACTTAAATTACAACTGGATGGCTACACTTCAGTCCCATCTTGAATACTTCATTTCAAATCCTTAGTGTTTTTCTTTAATGATGCAACTCTTTGTCTTTATACATTTCTGACCTGCATATATATTTATTGCTCTTACTAATCTTTTTCTTCTTTTCTGTTTTTTCTTCTCTCTCATTTTTTAGAATTGGCTAATTATGAAAAAAATGTAAACAGAGCCATCCATAAGTACAATGCCTACAGGTAAATCAACAACATCTCTAATTCAAACAAAATCATTATTTGGTGTACTTTAGTTGTTTAGTTATTCTTAGCTAAGTTATTTATATTGGTTTAAATTCCTGGTAAAAGTCTACTTGAAAGGTGAAACTCAAACAAACTGCTGATGTTGTCCTCACTGTGTTACCTTTAGAAAAGCTGCTTCTGTGATCGCCAAATACCCCCATAAAATAAAAAGTGGCACTGAAGCCAAGAAATTGGTAAGTAAGCAGTATTTCCTTATTATTATTTTTTTAAATGATGGTCAATTGGTATTTGTTGAAATTAAAATAAAGACATTGGGTCTCATTCATCAATATCATAAGTTTTTTTTCTACAATAATTTCTTTTAAAAAATCGTAGTAAAAGTATACATCAGATTCATTATGTGTTATTGAACCTTGGATTGGTTCACAGCTGTGTTCTTTAATCGGTGAATTCCATTGTCTTCATAAATTGAAAGCGTGTGCCAGTTGCTCAAATTAACATAGGGGAACATAAATCCCTAAATCCCCATAAAAGGATATGGGGGCATGTTGCAGACACAAATATTCATGACAGCGGAAATAATGGTGAAGCCTCAAATGCACAGAAGCGCTGGAGTCTAACAGGGTGAAGAATTTTAATTTTAGCTCTCTGTGCTGTACAGGGAACCAGCTCTCTGTGCTGGAGCAGGTCACATATTGTGCATTATAAATTTAAGAAAAGCATAACTAACGGGAAATGGTATCAATTTCACAATATTACTTCAGCATCAATATGTGTATAAGAGTGCTCCTTCATGTTTGTAGATTCTATTCGTAGCTAAGAACAAATCCCAGAAAAGTACGTAAGTGAGATTTAAGAACACATTTCTTTGTAGGAATGGTTGGTGAATGAGGCCCACTGTTATCTTTAGAGTAATATACAATAAGGTTGTAGTTAAAATTATTCTTTGCCTTCAGGATGGAGTTGGTGCGAAGATTGCAGAGAAAATTGATGAATATTTAACCACGGGGAAACTACGCAAACTGGAAAAGGTCTTACGTTCTCGTGTATTTATTTAGCAGACAGTTTTATCCAAATAGGACTGAGCAGTTGTGTGTTAATGAACTTTTGTATGGCACTGAATGTTATAGTACACTTACAATTTTATAACGACTAATTCCATTTATTGTATACATGTACATCTTTATAGCTGGCACACAAACATTTTCAGAAAAATTAGGGGAATCTTAACTAGGTTTTGTCTTATCACCTGCAGATTCGCAGCGATGACACCAGTTCCTCTATCAACTTCTTAACTAGAGTGACAGGAATAGGGTTAGTTAATTTTGGTTTACTTTACAATATTTGTATAATCTTGTAGTTACACTTTTTTATTCATGTTCTTTTTAGCCCAGCTGCTGCTAGGAAGTTCTATGATGAAGGTGTAAAGACCCTAGATGGTTTGTCTTCTGTATTTTCTCTCTCTTCATTTCTTTAGCATTGTTTATCTCCATGGCTACAACCTTGCTTTCTAATTGGCCTGTTTTTCAGATCTGAAGAAGATTGAGCATAAGCTAAATCATCATCAGCAGATTGGCCTAAAGTTAGTGTGTAATGTATTAAATAATATCAGCAATACTCATGAATAATTTTGGTTTCTTATATGTTATTATAGCTGAGTGAGTCCTTTTCATTGGTGGTAATTTATTCATGTACTTTATATAAAGATATTTTGAAGATTTTGAGAAGAGAATCCCCCGCTCAGAGATGGAGCAAATGGAGGTAGATTGTTAATAAAGTTTTGTCAGTCTGGCATTTAAAAATTTGAAATAAATTACCGTATTTTATCTGGATGTTTCTCAGGCTTTAATAATTCAAGAGTTGGAGCAGCTTGACCCAGAGTACATTGGTACCATCTGTGGCAGCTACAGACGAGGTGAGTTACTTTAAATTGTAAATCTTTCTGTAACCATTAATGTACTTTTGAATTGCACACTGTGTATGAAGACAAACATGTTGAATATAATCCATATGACAACTTCAGGAGCAGAGTCGAGTGGTGATATTGATATACTGCTGACTCACCCAGATTTTACCTCCCAGTCCCAAAAACAAGTAAGTATTCATTAACTCATTTAGGCTAAAATCATTACTAGAGTAAATCAATTTGCTCCATTGCAAAACGTAAACACAAATTTAATCCACATTATCTTTAATCTGCTACCTTTGTTGAGATGAAGTTAAACTTGCTGGATTTAGTTAATCTGTACAATGGACCTACAGTACGCGTACTTTAAGGGCAACCATTCCAAACCTTCGCTGACAACCACGTTCTCCATCAAAGTAGTGAAACGTGCAAAACCGACAACCAATTGTAAATGTCTTGAGTAGTGCTTCACGTGAATGCTATGGCTACATGTAACTACTTAAAAATTAATTTATTGTACTATTGTACTCTTGTACTATATACAAATGTACTACTGTACTATATACACTTCACAAGGTTGGTGAATAGTGATATGAAAATGCATGAATATTTTCATCTGCAACTTTTTAAGGATATTACTTGCAGATGAACTCTTGCTGTGGTTGTTGCATATCACACGTTCTCATGTTTGATATAAGTACTATCCTGACCTGGATGTGGTCTTTATTGAAGTGGAAGATGAGTCTATAACCCCAATTAAAGTCTTTTTCATTTTCACTTCAAAACAGTAAAAATGTGGGAAAAATAAAGGGGAGGTTGGATGGAGGGCAATGTGGACACTCAAGGTTTCAGGACAGTAATTTGAACACAAATGCTTAGATTCGAATGAAAGTCAATACAATTGTTCTCCTGATAATAGTATAGAACCCTATTTAAAATGAGTTCAAACGGTCAAGGTCACTATAATTTTCTGACATAAACTGAATAGTACAGTAGTCCAGACAATAGTACAGTAATAATACAGTACTGTGTATCAAACAGGTGTATCTTTTTTTCCCACCTTATTCTCTTCTAGCCCAGGCTGCTGCATGCAGTTGTGGAACATCTGGAGTCTGTTGGCTTTGTCACTGATACTTTGTCCAAAGGAGATACAAAGTTCATGGTGAGAGCAGTTCATCTTCTCTTTTTCCCTTTGTCCGTCTGTTTTCATTCTAATATACACCACCATGCAATATAAGAAGTGCTTTAGAGTTTTCAAAAATCTGTTTAAAATGATGTCCAGAAACATCATGCGTAATTGGGTTAAAAGCCTTTCTATTCAAACGAGTAATGTATTGTATGGAAGTAATCATTTATTTTGAAAGCTAAAAACTCATGATAGTGCATATGGCACATATAATTCTGTTTACATTGTTAAAAAACTGCATCTTATTTTGTTTAAAGTGTATTTTATTTAAAAAGTGTACTTTGTATGTGTGTGCTCACTCTACTCATTTTACTTTATGGTATCTGTCTTGTGTCTACTGTGTCTTTAACAGTTGCATGTATCACCAATTGTTCCCGTTGAAGCACATATGGCTGAAACAACAATAAAGACCTACTACTACACTTCACCCTCGATTTCCCGGACTATTTGGGGGATAGGCTCTCCGGGAACCTCAAAAGTCCGACAATCGCTAATATCACGGGTTCCCTACCCTTCCCCAGACATTTACCATAATCAGTCCGCCAATCACCATTATTCACCAGCAGTTCTGGACTTTTACACACTTATCCGACACTCAACACACAATATCGTGTTTCCACAAACTTAAGGAGCGAATCAGCACATTCTTTTATCACATTCATTTTAAATGTGGGTTCCGGCTCGTCGTCACTGTCTTCACTGTCACTTTCACTTCGCTCTCCCATCACTGATGCCACTATCTGTTTATCGGACATTATTTCGTGCCCCTTTGCTGCTTCATTTTCATTTTGGTACATAGGGGTATGGGAAATTGAGGGAGAAGTGAACTTTAATTTATGGCTTGAAAGTAGTAAGAGTTTGGAGGGAAAGATACAGAAGAAATTATTCTCACTGGGACATTCATTCCCACTGCAATGGTTGTATATTGGCATGTGTAATATCATCAAAGAGTTCCAGCGTGTACACAGACTCTTGTGTGCAGGCAATATTTTTGCATATTTGCTGTTCACAGAAGACCCCAGCTTGGTAGGCCTAATGTGTGAACGGGCCATTGGCCACAGGTCTATGAAAGTATTTTTAGGGCAACCTCCTTTTTGAATGAATGGATGGAAGACAGTATGTGTCACTGATCCAGGAGTTTCAACAGAATATTCAGAGTACGAAAACTACATGTACACCATCAGTGTACTCCTGTATTCAAATTATTAAATGGTTAAAATAAAGTACTTGTTTGGGCTTTTTTAAGAATTCAGGAAAGAACAAAAAAAAAAAAAAATTTTATTAATATATATTAATTATATTATATGATTTTATATTAATGTTCTGTTGTGTTGTAAAATGAAAAATAAAATACTTCTTAATTTTTTTTTTACTTTCTTGGATTTACATAAAAGAAAACCTTGTCTTGGATTGCTTTTCTTTGTTTGCAGCTACACATTTCCTATGTGCCTCCTCGCACCTGCGCACAGAGCTCATGAGTCTGTCATGATCTTAAAAGCTTTAAAAAGTAAACCAAAACCAATTTTATGTAGTGTATCCTACGACAATTATTTACCACAGGTTTAGTGGACAACACTGAATTGATATGAGTGACATCCACCTTGCCTTCAGCACATAATTTGACTTTAGAAAAAGACAGACAGACAGATAGGATAACTCAAGAAATTTTTAACAGTACTGTAACTTTGCACGTTTGTCTTTAGGGTGTGTGCCAGCTGCAAAGGGGAGACGATGAGAACGAGAAGAATTATGATCATCGCCGTATTGATATCAGGTACAAAAATAATCACTACAGCCTGTTTTTGTAACAGTATGCTTCACCTGAAAAGACTATCCTCTACCGAGAACCCTTCCTATATCAACACGTACATAACATTATTCAGTTAAGCCATATTTTGGTCTTAGAATTATTTGTAGAGTCTAACCACCAATTTGAAGTTATACCTATGTACAACTCATACCATGTTCTATTGGTAGAAAGCTCAAGAATAGAAAGTTTTAAATAAAACTCACAGGACACAAATTTGGTAGCCTAACGGGACTAATAACTTTTCATATCATGCTACCAAAATGTACCATCACCATCCCCTACGGGCTACCTCTGTATTTTTACCTATTTGTTCCAATTTATATTGAGATATACAATATGGCGCCAAGAATCAGATTTTTTCTGTTCCTATTGCAGACAAAAACTTTTCTTAATAACATGCACATGTATGTTAACCCTCATTGAATCGCATTTTTCTCAAAATCACAAAGCTGAATAGCTTTATAACATCTGTATCGGTCAGTGCGTTTACATGGCAGCAGAGTTAAGTGGAATTGTTGTGTTAGTCCGACTAAAACTGAACTTTTAAAACACACGTAAACACATTAGTCTGACTGAGTCCTACTAAATCTAACTAAACTTTCTCAAAGGCGGACAGAGATTGATACGTAGCATGAGCTTTTATTTTTCATGTAAACATTTAATCAGACTGTTTGAGATTGCAGTAGGAAATTTAAATACCTTTGTCATTTTCTGCACAGTACTTCTGTTTCTTTTTTAATGCTCTGTTGCAGGAATAAATAATGTAAAAACTTAGTTATATCTTTTTTTATGAATAATATGTAGCTTTTTAATGAACTATTTGGTTTCTCTGTGGACACTGTTCAGATAATCTTTTTATATTTACAGGCTTATTCCTAAGGATCAATATTACTGTGGTGTGCTGTATTTCACTGGGAGTGACATATTCAATAAGAATATGAGAACCCATGCTCTTGAGAAAGGCTTCACCCTTAATGAGTACAGTATTCGTCCACTAGGAGTCACTGGTAAGAAAATACAAAGAAGGAAGAGAATAACTCTTATTATTACTTGTTTTACTTCAGTGTGCTTCATTTTGCTGTCTATCCCACTTGACATAATTAACCTTACTGAGTCTGTTGTTGTCCTCTAAAGCCTGGTATGGTCCGTAGAATGTGGTGTTCTCTGTATTTGTGAAACTTCAGACAGAGCCCAAGTACTTTTCCAATTCAAAAGATTGCATCAAGCAAAGTGCAAATAGAATGCCAGAAGCACTTTTGATTATCAAGGATACATCAGGTTGTTACTGGTGTGGTCATGTGTCCCAAAATGCTTTTCAGAAAGACCAGCAAATGGCAGATGAACAAAAACGTAATAGAAATCTCATGTCTGCTGTTCTGTCATATGTTGTGTATATATATATGTACAATTATATATTCATATGTAGTTCTTTAAAGTGTTCCAGCATGAAAATATTATTTTTATATTTCAAGTATGGATTAAAACATTAAAACAACACCAACACATATAACACCCTAAAAGTTCAGAGAAGTGAACAGTGCTCCGAATTGCAGCTGACTATCTTCAACATTCTCAAATAGATCGTAATTGGAAGTTATTATCTATTGGAAATAATTCCAAGTTTATTGAAATTATATAAACACTGAAAGCTGGCCTGGGCCAAAGTCACACTGATCACACCAGTCTCAGGAATCTGACCTGCGTACACTGTGTGTATGGACATGGACACCAATACATTAATACAATGTAAAAAGATATTTAATCAACTGAATAACTTGAAACAGCAGTGGGCTTCTCCAAGGTAGAAGTAAACCCAGGTAAGTTTTAAAAGAAATTTGTTTACAGTGAATAGTTCACAGTATTTATTGGAAAAAATAAACATTGAATGCTATAGCTGAATAATTATTTTGCTTGCAATAAACTGAAATGATCTATTTTTGGCACAGAGCATGATTGGTTACCTTAAAGTATAGAGTCTTGTCTTATTTCCCATAGGCTCCAATATCTGTAATTTTATAAAAGACATCATTTTAAAAGAGATTCTCTCTGTTAAAAGGTTTATATATACATATATATAATATGCATACACATACATACACACACACACAGTGGCTTGCAAAAGTATTCATACCTCTTGAACTTTTTCTTTGCATTTGTATTCAGCCCCTTTACTCTGATAACCGTAATTAAAATCCAGTGTAACTAAACACCTTCAGAAGTCACCTAATTATTGAATAGAGTCCACCTGTGTGTAATCTAATCTCAGTATAAATACAGCTTTTCTGTGAGGGACTCAGAGGTTTATTAAAGAAAATCAGTGAATAAACAGCATCATGAATCCCAAGGAACACACCAGACAGGTCAAGCATAAAGTTGTGGGGAGGTTTAAATCAGGGTTGGGTTATTAAAAATATCCCAAGCTTTGAACATCTCACATCTATTCACTCCATCATTTAAAAATGGAAAGGGAATAGCAAAACTGCAAATTTAACAAGACATGTCCATCCACATAAACTGCTGGGCAAGGAGAGCATTGATCAGAGAAGCAGCTAAGAGGCCCAGTGTAACTTTGAAGGCGCATCAGAGATCCAAACCTCAGGGGAGAATTTGTCCACAAGACAGCTATAAATTGTGCACTCCACAAATCTGGCCTTTATGGAAGAGTGGCAAGAAGAAAACCATTGTCAGAATGGGACACAGCAAACATGTGGAACAAAGTGCTCTGGTCAGATGAGACCAATGTGGTGTGTGGTGGAAAACTATTGGAGAACTATTTTGCAAAGAAGATTTAATTGTGAAAGCTGGTGGAGATTTGCAGCTATAATTACAGTGAAACGTGGTTCTACAAAGTATTGTCTCTGGGGGGCTGAATATGAATGTACACCACAGTTTTCAGATTTTTATTTGTAAAAAATTTTGAAACCCATCCATCATTTTCCTTCCTCTTCACAATTATGCTCCACTTTGTGCTGGTCTATGTAACATAAAATCCCAACAAAATACATTTACCCTTGTGGTTGTTACTTGACAAAATATGGAAAATGGGTATGAATACTTTTGTAAGCCACTGTATATAATATTGTTTTGAAGTTTGCATGTTCTCCCCGTGCTTGCACAGTAAGCCAAGTGGTTGTTGTAGATTGCCCCTTGGTGTGAGTGTGAGAGAGAGAACAGTTGTTAGTGTGTTCACCCTGCAGTGGTCTGGCGAGCTGTGCAGGATGTACCCTGCCTTTGCCCAAAGTCAGCAAAGATAGGCTGCAGTCTCCCTGCGATGCTACAGTGGGGCAAATTAGTATTTATTCAGCCACCGATTGTGCAAGTTCTCCCACTTAAAAGATGGCAGAGGTCTCCAATTTTCATCATAGGTTCACTTCAACTATGAGAGCCAGAAAAGGGGGGAAAGAATCCAGGAAATCACATTGTAGGATTTTTAATTAATTAATGGGTAAATTCCTCGATAAAATAAGTATTTGGTCACCTACAAACAAGCAAGATTTCTGGCTTTCACAGACCAGTAACTTCTTCTTTAAGAGGCTCCTCTGTCCTCCACTCGTTACCTGTATTAATGGCACCTGTTTGAACTTGTTATCAGTATAAAAGACACCTGTCCACAAACTCAAACAGACTCCAAACTTCACTATGGCCAAGACCAAAGAGCTGTCAAAGTACACTGGAAACAAAATTGTAGACCTGCACCAGGCTGGGACTGAATCTGCAATAGGTAGCTGCTTGGTGTGAAGAAATCAACTGTAGGAGCAATTATTAGAAAATGGAAGACATACAAGACCACTAATAATCTCTGGGCCAGGGACTCAAATCAGTGCCAGACGTGTCCCCCTGCTTAAGCCAGTACATGTCCAGGCCCGTCTGAAGTTTGCTAGAAAGCATTTGGATG
>JAOUQZ010000034.1:8658387-8668847 GCA_028564935.1 Neosilurus hyrtlii
ACACACACACACACACACACACACACACACACACACACACAAACACACACACAAACACACACACAAACACACACACAAACACACACATTACACATACAGTATACACGGTAGTGTGAAAAACAAAATTTTGAGTGAGTGACAATTCTCTGTGGTGCAATATATAAATATGTTTAATCTTTTCAAAGAGGTCAGAGGAGAATGATCCTATGAACTAAATTCATAGTAACTCAAATCAGCACACTTTACAACTTTGGTGAGCAGAAATTGAGAGAGTGTGCCCATAATAGTTTCAGCTGGCTGTTCTTGCCTGAAGGGAGTGGAACCTTGTGTGGTTTTCGAGCCTGTTCACCCATGAGGTTTGATGTTTTATGCATGCTGTGATTTAAAGAGTGATTTTGGGTTCTTTTTCCTCTAACCTCTTATCGCCAAGGTGTTCTTAGTCACAAAAATCTCACTCAGTCACTGTTTTTTCGTTTAGAGACTGTTGGAAAGCCCAGAAGATCAGCATCTTCTGAGATATTTAAACCACCCTATCTGGCACCAACAAATATGGTGCAGTTAAAGTCACAGAGATCACCGTTTCCCCTTCAATCTGTGTGCTTAAACTCACAGAGACTCCAGAGCTTCTCCACTCCTCCAAGGGTGTCTCTGGAGGTCTACTATATCAGTCTGTAATTTCATCATCTCTTCCTCCAACATTGTCACGTCATCTGTCTAATACACAAAGAAATGCAGGCACACAGAAGGCAAATATCAAAAATAGTAAGATCTGTTCCTGTGGAATACTGCAGAATGACAGAATTACACACCTGGCCATGGTTGAGTGCAGTTTGCTCCATCTCTCTCCAAACACTCAGTAACTTTTCTGAAGCTGTAACAAGATGAGCATTTCTGAAGAACCAAGTACAATTCTGATGTACTTTGATTAGACCATGCACACTTTTTCTTACTGTCAGTTCGCTTCTATTCCAGAGTTATTTTTAAAATAATTCACCCAGGCCTAATACACTATGCATTATACCGACTGTCTCATGTTTATTCACAGTTACAGCTGAGGCATTCACTTTGCTTGCTCTATTTGTTTATTTGTATTTTCATTCATTCATTCAGTCACTTACTTACTAAACTTTTGACCCCTGGTAATACTACTGTTTATTAGTAGTAAATCAGTTTAACTGTTTCACCAGAATCAACCATTCACCAGAACAGCAGAGTGGTGTATGTGTTCGCACATATGTGGGTTTACCAATGCCAGTGGTTCTTTGCTCCTGGTATTTGTCCATGTCTATGTGCAGACTGGTAGTGAAGAATTCAAGTGTAGCTTTAAGTCGTTGATGCACAGAGACCATCTCATTCTTCTGCTTGGACAACATGCCATTATGCCTCAGCAGGCTCATACTGAGACAGCCAGAGAGAAACATGTGCATATTAGAGAGATTTTAGTACAAAGAACTTTGACACCAATAACATTTTTTTATACAGACAAAAGTAAAAGGGTGTACACGGTCTTCACCCAGTCTTCACCCTCCATGTGACCATAGCAGAATAGAACGGTTCAGCAAATTAATGAATAAATGAATTGAATGAATAAATAAATAAACTAATAAATAACATACAGATATGAAAACATACTAACATAATTTATAGTAGAACTTAGACACTGCTGACCAATTTTAAAGGAACACCCATATGCATCCTCATTTATGTAGTTATCCAATAAGCAAATCTTGTGACAGCAGCACAATAAAATTCTGTATATACTGGTCCACAGCTTCAGATAGGTCACATTAAATATCAGAAGAGGGAAAAAATTCTGAATTCTGTGAGTGTAACCATAGCATGGTTCTTGGTCTCAGATGGGCTGGACTGAGTATTTTTGCTGCATAAATATAAGTAGCCCATAATCCACACTTTTTACTACTATTTTACTGCATTAGCCTAGAGCCATGGGGACCATCCAAGAGGACACCCTATAGCCCCGTCATATGATACTGTATTGTACAAAGTTGTTGAATTTGTGTGAGGGCTCCAAGTAGATGTTTAGAAGTTGTGGAACTGATTACTGATGAGTGGTATAAGCAGTGGTATTCCCTGTGAATGAAACTTCCACATATGTTGGCGTAGCATGCACACCTTGTAACATTTTCATCAATCAAGTTACCCTAAGGATACTAAGGAAATGAGTGGAAAACATGCAAGGTTTAAACAGAAATGCCCTGGGCTGAGATTCTAACACAGAACCGTTTCGCTGTAAATCGGTAGTGCTAACCACTGAGCCATCATGACCCATAACCTGCGTCCCCTCCGCAGGTAGCTTACAGACAGCTATATGAAAGAAGCTTAAGTGGGCATTAGTTTTTCTAGCTTGTGACATGAACTGCTGAACATGCTTCATTAAAGCTGTGATGAATTTTCACCCAACAAGCAGCTATAGCTAATAAAAGTGGTTATTAGTTGATAACTTCAGATGATCGAATTGTTTAAATATATAATGCATTTCTTAGGTAACAATAATTCTTGGTGCTTACAGTAGTACAGTATGTGTCAATGTTCCTGAACTTCAACAAATGTTAAAGATGGCGAACATTTTGCCAGTCACTGTCTTCATGTTTTTGTCTTTGAAAAGTCCAGACAGAATTATTCAATACTGTAATCCACACCTTCTGTGGTATTTATTCATGGAGTTATGATGGCAATCATCTTGGTTTTGATAATTTTTTGAAATAATATTGAATTTTCAATGGCTCTTAATTTAAACTGTTTCTTCTAAGTTTGAATGATTTACATTGCTTCTGCTGTTTATGTATATGTCTAAACGAAGGACTATTGCATAATGAAGAAGACTTTATGTAAAGTCAAACTTATGTGTGTCAAGTAGTGTTAAGCTTGTGACACTAAATCATATTACTGTTTACTGTTCTGTAGCACCGCTGGTAGGGTGCTGGATTAGTGATCCCAAGGTTGGGGGGTTCAAGCCCCATTATCAGCGGGATGTAAATGCTGTCCCCCCAGTGCAGCTAACTGGGTTATCAAAGGCCGGCCATGTCTCTCACTGTCTGTGGTGAGAGGAATATAAAAGAAGAATGTAAAAGATTTTTGTCAAAAGTAGGCTGCATAGCCGTCAGCATGTTGCTGACCTGCAATGGCCTGGTAAGCTGTCCAGGGTGTACTTTGCCCTTGCCCAGAGTCGGCTGAGATGACCGTAATTAGGATTAAGCGGTTCAGAAAATAAATGAATGTTTTTTATGAATGAATTAAAACAATTTATCCACACACACACACACGTTTTGTGGATATTCACTGTGTCCTTTGGGGGTGTTTCAAAAGTGTGGAATGAGTGGCTCTCTGTTATGGTCCAATTATCTCTGTACTGTAAGGGTCAGAATTTGGGTCACACGGCCAACAGTTAGTCAGACTCGATTGCAGTGAGGGTTGGACTCCGCCAATGCTGCCCTCTGTCACCAGGTATCTTTATAAATTTTTTAGACAGAATTTCCAGGTGCAGCTGAGTAGTGGATGGGGTCAGGTTCTCTGGCCTTGGGATCCCATCTGTGCTTACTGAAAATGATGTGGTTTTACTGGCGTTATCAAACACTGACCTTCAGCTCACACTGGGATGGTTTGTAGACAAGCTTGGATGAGGATCAGCACCTCCATGGTTCTAAGCTGGAAAAGGAAGACATGCCGACTCTGGGTCAGGAATGAGTTGCTGGCCCAAGTAGAGGAGTTCAAGTATCTTGGAGTTTTATTCATGAGTGAGGGGGAAATGGAAAGGAAGAAGAACAGACTGATTGGTGGTACATAAACATGCACACCTCTCAATCCTGAAATGTATGGTTCCCACCTGGCTCAAGACATCCTCCATCATTCCAGTGCTGAAGAAGAGAACAGTGAGTTGCCTGAATGACTATCGAGACTTGTCTCTATAGAGACTTGTCTCATATTTAGGCTGCCATCCTTGCTGATCTTGAGCCACAACAGTTTGCGTACAGAGCAAACAGGTCAACAGAGGATGCCATCAATACAGCCTTTCACACAGCCCTCACACACTTGGACAGCAGTAACTCCTATGTGAGGACGCTGTTTGTAGACTTCAGCTCTGCTTTCAATACAGTTCTACCACATAAATCGGTTCAGAAGTTGGGCAACCTGGACCTAGGGAGCTCACTGTGCACTTGGATACTGGACTTTCTTAGCAACAGACCTCAGAATATCAGGATAGGAGACTACATCTCCTCCACTCTCATCCGAACACCACAGAAGTGTGCCCTCAGCCCCTTCCTCTTCTCCCTCTTCACATACGTCTGTTCCCCCATTCACACCAGCAACAACATCGCCAAATTTCAGACGACACAACTGTCATAGACCTGGTTACAGATAATGATGAGTCAGCCTACAGGAGGGAGGTCTGGCATCTCACTAGGTGGGGAAGGCACAACAAAGTATATATGTTTCTTCAGAAAGCTCCGACAAGCCCACCTAGCCCCCTGACCTACTGGTGCACAGTGTGGTTCAAAGCTGTACTGCAGAGGACATGAAGGCCCTGCAGCAGGTGGTGAGGACGGCAGAGCAGGTAATTGGAACTATACCCCCCCTGACCCAGTGACATTTACACTGGCAGACTTCGGAGGAGAGCCAGTGGAATTATCAGGGACTCCACACACCCTAGACAACCCCTTTTCTCCCCTCTCCCCTCCGAAAAAAGGTACAGGACACTTAAAACAAAAACTAACAGACTCAACTTTTACCCACAAGCTATTAAATGTGCAACCCCACCACCACCACCGTCACATACACTGACTGAATATCCATCATTCAGGCCATCTTCCTGGACAGTGCAATATTACTCTTTAAGTGCAATATTCATGTTTTTTTTGCAATACTCATATTTAGAGGTCTCGAACATCATATAACATTTTGTTGTCTTTTGTGAACATTTTAATAATTGCTGCTAAACCGATTTTAATTGTTCATGCAACAGTTTACAATAAAGAGCTCTTAATCTTTATCTTTAATAAATGGTGAGTCATTTGCAGTGATCCAGACACTACACTGGTCATTTGTGCTTTGAGCTGTAAGGCAAAGCTCTCAATTTACTGGTCCATCTACAATCCGATGAGTGAATCGGGTGAGGAGCTCAGACATCCGGGAAGGGCTCACAGTAAAACAACTGCTCCTAGAGGAGCCTGCTGAGGTGGCTCGGGCACTTGGTAAGGATGCCTTCCAGGGCATGTCCATCTAGAGGAGATCCTATTGCATACCCAGGACCAGCTGGAGAGATGGCTGATAGATGGTTTTAAAAATATTTTACAAATAAAAATCTGAAAAGTATGGCATGCATTTGTATTCAGCTCCTCTGAGTGAATACTTTGTAGAACCACCTTTTGCATACATACGGCTGGAGAAATTATTATTTTTAATCCGCTGCTGATGTTGTAAATTTGCCCATAGACAAAGAAATTAAAGGTCTATAATTTGTATGGTCATTTTATTTTAACAGAGATAGATAGATAGACAGACAGAGAGAGAGAGAGGGAGAGAATATCATCAAAAATAAATAAATAGAAAAAAATCATATATATATATATATATATATATATCTTAAGTCGATTTTCCGTAGAACAGTGCTTGATACATCAAAGTAGAGCTAAATATATTGTATGTGGGAAAAAATAACAGTTCTACAATTTCATCCTGACAAGCCTGTTTCGTGGTTGCCCACTCATCAGGGGATTTATTAAGAGCATTCTTTTACTACAGTATATATACACAGTTATCAACATGTGAATGGTGTGCTTTAATTCTATAATAATTGAATTAGAGCACACCATTCACACGGGGAATCTGGAACAATTATCCAAATATGTGTGTGTCTTTGAACTGTGAGAAAAACTGGAGTACCCAGAGGAGAACCAGACAAACACGGGGAGAGCATGCATACTCTACACTGAAACATCATCAACAAGCTTGGGACTCAAACCCAGTTATATTTATATTGTTTTGTACTGTGCATCTTACATGGCTGCCTTCTGACCCTGCTGCAGCTTCAACCAATCCTCTTTCAGTGCTCTTATGGTGTGCCAGGCTTGCCCATAGGTACGTCTTTGAGCACTGTAGGGCAACATGCGCTTAGGCTCTGTCTCTGTTTGAAAAACATGCAAATAAACCCACCGCAGTTTATTAATTTAATTTATACAACAAATAGAAACTAAAACAAACAAACCAAAAACCTTTAAAGAAGAAAAACAAAATGATTATTTCAGGCTGACTTACGAATGAATCTAATATTTTCAGGGAGGATTCGGGCGATGAACTGTGCTTCATAACTGCAGCATGAACGGTTGAATAGAAAGACTAGTGGCATATCAGCCCGACGACCATCAACCAACTAATAAGTACACAACCATACATATATACACACACACACACACACATATATATATATATATATATATATATATAAAACTTACATAAAATCCCAGAAACATAAAGTAACTGATTTCTAAATATGTAATGAAGTGCGTTGGCCCTTTACTCACAGTGTAATCTACAGCACATTGCATGATTGCATTTTGAGGCTCCAGAGCAAGGCCGGCCTCTAATAGCAGCTCCTGGCTGGCCGGTGGAATATGTGTATCATGCTCAATTTGTTTCTGCAAGGATGCAACAGTCTCTCCATGCTGTACTGAGTATGATAAAATCTCTGCTGAGGTCATATTCATCACATGAACTAACTAGAGATATGTGATGAAAAACAAAACAAAAAATTGTCTCATTAAATGCTTTTAACTTGGTTAAAGAATTGTTGTCTTTGACATGAACAAGATAAGAAGAAGGTAACACAACCTTTAGATCTAGGATTTGGTCTAATTCCTCAAAGCAGGTAGTAGATCCACTCTGATGGTCTCTGCTTTCTTCCTCAGATTTCTTGCTGTTTTCTTTAGTCTCTGCTCCATCTGGATTTTTAACAGGGGTTTGCTTCGTTTCTTTTCCTCTGGCCTGAGGAGACCACCTCAGCATTAACTGAAGCCAATGCTCCAGCCTGCCAGCTAATAAACTAAAACACACACACAGACACAATTGATTTGATGTGAAATTTTACAATTTCAGCAGACAGCAGTAGCTAAGTAAAAGTTGTATAAGTGTACTTATATAAGTTATACAGTTTGCTGACATCAGTGTTGGTACTGTAAAATAAAACACACACTTAAATTGTTCAATATATCAGTGCATCTGCTTTCCTACTCACTGGTTAAGGTTGTGGGGACGGGGCAGGTGTTTGGAGAAGTGCACCTCACCAGTTAAATCCTCATACACCACAACATCATCCTCATGCTTCTGCTTCAGCTTATTGTGCCTAGAGAGCAAACGTAAGAGGTTCAGTTAATATTCACATTAAACTTGTATAAACAGGAATCAGTAACTATTGCATAATTGTTGGTGCCAAAATGGCTAGTTTTATACAACACAACAGTCTCAAGAATTTACACAGAATGGTACAAAAATCTAAAAACTTTAAGTGAGTGACAGTATTGTGGGTGGAAAAGCTGATAACTACTTGTAAACAGAAGTCACATAGTGATAATTATTAAAAATTACATAGGGTGTATCTTATGATAACGATCCTCATTTATCAATAAAATTTTTGTAAAGAAAATCTGTATGAAAAGTCTATGTCGGATTTATGAAGCTTTCTTAAAACTTTTGTTTGCAATTGCACTGTTAGATTACTGAATCCCACTGTCTTTGTAAAAGGAAAGTGTGTGCTAGTGGCTCTAATTAGCCCATAAGAACGCCCCCTAAATCCCCATAAAAGCATATGGGGTGTGTGTGCATAAAAATACACATGCAAATACAAAAACAATGGTAAAGTAAACCTGCAAACAGGAGCACCAAAGTACTGAAGTCATTCACTGAGCCCTTAGTGTGCCATACTTCATTCCAATCTGCGGCCTTATATTATAATAATAACAACAACGCCGCAGATTGGAATGAAGTATGGCACACTAAGGGCTCAGTGAATGAGCTTTCAGGGGAAGGATTAACCACTGAAGAAACCATAAAAAAAGTGGTTTGCCCTAAAATCAGAGGTCAAGAAAAAAAATCACTAAACACAGGCATGAGATGCTGGCCATTGGAGGTGGTGTGACTGGCACTGAGTTGTACAACTGGACCAGCTAATCTTGGGTACACCACTGGCGGAGCACATGGATACTGACTTGTGTTCTGTGGCTATGGTGTAAAGGTCACGTGCCGACAAAGAATCAAAAGTTTGTTTAATTCAGGTTTGACTAAATTTGACTCTATTTTTTAATTAAAAAAAAGTTTAACATGATATAAAAATAACACACTGTGTCAATATATTATTAATTCATTAATTTGCAAAAATGCTTGAAGTAGGTAAGGTACTTAGTACTCCTAGGGTTGCGGAAAGGTTCAAGCCTATCTTCCAACTCTGGGCGAAGGCAGTGTACACCCTGAACAGCTCGCCAAACCATCACAGGGTTAACACAGAATCATTAACACTTACACCTAGGGACAATTGGGAACAGTCAATTAACCTGATCTGCATGTTTTTGGACTGTGGGAGGAAACAAGAATACCCAGAAAGAGATCTCGAAAGGCGGACACGCTGAGAGGCGGACATGCTACACCGACCTGACATCATATTATGAATTAGAAAAATTTAAGAAAAGAAGCGACTTCACAACATAACTTTAGCACTTGTATATGTGTAAGAGTGCTCTTCTGTATTTGTAGATTCTGTTCGTATGCAAAAACACCAGATTTGAAAATATTTCGTGTGAAAATATTCAAGTGAGATTTGAAACGAAATTTATTTGTCCGAAGAGTATGTGAATGAGGCAATCTTTTTCAGAGCCTACATTAGCATTTTATATTTATATTTTATGAACGTTACTGAGTTTTCCAGCACAAAATGAAATTTTACTGAAAAAAGAAAATATCATTATAGATAATTACCTTGTAAAACTGAACAAACCCTACCTGGAACTATTATATTTTTAAACCTAAGGATCATCACACTAGACATTGACTTTAATAGAGTTAGCTAGTTAACTGAAGGACTGTTCATTTCAGAAGTCTAAGTTTGTATGTGAGATATATAATTTTTCTATAAATTTCTAGCAATTTTAGTCTCATATGACCAGAGAATATTTTTCCATATGTTTGGAGAGTCTTCTGGATGTCTTTTTGTGAACTTTAAATGAGAACACAATGTCCATGGAATATTATGATTTATTTAAACAATAGTAGTTAAAGAATGCAGCGAAGAGCAATTTTTGGTTGCATTATTTTTACCAAGGAAATAAACCAGGACTTTATTGCCTATATCAGCTTTCGTCTGCTATGAAACGCACAAAATCCTACAAGAAGGTTTGCGATTGACGTCACCTCACCCATAGTGTCCATAATCCAATGTGAAACATACATGGTACAGTTGGATTACAAAGTTCCGGAAGTTCAGCCAAATTGCAATCACTTTGTGTGCAGGGAACAGTTTGCACAAGATGCATTTGTTCAGGACCTATAGTACCTTGCAGAAGTATTCACCCCCTTGGCATTTTTAAAGCTTTGTTGCCTCACAACCTGGAATTAAAATTGATTGTTTAAAGGTTTGCATCATTTCATTTACAGAAGAAGCCTACAACATTGAAGATGTGATTTTTTTATTGTAAAGCAAACAACAAATAGGACAAAATAACAGAAAACTTCAGCGTGCATAACTATTCAAACCCCCAAAAGTTAGTACTTTGTAGTGCTACCTTTTGCGGCAAATACAGCTGCAAGTCATTTGGATAAGTCTGTTTGAGCTTACCACATCTTGCCATGGGGATTTTTGCCCATTCCTCAATGCAAAACTGCTCTAGCTCCTTCATGTTGAACAGTTTCCACTTGTGAACAGCAATCTTCAAGTCTGACCATAGATTCTCAATTGGATTGAGCTCTGGGCTTTGACTAGGCCATTCCAACACATTTAAACCACCTTAAACCACTCGAGTGTTGATTTAGTAGTATGCATCATTGTCCTGCTGGAAGGTGACCCTCCATCAGAGTCTCAAATCACAGGCAGACTGAAACAGGTTTTGCTCAAGAATATCCCTGTATTTAGCACCATCCATTTTTTCCTTGACTCAGATCAGTTTCCCAGTCCCTGCTGCTGAAAAACATCTCCACAGCATGATGCTGCCACCACCACCATGTTTCACTGTGGCAGTGAATGGAATTAGAATTAGAATTCAACTTTACTGTCATTGCAATGTCACAAGTACAAAACAACGAAATGCAGTTTGCATCCAACCAGAGTGCTTTAGCAGAAATAAATATGTATATTACAAATGTACAGTAAGATTATATGTATAAGCATTATATATAGTTATTGCAGGCTATAGATATGAGGCTGTAGAACTATAATTATTGTATATGATGTGATTATCTAC
>JAOUQZ010000034.1:8699530-8717057 GCA_028564935.1 Neosilurus hyrtlii
ATTAACAGCAATTTCAATAAACAGGTAAGTGATTCCTCCACAACTGCTTTCTTGTACTCAGCGGTGCAGCTCTTCCTGTCTGCACTCATGTCTGGGGTCAAAACAGACCGGATAATACCAGTATAATAATAACTGTTATACTCCTCCAGTCCTGCTTTAACCTCATCATGCCCCTTAGTCCTGCTTTATAATACTTTACTTACTGTTTTTTGTTCCCTTAACTTCCTCTTTTTCTGTCTCTCCTCCGTGGCACTGCTGTAAAAACATTTTGATCATTAGATTTACAAGTAGCATAGAATTATACAAAATACTATGAATCCCTTGAAATCCATTTGACTTCACTTATTAACCCATTTATTTTTAGTCAAAATGACTTTCACTTGCTAACACCCATGTTCTCTTATCAGCGTGAGTTGGAAAGCAGATCTAGTCTTTAACACGTCAAAATGGTAAGAAATTCCCAGGTTTAATTATTAGAAACCTCTTCCAGGTAATTATGCTCTGAGCTGACATGGAATGAACGCATCCCAGAGAAAAATAATTTGAAAGCCCTGTATATATTAATAATAATAACAGAATGTAATTATTAAATTATATTAATAAGTATAACTGTCATCATTATTATTATTAGATATTAGATATTATTATTGTTTATTTATTTAACAAAGCAGAACTTTTTTGGATTAGCCCCTTTTGTGAATAAATCAGGTTATTTTTGGAAATAAAGTGATTTCAATGAATCAGATTGAATTACTCATGTAAACCTTTGCTATATCAATCATTAGATTTAAACTTTATTTAATCATGGGTAAGTCACTTTTTTTCTTTTAACAAGGCTCCTGCTAAAATGTTTTGTGAATTTTGAGTAGGTCAGACCCTAAGCTAAAAAAAAAAACGATATATAATTTCCTTGAATCTACTTTTAAAATCTCCATAATTGTCCCTAACAATTAAACATCTTGTTTCTCTGTGTTTTCTGTCATATTCATTATATTATTCAAAAGAGTATCACAAAATCTAGATCTGTGTTTCATTCATTCAAATAGCTCTATTTAGTTCATGAGTTAAACTTGCGGTTATTTTCCCTGCCGTCATGAATTTGACAACTATATGTAATATTTTTAATCAGCAGGAATGATTTAAAAATAATCGATGCGCAGCGTGCATTAGCTCACTTTTAGATGCTTTTCTTTGCATTCATGACCTGCTTGACCCCAGAAACTACATTGCCCCCCCTCCCCCAACCGGAACTTTTCCTCAGCGAGAACTTTTTTCTTAAACGAAGTCCATGCACGGCGTGCATTACCTCGACTTGTCTTTTGTGATGATTCTTCAGCAAGTTGACTAATGACAGTGACGTGTACGTTTCTGTGAAAGGATTTAATTTTAATTACAGAATCTCAGACTAATCTACCTTAAAGCAAAAAGCTAACTTTTTAGTTTTAATTTTAATATTTGTTGTTGTTGATGTATGATATGTAAATAATGATTACAAATATTAATTAATTCAAAAAAGTTGCATACAATAATACAGTAAAGCAGTTATGTTTGAATAAAAATACTTCAAATATATAAAAGAACCAATTTCCCATAAGTAAAATGCATTTAATTTTCAGGGTGCAGCAATTGTGTTGAACATGAAGTGGACTTCTCAACTTTAGGTGCTATTGCATTGTTTGTGGCAAATTTTTACATGCTGGTGTAAAAATGTCAGTGTCTTTTGATTTTCAGACCCTTGTGCCCATTGAGAAGATGCCAAAGTACTCCCAAGCAGCATTTGAGGGGTTCAAAACCTTGAACCGCATCCAAAGCAAGTTGTTTAAACCCACCATGGAGACGGATGGAAACTTGTTGGTGTGCGCGCCCACCGTAAGATAAAATGGTTTTTAATCGTTTTTTCAGATCTTTCACATGCATGTTTTCCTTCATGTACATTTATCACATTCTTAATTACTGTCCCTGGTTTTATATAATAGTTACTTCAAATCAACTACCTGCTTTATAGCAAAAATGAACAGCAACAATTTAAACAAGTCACACAGATACAGACTGCACTTATTTCAGCAGCTTGTAAAGTGAAATGTCTCTTTTCTTGGTTTCGCACCAGAATGTCCTTGAATACCAATAATTGTCCAGCCTGACTGAAAACCTCTGACTACGGCATGGATCTGGTTTTCTAGGTTTGCAGGTAACCTAGAAAACCAGGTTATCTGCTGTTTTTACAGGTTAAAAAGCTGTCTTTATTTTCTTGAAAAGAATCGTCACATAGGTATAAGTTGTGTTTGAGGGCCCTGTCCAATTTATTCTGATGTACAATTCTATTTCATGAGCATTGTCCTCTTACCCTCAATAATTCAAGTCCCCTCCAAAATGTTATGACAAAAGGGAAGCTCTGACTGGAGTGTGAAAGCAGGGTCTCTGTGACACTGCACATTCCCCTGTGTATCTTGTGTACATCTGAAAAATGTAAGTGATGTTCATTTCATATGGCTTGTCTGAGCCAACATGCAAGTCCATTTTCCATGTTGTACAATGTTCAAAGATTTGTGTGCTGGTATTTTAAACGCACTGTATGGCATTTCAATTAGTAGGTGCTTTTTTGCTATGATCGCACAAAACATGATTTCCAGTTCTGAAACTATTGGATGGAACGAGTTGCGGTTGAAACGGTGACGCCTCGCCCACGCCGAGGTTGAAACGGTGTGACTATATAATCATAGATATAGATATTCACTGTTCCCTCAGGAGACTGGTAGTTCAGGTAGTTTGGAGACATGCTGGTGCAAGATTTTAACTTACATGATCAGGTTTGAAACCCACTATGCTTATTTTAACTATAACAGTTTATAAATTAAAATTAGATTTATTATCAGAAGTTAAACAGAAGTAAGAGAAGTGCCCACAGAAATAGCGATACAAAGGTGACAATAGATCACAAAAGGGATTCTTTTACATAGCATTTTGCTATGCAGTATCAAACATTTTGTGAGTGTTCTATTAGAACTGTGCTCTACTAAGACAGTATTCTACTAATTTTTTATAAATGTATTTTATACTATATTAATTTGCCAAGGGAAATTTAGACTTCTGCATTTAATCCATCCAAAGTGAGCTAACACACACACTTGGACAGCTCACCAGGCCATTGCAGGGCTTTTTTTTTAATTATTATTTACCTTAATTCTAAAGTCTGTGAAAACTACCTGGAGGTATTTGAACTAGTACTTTATTCACGCTTTACTTCATTTCCTTATATTTGTGGGTCATTTTGTTTTGGTCTGTAACATTTCTTTTAACTAGGAAGTTAATGTGTTTTCTTATTTGTGTGTTTTGTTTTGTTTTTTTGTTTTTTTTTACCCACAGGGAGCTGGTAAAACTAATGTTGCACTGATGGCTATGCTCAGAGAAATTGGCAAGCACATCAACATGGATGGCACCATCAACGTAGATGAATTCAAAATCATCTATATTGCCCCAATGCGATCACTGGTACAGGAAATGGTTGGCAGCTTTGGAAAGGTAGGACTATACAGTACATAGACAGTAAAGTATTAGATTGTACAATTAAACAATTAAGTTGTACAATCTGTCAGTGGCAGAAAGGACCTCTAATGTCTCCACACACATTGAGTATAGCAACTTCTAAGTGCTGTTACATTAAAAATTTAGGTCTAACATGATTGACTTGGAGCACACACAGCTCACCTGTCATGGTAGAAAATCTTCTCACTGTAGTGTGCTCTTCTGTGCTGCTGTTCCTGTGTAGAATATACAACTTGCAGGTCATTGTTTTTTCTGCTAATTAGGCCCAACTTGCCCAAGCTTGTGAGTATGTGTATGTATTTGGGTGTGTGTGTGAAATGCCCTGGATGTTCTTACGTACTGTTGTCCTCAGTAATACATTTGCGTAATTAGATCGCTTTGATACTTTGGTCTATGGTACCATGGCGTTTTTCCACACAAAATCTGAACTGTACACATTATAGTTCATATTATAAATGTAAAAAATATTGGACACAAAAAAACTGATATTTAGCTTTGTTATAAAAGTTACTAAGATTATTTAATCAATATTAGAACTTAAGATAAAACTTTGCTGCTTATAACACAGTTGAGGTCATTCACATAAAAATATTTAAATATACAATAAATACTTTAATTTTCAAGTCAGAAAAAAATACAAAATCTTTGTTTAACCCTGCCTAAAATTAGTCATGTGACGCTATTTTCAGACTATCAACAACAATGGTGATGAGAAAGCGAAGTAGGCCAGCAGGAAGTCAGACAGGGAGAGAAATAGAGAACAGATTTTGATTGGAGAGCATTTTTGAGAGATGGAATAGAGTGAAAGTTAAGCTTGACTATGAGGTTACGGGGTTCCTACTTTACAGGTGTGTGTATGGAGTGTTTTCACATGCTTGATTGCAGTTCAGAGTAATAAGGTTGTTATGGAAAAGGTATTGACTTTATTTGATATGAATTTATGGTAGTTGCATCGTAAATTAGAGGTCTTTGGAGAAACACAGTTAAATGCAATAATTACATAAATTCATTAACTGATTTCAAATCCCAACTTTGTTTGTCTGCTACTGTTTCTTTTATTCCTTGATTGCTATCATTTTTAATAATTCCACTTCTATTCCATACAATTAAAATTTTGCTTGGATAGGTCATATATTAAACTTAAACAGGGTGCGTATACTTGTGTCCACGGTATATTTTTAAATATATCCTGTGGCGTCAGAACCATAGGATGAGCTCTGTGTGTACCCCCCAGTAAAACCACCACATGGTGAGTTTTTCTGGTTATGTTCAGATAAGTGAGGAAATTCATTGTCTTTCCTATTTACTGAATCCTGTCTCTCATTTCTCCCATAATGTCACGCACTTCTGAAGGTTAATGCGTTAGATCACCACTGATCCTTTAGTTCATTCTTTTGGTCAAGAAAGTAAGTGGTGTATTGCAGATTCACACCTGGTAGACTTTAAGGTCACTATATAAATAATCATAAAATATAAGATATCTTCATGAGATTGCTGTTCTAAAGAAGTGTTCTTGCTTCTGCACAGCTACATTAAATTATGGCATGTAATTGCAATTGTTTGATGTATAGCACTTTGGTTGTGTGTGATGTGTAACACTGTTCATGATTGCTTTTCTGTAGCGTTTAGCTACTTATGGCATCACAGTGTCTGAGTTGACTGGGGATCACCAACTCTGTAAGGAGGAGATCAATGCTACCCAGATCATTGTCTGTACGCCTGAGAAGTGGGATATCATCACCCGCAAGGGAGGGGAACGCACATACACCCAGCTAGTGCGCCTCATTATCATTGTAAGTAGATCATGAAACTCCTCACGTAGTAAAGGTACACTGGTGGGATTTTTTTTCTTTAATTGTTTTCTGGTGTTTTTAGGATGAGATCCACTTGCTTCATGATGACCGTGGGCCAGTTCTGGAATCTCTGATTGCTCGTACTATCCGAAACGTTGAGCTGACTCAAGAGGATGTGCGCCTCATTGGACTTAGTGCCACACTCCCAAATTATGAGGATGTTGCTACATGCCTTCGTGTAGACCCCGCTAAGGGCCTTTTCTACTTTGATAATAGGTAATTCTGAAATGTGCAAAATAACTTATAGTGAATTTGAACTGGTACATCTTCTGATCCAGAAGGAACCCAGAACCAAGTAGTGTGCCTCTACTGACCAGAAAGCTGTTTATAGGAACAAAGCAAGCCTTTTTGAAACTAAGAAAAGCGGAAAGAAATTATTGAAATTTGGATTATTCTACAAGCATTTGGGTGTAGCTAGTTTGATCATGTGAAATGTCCCAAGATGAAAAAGTTGGCATACTAACAACCAGATATAGAACAAGTCAGCCACTGAAACCAACAGCAGTTGATTAACTTTGCATGCATGAACATTGTAAAAAACATGGTATAAACACTGTAAAGAAATACCCCAAAACAATAATCGGTAACATTGCCAACAACCTCCACAGCTTAAGTTTCACAGTTTGTTAATGGGGTGCAAGACCTTAATTAGCCTTATAGGCTAATTAAGAAATTGCAGTAAACAGGAACGGTGGAGGTCAAAACAAGGTCTGGAAGACCAAGAAATATATCAGAGAATTGCTCGTAGGATTTCTAGAAAAGCAAGTCAGAACCCCCATTTGACTGCAAGAGACCTCTGGGAAGATTTCGCTGACACTGGAGTTGTGGTACACTCTTCAGCGACACCTGCACAAATATGGTCTTCATGGAAGAGTCATCAGAAGAAAACCTCTCCTGCGTCTGAGTTTTGCAAAAGAACATTTAGACAAGCCTGATGAATTTTAGAAACAAGTCCTGTGGACTTTTTGGCTGGAATCAGCAAAGGTATGTTTGGAGAACAAAGGGCAGAGAATTTCATGAAAAGAACATCAGTCCAGCTGTTAAGCACGGGGGTGGATCGATCATGCTTTGGGCTTGTATTGCCGTCAATGGCACAGGGAACATTTCATGGGTAGAGGGAAGGATAATTATTCTTATACAAGTATAATTATATAGATTAAAAATAAAGAATAATTATATAAATTCAATTATATTCCAACAAATTCTAGAAGGAATTTTGACCAGGGTGCCCAGACTTTTGCATGGCACTGTTGATGCCATACCACGATGTGGAAATCACTTGTTGGCCAAATTTATTTGATCCCTTGGTGGGTTGTTTTTTCTTTCATAAATAAAGTTTGTCCAATTACAAGGAAGTAAACAGTCTCAAATTTTTAGCATAGGGTTAATTAAACCTAGAGACAGAATATCAACAAAACCCAGGGGGGAAATGCTATATAAATGTTATTAATAGAGTTGTGTGATAAATCAGTTTCATCAATTAACTAAGTTTTGCATTAGGATGATGTGTAAAATGAAAATTGTGAATTTCTAGTCAATCTCCACGGATGAGCTGTCGATGTGTACCTTGTTTTGTCTGCACCAATTTGATTGATGTTGCACCTATACTCTGTATGTTGACTCATTGTCACTGATCAGTTCCACCACAGTGATTTGAACTGTACATTGAGTCACATGGGTGATAAAATGTCGTTAATCAATGCAGAATTCCGTTTTTAGGGTCCCAGATTAATCCAGAACTCTGGTTTTAAGGTCCCAGTTTAATCCGGAGTTCTAGTTTTAAGGTCCCATACAATCAGGAATTCCAGTTCTAAGGTCCCAGATTAATCTTAAATTCTTGTTCTAACGTCCCAGATTAATCTGGAATTTTGGTATTAGGGTCCCAGATTAATCCAGAATTCCTGGTTTTCGGGTCCCAGATTAATCTGGCGTTCTGGTTTTAAGGTCCCAGATTAATCTGCCGTTCTGGTTTTAAGGTCCCAGATTAAACCGGAATTCCGGTTCTTGGTTTTTAAGCAAGTTAAAATGTAGTTAAACTACCTTTTGATAATCACACACTTTTTCTTGATACTGGCTGGGGTTGTCTTTATTGTTTTATTGCGGTTGGTAAAATGCTATTAAATGCACTACCACCACCTACTGTCATGGAGTGTGGATCATATTGTCTTATTTACACCTCATCTGGATTGGTAAAAAAAAAAACAGAACAAAAAAAGAAAACATTGTTAGAGAACATTAGTGAGCAAACAGCATCATGAAGCCCAAGGAACACACCAGACAGGTCAGGGATCAAGTTGTGGAGAAGTTTAAACCAGGGTCGGGTTATTAAAAAATCCCAAGCTTTAAATGTCTTCTGCTGATCTCATTGTTTCAAAGTCACAACAGTCAACTTAATTAATTTTTCTTTATTGGCATACATATGAAATGGTCCTTTCAGCAGGAGTGTACCCCTGGGGTCAATTTTAATGCCCACCACTTACTTCTGATTTTCTGTGGTGTGTAGTGGATGTGTGGGTGCTGTGTTTGTCACATAGCTGTCTAAGTTATTTAGCACTGTTGGGCACTGTGAATACCAATCCATAGCCACAAAATTGCCAGCTTTGTTTTTAATGGAAATAGCACCTGGTCCTGGAGAAATGTTGTTTCATTTCACTATGTACTGCGTTAGCTATATGTGGTTGGGATGACAATAAAGCTGCTTGAACTTGAACTACATAACTGTGTGGAATCATAGTGCACATGAGCACGAGAACTTGCCATCTTGAAAAGGGCAGAAATTGCGGTTTCATGCAAATAATTGATTTCCCAGCAGTCGAAGTCTTGCTTGTATCAGTGGGTATTTTTTTTGCCATATAAGCAAACACAAATGAGGTGAAGTTAAAAAGTTTTAAGATAAATTAAAAAAAAACCCTTTTTTTCTAAAAATAACATGGTGCTTACAGAAGTGTTCAGACCTGAATATAAGATAGGTAGAGAAATTGCTGTGTCCATCAGTAAATTCCTTCTTTACAGAATTCTGGGTGCTTCTTTTGCACCTGGTCATTTTTTTATTTTTAATTTTTTTGACTCCTTCTGAAATCGAGTTCCTTTAGTTTTGGGAACAGGATAAAATCGGACCTGACCAGTTCCATAGGTAAAGTAGCAATGATGGAAACCGAATGTTGAGACATGTCATAGCAGGAAGTGCTGGAATTCTTAAGGATGGAAAGAAAGACAACTGGGTCAAAGCAAAGGTTATGAAGTTTGACCTCCAGGTTTCTTTTCTGAGATGATCATGACAGGACTGCTGTCTCCCATTTCAACAGGACTGAGTGTGAGGATTGTCCAGAGAACAATGGGAGCAGATTTCTGAAGTTTCCACTTTATATGAATGATTTCAGACTGTTATCAAAATGAGCTTTAGCGTAGTGCTGACAGAGTTTGTGTAAATGATTTTAATTCTGTATTTGGTCTTATAACACCCCTTTGTTTTTAATCCCTACAACAGCTTCCGACCTGTGCCGCTAGAACAGACGTACGTAGGAATCACAGAGAAAAAGGCAATCAAGCGCTTTCAGATCATGAATGAGGTGGTCTATGAGAAGATAATGGAACATGCAGGAAAGAATCAGGTAAAACTTCTGAAATGCTCTTATTTTAACTACCTTACTCTTTTTACTCATTCATTCGTTTTCTAAACCACTCGATCCTAATTAGGATCACGGGGAGGCTGGCGCCCATCTCAGCCGACTCTGGGTGAGGGCAGACTACACCTTGGACAGCCAGGCCATCGAAGCCTCTTATCCTTAATTAAATGTTACATTCAATTTAACTACATTTAATTGAATATTTGATATTGCTATAAATTATGTGGATGGTGAATGATCAGTAAAATTTACAAGAGAAACAATAGGAACAAGAAATTTTGATGCAGATTCAAAAGGAGTTCATTTTCTGACTGACACTGGAAAGTGGAATCATTACTCAATAGACCTTTCTGCAAACCCCACCCGTGCCAAACAGAGCTGCCACAGACCCATAAGCACATTAACAGAGTTATACACAGTGGCTGCCCTTTAGCGCAGATTACACAGCAACCACCAACAAAATAGTGCATTGAGTAATGTTATATTTATAATATATTTTTACTGTAATATATAACTTATTAATGAAATTTACAGGTTGTATATGTACTGATTAGAATTTCAATGTTTACTTCAAGAGAAGAGTTTAGTTCACTGATTTATATTAGTCTGGGGAAGTTTCAGGAATGTCCAGAACTCGTGTGACAAGCTGCTAGTTACTTTCCTACAGAAATATGGAGATTGTTTAGAGCTCTGGGATCTGCGCTGATATGACAGCATCAACTCAGTATTATCTCTGGCTTTCAAAGCCAATGTATACCGATATCGATCTATAACAGACATACTCCCTGTAGCCTTTAAGGATACCTTTCATCAGAGTTCTACCTTCCCCAAACACAAATGAGAATCATGTTAGCAGTGAGCAGTTCACTATGGGCTTTTCCGTTTGTTATTTAATCATCTGGCATCTTCATGTGGGGCAGTGTCTGAGCGTGAGAGTTGGAGGCTGGTGTTTATGAAAATTACGTGTTTTGATTAGCATTACAATTTTACGTGTGAATGACAACACAGTAAGGCCGAAGGTAGACCACGTGTGTGTTGGCAGTGAAGTAGGAAGTGAAATCACACCATGTCAAGTGACCTTGATCTGTGAGCATAATAGTCAGACATAATTTTCACACAAATAACATAAGAAGCACTGAGTGCAAACCTCCACCAAGGAGGAGAGTCTCTGTTTATCTTCCTTGGTGGGGGTAAAAGAGAATTTTCCTAGACCCATTCTCCATATTTCCTGAAGATTTCATGAAAGTCCGTGTATTACTCTTTACGTAAAGAACAACAAACGCTGATAAAAACATTACCTCCTTGGCGGAGGAAACACCACACAACACAAAACAGTGATGAACTAAATGGAACGAGGAATTGAAATGCTTTGTAATTGTAATTTTAACAGACACAGAATGAGCAGCTCTTCTCAATAACCAGTGGATCAAATCTTTAAAAGTATAAACACAGAACAGGTGTTTAAAACATTCCAGTAAGCCCAGGTTATTCCGAATGAATGAAATTTAGTTACTTGGTTCCCGCGGTCTGGTAGGGTTTGTCACTGATCATGTGAGGGGATGGCCAAGATGCTGCGGATAGCTTGGAAAGAGTTGTCAGTGTTGATTCTTGATGGTGTAGTGATGCATTTAGATCGTCTGTGGTATCCTGCAAAAGTTCCTTTATTTCAGTAATTCAAGCTAAAATTAATATTATAAAGACTCATAATATATTGTTATAATAAAATTATAATATAATAAAAATATATATAATATAGATTATATAAATAATAAATTATAATAAAAATAATTATCAAATTATAATTGTTATAATTTTGATTATGGCTTACAGCTTATGGAAACTCTAAATACAAAATCTCAGAAAAGTTGAATATTAAATGAAATCAATAAAAAATGATTTTAATACAGAAAAAAGGAAAATTTCTACTGAACCAGACTGAGATCATTTAATGTTTACCCTTTGTAGGTCTTTTGGATTAATTAGCTGATTACAGTGTTATATTTTGAGCCTGCTTTATTGAACCTTTTCACAATATTCTGATTTTGGATTTGGGTTTTTCATAAGCTGTAAGCCATAATGATCAAAATTATAACAAATAAAGGCTTGAAATATTTCAATTTGCATGTTATGAGTCTTTATAATTTTAGTATTTATATTAGTTTCACCTTTTAGGTTGATTTACTGAAAGAAATTAACTTTTTTGCACGCTATTCAAATTTTCACCTGTAAAACAGACTGTGGCAATGTACCACGTCCGGCCTGTTGGTTGTTCCTGACTATCCTGTGCAAGTAACGTTCACATGCAGTCTACCTATGTTTACATGCATAAGCTACGCACATATACATACATGTGTGCGTATTTAAATCTGTGCGTGTGCACACCTTTACCTCCCCCCCAAAGTTTATGCATGTTGTTCTGCAAAAATGTCCACTCATGCTTAAAAAAAAAGAAAGATTGATGCAGATTTCAGAGTTTTTAACAAAATGTGAACTTCTAGGTATTTATTTACTGAAGTCAGAGGAAAAGCCATGTATTTAGTTTGTGGAGAGCAGATTTCTGTATTTAAGGAGTACAATTTGAATCACCATTATGAAACTAAACACACAGAGAAATATAAAAATGATGATGCCGAACAGGCACGGACATCTGAAGCTTTACTAGCTAAGCTACAAATGCAACAAGGCTTTGTTACCGAGCTTCATACATCCAAAGATGCAGTGACCAAGACCAGCTTTGTGATATCATACAAAATCGCTAAAATCAGTAAGTCATTTTGTCGAGTGTGGATTCCAAGTGGTTGGTGGACTCTGCAATGCTAATATGCCCCGAGAGAAAAGAAGCATCAGAGAATGTGCCCTTCTCCAGACGAACAGTAACGAGAATGTTGAAATCTTGAGCTTCAGCTGCAAAATAAAGTGGACAGCATTGACCTTCTGATTTTCCTCCTTGTCTTTGGACGAGAGACATCTGATGTCTGCAACACAGCCCAGTTACTCGTCCTTGTTCGGGAATAACAAAGGACTTTAAGATCACTGAGGAGCTGGAGACAATGCGGTCAATGAAAGAGACGACGACAGGGAGTTATTTGTTCTCTGAGGTAAATGTAGGCCTGCACAAGCTGGGACTGAAATAGGACAGACTGGTAGGTGTTACAATGGATGGCTGTCCAAATCTAACAGGGAAAAGCGCTGCACTTTTAAAACGGGAGCGAGATGAAGTGACTGAAATCTAGCCGGGAATGAAATTGGATAATTGATCATGTGAAACTTACATTGCATCATACATCAGAATGTGTTGTGTAAGTCAGTGCTAAAACGTAGCCATGTTACTGATGGTGTAAGTAAAATAGTTATAACTTCATCAGGGCTCGAGCAGTAAATCACAGCCTGTTACACTCATGGAGGAGCATGAGATTGAACTTGGTGATATAGACCACCACACACCGGTGAGAAAAAGATTTTGGGACTGAAAGAACAATTGGAGAGTTCAGTGAGAAGAAAAGAGATACCAGAGCTCTCAGATAGAGACTGGATGGTACATTTGCTACTGATGTGACAGCACTGATGAATGAACTAAATACCAAACTGCATTGTAGGGACCTTAAAGCAGGAGTGTTCACGAAATGTATAGTCTGGTGAAGGCTTTCATGAGAAAGCTGCAGTTTCTTTCAAGGCAACTGGAGAGCAACAGTCTCACTCGCATGCAAACTCTGAGCAAAGTCACACCATCAGCTGATCTCCTCTGCAGGTTCTCACCCATGTTAGAAGCACTGCATGGTGAGTTTTCAAGGCGATTTAAAGACTTCTGAACAGTTGAGGGTGAAATGCACATGATTTCCTCTCCCTTTACCTGCAGTGTGGATAATGTACCCAGTGATGTTCAGCTGGAACTCACTGACCTCAAAGCTAGTTATTTATTTATTTGTTTTTACTGACAGTCAGTTTAACTCATCAGTTTATATGTTAAATCTATAATATGAGCATTATTCCTTGCATTGTTTGCTCAGATGTCTTTTTCAAAAATGAATCAAAGAAATCATTTTGGAAGTTACTTTCTGTTATTAGGGTTTCTAAAAATTCACAAAGCAGATTTCAGTGTCATACATGCATTTATTGCCAATATGTTGCTTTGTGGAAATGCAAAAGAGCTTAATTTTTTTGTGAGTATAAAATTAGGGTTGGGGTGCCCATTAAAAAAATATTCTGTGAAACTGTTGGGCAGAAATGTTTTGCATATGTTCAAAATCGTGCTGATCCGAAAGGTTTTTTATTTTTTATTTTTTTTTTGGGCATGTGAAAGAGGGGAAAAAACAACTTAACCGACCTTCCTCTGAGTTTTGTGATCAGTTGGAGTGTTTTATGCATTGAAGTGACTGCCGGCTGGTTATTTTGTTTACGTGACGTTGCCCTGCGGCTTCCGCGAATACTTGCAGAATCAGGCAATGAGAATGTGTTTCATTCAGCCAGTTGCAACACACTTTTATTGGCTAACTTCGCTTGGACCAATGATGTGGAGAATAATCTAGATTGTGCGTCGCCCCCTCTCTCATGGGTAACTGACTTCCGGTCACGGTGGAGGGGGACTCCCCGAGGTTCTTGTTTTGTGTTATGGATTCGTGTTATTTCTGTATTAATTTCTGTGGTTGGTTCTTGTGGTGCTGTTGCCTGTGAAAACGTATTTGTAAATGTATTTGCATTTTAATGCATATGTTAAATTCAGTACAGGCAAATAACTAAAATACTGGATTTTGTACTTTTTTATAAATTATTATTAATTTGGTCTCAGACATTTTAGTTCATTAGAGGTCATTTTTTTTTTTTTTCAAAAAAAGTTATTTTGTGTAATTGTATGCATTTTATTTTATTGTAAAATATATTTTTGTATTATTTGAGATACACTTTATTAAAAAAACAAAAAGCAGCACCCTTGACCACTTCCCATTTTCCCCCATTTTCTTCTAAGCCTGTTTTCATCCCTGAACTAAATCATTTGAGGGTGAAGGGCCTTGCTCAAGGACCTAACGTTGGCAAGTTGGTGGCACTGGGGCTTGAACTGCTGACTTTCTAATCAGTAACCCAGAGCATTAACTACTGAGCCACCGCTGCCCCTTTCTTAGATATATGTAGGTACCTTCACAAAAATTTTTAGTAAAATCAGAGATTGGTCGCCTGTGCTTGGCCTGCCTGATATCCATGTGAGAAACAAGGATCATCTTGTTTCACTTTATTGCAAGTTGCATAGAGCTGCCCTTTGATATAAGCATTTAATTTATGCTGCATTGTTGTGTGCCTGTTAAGCAAGGAATTAAGCCACCTCTGTATGGCACCTCTTTTGAATGATTTTCTGAATAATTTACTCGTTGGTGGTTCTCCCTCTGTAAACATTTTTGACCATCTCAAGGTGCTTCCACCTTTTTATGTTGTGTTACTGTGTTGAGGTGATGGAAACCATTTCCTAATTTCTTACAGTACATCACTTTGGCTCGAGTTCTGTTTTAAACGTGTTCTACTGCATAAATAAAGTTTGACTTGACTCCGTGGTAAAAGGTTTGCTGCAGCTGGATTAGGCCTGCTAATTTGAGAAATATACTTTCCCCCCTCAGGTCTTGGTATTTGTCCATTCACGAAAGGAGACAGGGAAGACTGCACGAGCAATCAGGGACATGTGTCTGGAGAAAGACACGTTGGGACTTTTCCTCCGGGAGGGTTCTGCATCCACTGAGGTTCTAAGAACTGAGGCAGAGCAGTGCAAGGTCAGTCTGGATTCAAGGAGTCCAGTTAAAACGTCTCGTAATACTTCAATTACAGAACTGCTTTTACTGCTGATGGGGAGCACTACAACGACTATGGTGCATTTAGGGATTTACTGGCTTCAGACTGTATGTGTTCAACCCCCTCAGCGATTTCACTAACATTGCACACTTGTCTAATCGAATTGAACCATGTTGATCAATGATGTATCTTTATTGTGATCAATCCTGTAGAATCTGGAGCTAAAGGACCTCTTGCCATATGGCTTTGCCATCCATCACGCTGGCATGACCAGAGTGGACAGAACACTGGTTGAGGATCTTTTTGCTGATAGACATATACAGGTATGTGTAATAAAGTGAGATGTAACCATGAGGATCATACAGGAATGAGCGGTGTGTGTTCATCTCTTTTTACAAGCTTTATTATGTATTTACCATTTCTGATGGCAAAAATATCAGGTTCAGTTTATTTCTATTTCAGTGATTATTGATCAAATAGAAAGATGAATTCACTTTAGTCTCTGTTGGTTCATTCTCTTGTGGCTGATGTGTAGAAATGAATATATTGCTAGTATAGCTAATCAAACATGGAGCAGTGCTTATACAACCCTTATTTCAGGTACTGGTGTCGACTGCCACACTTGCTTGGGGAGTTAATTTGCCAGCACACACAGTCATCATCAAAGGCACACAAGTATACAGCCCAGAGAAAGGCAGGTGGACGGAGCTCGGAGCTTTGGACATTTTACAGGTCAGTCATTCAGCTTATTAATTGAGGAGATGCACCCACTGCTTATGGTGCATTCCCATTTTGAAATTGTGTGGGACTGTTCAAGTGTCAGTACTGATTATCAAACTGAGTTCATAATGCCAAAATATTTTAAATGACAAATGAAGGGAGATAATGAGCACTACTGCACAACATCTTTAAATTCAACATCTTTAAGCTTTCGGGATTTCCCGGCTCAGAGTGGTCATGGATGATTCTTCTTTTTCCTTTTGTTGTATTATCAGAATCGGAATACTTTATTGATCCCGGAGGAAATTTTTTAAATTATTATTATTTTAGCACCCTATGTCCTGTAATCAGTCTGTCTATTTGTCCATGTGTCCATATTCTTGTTTGGACTATAAATTGTGATTTGTCTGTGACCTGGACCTTTACCTTGACCCCACTTAAAAAGAAAAGACCTGTCCTTGCTATATTTCCTATATGCTTAGCCTCATATACACCAAAAAAGGCACACTTCTGCATTTTGTTAAGGGGGAGTGTCACATACAGCGCATATTGCAGTAATATTTTGACTAAATATTTGTACGTGATAGTGAAAAGAAAGCAAGTAATGATTTTGTGGGCATGAGGTGCTATCTTGACACAGGGACTTTAATTTTCATCCAGGAACTAACATGGGATTTTTCATGGGTCGTCTTGATCTTTGTTTCAAGTTTACAAGGTTGCTTTTTCTATATTTTGCTTGTCAAGGTAAGTTAGTGTAATAACTCGAAGGAAATTACAGGATTACCAAATGTTGGGTATGGTACTCCCTCAGGGGTGAATAGGCTGGAATTGTATATGGATAACTTTGGCCTTGTTTTAAAGTCAAAGCAGTCGGTAATCGCCTTTCAGTGGCAGTGTGTAGACCCCTCTGGTCTATTTTGTTTTTTCCAATATGAATGCTTAAGTGATAGAATTGGTAACAGGAGTCTGCATGCATGGTTAACATTTTTAATCATTAAACTATTGTACTCCAACAAACTGCCTCGCTTATGCTTTATATATGTAAGCGTTTTGTTCAAGCACACCCATGGCTTGAGAGCTTTGTCTTCGACACATTTGGATGGTCTTCAGCTTTTATCAGACAGGCTGATGATTCTTTTTAAGTTCTATGATGTTAAACCTGGGCGTGGCCAGTGATGATAATTATATCCTTTCAAAGATTTGCTTCTAGTGTTAGATATGATAGTTGAAAATATCTGCAAAGTTCACATTTAGCCACTTACTAACTTTCCCAGTTTTTATCAGCAATTCTGAATGGATCAGCAAGTTTCTTTGTACTAGCAACTAGTTTATCATAATTTTCCAACACAAGATGATCCATGCTTGTAATCAGTTTTAAGTTCATCTGAACGAAATTGATTAAAGTAATCTTTGCTTAACAGTATTTCACTGCATTCGATTGGCTGTATGTTTGGACTCTAGCAGTGACTGCGTAGTGAATAAACTGGAAGTACAATTACCCTGATCTATAAAATGTGGGATTAGGCTTAGAGAGAGTGTGTGTGGGTGTGTGTGTGTGTACTTCAGATGCTGGGTCGAGCAGGCCGTCCACAGTATGACTCGAAAGGAGAAGGCATTCTGATCACATCCCATGGAGAGCTGCAGTATTACCTTTCTCTGCTCAACCAGCAGTTGCCTATAGAAAGTCAAATGTTGGGAAAACTCCCAGATATGCTCAACGCTGAGATTGTGTTGGGCAATGTCCAGAATGCTAAGGTAAGACTTTACCAGAAATCATTTTTTATGACAATTTTGAACATTTCGGCACATTGTTGTAGTAATGGTGTTCAGAATAAACTGGTATTAAGAGGTGAATGTTAATTTATATTTATATATATTTATATATATATATATATATATATATATATATATGTGTGTGTGTGTGTGTATATGTATGTGTGTATGTGTATATATATATATATATATATGTGTGTGTATGTATATATATATATATATATATGTGTGTGTGTGTGT
>JAOUQZ010000034.1:8717157-8736131 GCA_028564935.1 Neosilurus hyrtlii
ATCTGTATGTATATGTGTGTGTGTGTGTGTGTGTGTGTATATATATATGTATATATGTGTGTGTGTGTATATATATTTTCTGGGGTGAAATTCTAGGAGGTAATGGGCGTGGCATTTTGTTTTTAAATATGTGGCATTCTGTACAGGAGTTATGGTTATTATTTATTTATTGTTCCTTCCTTCACTCTCTGCAGTGATCCTTACCCATGTGGGAAAATAACTCTTCCAAAATCCCGGTGGTTTGAGCTCTACAGCACATTTTATTTATGTAAAAATAATAGTTAGAATAATAATAATAATAATAAACTATAAAGTTCGCAGCCCTTCTAAACTTAAAATAGACAGACAATCGGGTAACTACTGGAAAATTGTCATTGTATACGTGGAGTGTATATACACACATACATAATTAACAGTCTCCAACTTAATACCCACTTTGCTGTAATTGGTCACAATTGTGTTATTTTGTACACCACAGGTCAGACTATTTGTCGATATTCACCTTTTTTAATGTGATATTTGTTTCTTTAGGATGCAGTTAACTGGATGGGTTACACTTACCTGTATGTCCGGATGCTGCGTAACCCAACACTCTATGGGGTTTCCCATGATGACCGCAACATTGATCCTCTGCTAGAAATGCGTAGGATGGACTTGGTGCACACGGCTGCCACTGTACTGGAGAAGAGCAACCTGGTTAAATATGAGAAGAGGACTGGGAGCTTCCAGGTGAATTATGGGGCCAACGGTTACGACATGTTTCATGATGCATATAAACACAACACTTTTTTTTGCCACTTTTTCAACATTATAAAGATATCATATTAGGATAAATATTATTAAGGAATGGTACTAATTTTATTCGGAACTCCCCTCTTTATGGTAAATTTTTATTTATTTATTTGAGAGAGAGAGAGATGTTTGTGTGTATAAGTGTGTATATGTGTGTATATGTATGTATGTATGTGTATATATATATAAATTTTTTTTGTTTATTTATTTATTTATATATATATTTTTTTATATATATATATGTGTGTGTGTGCAATATGTTTGTTTTTTTTGTTTTGTTTTTTTTAATTATTTCTACTATAAATCAGTTGTAAACAATGGCCACTGAGGTAAATACAGTTAATCTTTGCAGGGATGTTTTCCATATTATAAGACAATTATTATAACATTGAATTTGTCATTGGTGAAAACCAATTGTTTATTTTGGGGTAACACTGCACAAGATGGTACTGGGCTATTTTTCAAATGGCTATTATTTTTTGCAAAGGTCGTTCAACATCTGCCAAACACTGCTCAGAATGTTTTATGAGTCTGTTGTGGTCAGCGCCATCCTCTATGCTGTTGCATGCTGGGGCAGCAGGCTGAGGGTTGCAGACGAACACAGAATGAACAAACTGATCCACAAGGCCAGTGATGTTGTGGGGATGGAGCTGGACTCCCTGACGGTGGTGTCAGAGAGGAGAATGTTGTCCAAAATAAAGACGATACTGAACAACACCTCACACCCTCTTCACATCCTGTTGATCAGTCACAGGGCACGTTCAGTGAGAGACTGATACCACCTAAATGCTCCACTGAACCACACAGGAAATGTGAACATTAAACTGCACAACTTCGCCATATAGCAACAACATTCACTGTTATACATTTACACTCTACTGTTTATCAAATTGATAATACTGTACATATTACTCACTGATACCATTCATTCTGGATCTGTTTATGTAGATATCAGTAACTTCTCATGTCCACTTACAGGTACCCACACACACACACATAATATACAGTGGTGTGAAAGTGTTCGCCCACTTCCTGATTTCTTTTTTTTTAATGTTTGTCACACTTAAATATATATTAAATTTATATTATATGTATTCGGCAGACTCTCTTTTTCAGAGCGACTTATCATTTTTATACAATTGAGGGTTAAGGGCCTTGCTCAAGGACCCAACAGTGGTGAAAGTGGGGATTGAACCGCTGACCTTCATATCAGTAACCCATCGCCTTAACCACTAAGCCACCACTGCCCAAATGTTTCAGATCATCAGACAAATTTAAATGTTAGTCAAAGTCAACACACAAGAAAACACAAAATGCAGTTTTTAAATGAAGGTTTTTATTATTAAGGGGGAAAAAAAATCCAAACCTACATGGCCCTGTATGAAAAAGTCATTGCCCCCTAAACCTATTAATTGGTTTGGCCACCCTTAGCAGCAACTGCAATCAAGCGTTTGCGTATTAGGATTTTACTAATAATTAGCCACCTGCAGGGCTTTCAAATTAAGCCAGTGGCCGGTGGGATTTCCGTCTACCAGAGTCCTCTGTGCTGTCTAATTTCTTATCATTTTCCAAAGAAAAAAAACTGCATATTTCCTGCACGTAACGTGCCTCCCGCCATCCCACCCACGTGGTAACGTGCTGACTCACTGCTGCCACTTAAACCATGCTTTGCCCTGATTTGTCAACTCTCCATGTCGCGGACACTCCTCCACATGCGTCGATTGTATTGTGCGTAGTATATCTGATTGAAGATTATGCGACCTATTGTGTTGTCTGTATATGCACTACTTTATTCATGGCTTCCAGAAAGCGAAAGCACAATGAGCAGACAACTGCAGCCGGTCTGACAGCGGTGGTTCAAATGGACACTTAAACTAACAAGACATGGCTGAACACGGAAATCAGCTTGTAAGACCAAAGGTGGTGAAAAGTGAACCCAGGCTGGGGCAACTACCAAGAGCTCTGCTTATAGCCAGTGTGTAAAAAGTAAGATAGAAAAAAAGCACTTGGATTTGTTTCATTTGCATTTTAAGCGCAGGTTCTATACACTACTTTAGCTGAATAAGCATAATTTGCACACACAGCCAGTGCAGTGCCATGTGTGTTCATCAATTTCTCATGATGGATCCTCAGTTCAGCGTCTTATTCTGACATTTTCAAGTTGGTCAACTGTAAGGATGACATGAGGACAGATGTTTCTCCTATTTATAGTGGTTCTCCTGCTACTCAAAAACAAATTGAAAGCTCTGCACCTGGAACAAACCCGGGTGTAAGAGCTGCAACCTCCACATCATCTGTAAAGGAAATTCCAGGTTTACCTATGGCATAGGAAAAGGGCTTTAAAAGGTGACAATTTAGTAGAGACACTTTGTTTCATTCTAATCTTAGAGAGTAGTGCAGTCATACCACCCCAGGATTTTCCAGACTCCTTTTAACATACTATTCATTCGTCCACCTGATTTTAATTGTGGATGGTATGGAATATAAAATTTCAGTGAATGTTCAGTTATTTGCAAAATTTATTGATTTCTTTTGCAGCTGTGACCTTTGCTACAAAAGGTACACCTTGTTCACTTGCATTGAGAGACGGAATACTGTAGTGTGGGATAAATTGCTTTGCTGTCTGAATTTTTAGTACAGTGTTGGCACTTTCTTAAGCATGAGGAAAAGCTTTGGGAATCTTTCCGATAATCATATAAATATCATGTTGTTTACAGTTCTTAATGGTTGTCCCAAAAACTTGCTTATTTTGAATACTGGATATGATATTGAAGTTACTCTGATAGCTAAGTCAGCTTGATCATCTTTCTTCTAATTCTTCTTATTCTATCTAATACGACTTTTTTTTTTTGTAGGTGACAGACCTGGGCCGAATTGCCAGCCACTTCTACATCACGCATGATTCCATAATGACTTACAATCAGCTGCTAAAGCCTACACTCAGTGAAATTGAGCTCTTCAGAGTGTTCTCCCTCTCCTCTGAATTCAGGAACATCACTGTTAGAGAGGTAAATTAATAAGTTAGATTCTTACAGCTAGTAAATGTTACAAATTTATTTATTAGATTGTTTTTAGAATAAGTAAAATCATCAGAATACTTTATTGATTCCAGAGGAAATTGTGTGCACACAGTTGCTCCATACTAAGTAAAGAAAAGGATAAGATAAGTTTCAAGTGTGTTTCAAGTCTCTTGTTGCTTGATTTCAGTTTACTAGTGTTCACTGAATACATATTATTTAGGTTGTTAATGAGCTTATTTTAATTTCTCTAATCAGAAGTAAGAGCACATACCTACTGGGATGTCATGGATTTTACAGTTATGTGATGTACTAAAAAACATATTGGTGGCCGTGCTAGAAAGATGTACATTGCAGTGCGTCTAATAAAAAACTTTTGTATTTACTTTCACCAAAATAGCACATTGTTCTGATTTGTTTTAATCAGAACAAGCAAAAGATTATCCCCTTTATGCCCCACCCACAGAGCTGCCTTGAGGCTCCTCAGGGAGATTGTGTGTTATCCAGCGTCTTATTTTTAGGTTCCAAATTGACCAGCACTTGCTATACACATCTTTAGGGTGTGTAATAATGGTGTGTGTGTCCTCATGTGTCCAGTGTTTAAAACACAGCCTGAGTTTGCTGTGCTTGAGAAATGCAGACATGGTGTGAAACTAAATCAAAACTGCGGCACTGTGTTGCTCACTGGTTAGCTAAACACAGAAATATAGAAGGTGAGATTGTAAGAAACTATTGGATGTAGAAAGGACACTAATGGCACAGTGCACACAATGGATCAGTTTATAATACTTGGCCAGTTTCAAGTCACAACCCGGAAATTAAATATACAAATCTAGAGACTGCTTAACGGCTATCGTCATAAAATCAGTCTTAAAGCTCCAGTCTTACATAAAATATTTAGTCATGTTTTTGTTGCTAATAGTTCATGGTGACTAAATAAATCAAACCTTTCAGTTCCAACATTTATCACGGCTGTGTGTTCTGTGATATTTGAGTTAAATTTTGTGTTTCCTGGCTCTTTAAGCCCACAGCTTCCAAACAGGCTAAACTAGGTCAAGTCAGGTCACGTGGTACGTGAAACATCACACACTTAGGATTAAGGATGGGTTAAGCTTCATAAAGTTCCCGCAAGAGGACTGGATCCCTGAATAACAACCACCGCGTTCGGGCGGCCTGGGAACCGACTCCGAGAAGACTCGATTCATTAATTCAGATACACATACAGTATATATAAAGGCTTCAGAGTCGATTCCGCCCCGTTTGAGGAAACAGCTTTTACATTAATAAGAAATCTTAAGGTTAGTTAATATTTCATGGATGATTAAATGACTAACAGATTGTAATGATCTGAACCCTGCATTTATACATGCATCTAAAATAATAATATTAAAAAGTTTCATATATATAATATATACATTGTACTGCATCCTTTATGTAGATACTAATTTTTATAGATGCTTGAGTAGATTTAAATACGCTATATATTTATACACAGTGGTGCTACGTAATATATTTACATATGTTGCTTTGTGTATAAGTAAGTTACACAATATTGGGGTTGGAATCTGATCACAGACGATGCTCACCACGCAGTGTTTCTGAGTCGCTCTTCCCTGTCGTCTTAATCCTCTTCACTGAAACATGACCCCCCCTTGGGTTCATATGCGAATAAAACATTCCCTAAATCATGTTCATCAGTGCCAGGTACACTCACATCGCTCTAAATGTTGTTAAATTGACTAGACACTGACGAGGACTCCCGGCTGCACGCTTTTAACAAACCGGCAAGACCAGTTTCTGACGTAGCAGATTACGTCACCACATGTGCTGCGTTTTGGAGAGCTAATGCTGCTCGCTCAAAAAAACTGGATTTATTTCTTTATCTACATACATGCTCTAATGATTTCAACATGTCTACGTAAGACTGGACCTTTAATGCCATTTTATTTTTGTGTTCTTGGTATAATTATTTCTTTAAAAAAAAAAAACTGAAAATAGATATATTGTATAGTGTGTGTGTGTGTATAATATAATATAATTTCAGCTTCCCAATGGCAAAAAAGTACATACTATTCAGAGATATATGCACACACAGTACTGGGCAAAAGTTCTGGGGCACCCTATTTTTTTTAGGGTTTCAGTTTTCCTGGAAATGTTGACTGTCACACTTGATTCGTTATTTGCATGTAAATCGCAGCAGCCTTCATAAAATTTTTGTTTGAAAAGTGGTCTGTTGTACATAATATGCTGCACTCTTTATTGACGTACTGCACTTTTTTATGTAACATTTCATTTTGTGCTAGGAAAGTAATGTTTGGAAATCTAAAGTGTTTTTGTACTTACTAATATACAAATTATAAAATAAAAATCTGTATCAAAATTTTTTTACTAAAAGGGGGGGGGCACCTAAAACTTTTTCACTGATATAGATTCTAGTGTGAAACTAATGTATTTGAATTCTGACTGACAGGAGGAAAAACTTGAGCTTCAGAAGCTTCTGGAAAGGGTGCCGATTCCAGTGAAGGAGAGCATTGAGGAGCCCAGTGCTAAGGTTTGCGTGAGACTGAAGAGTTGTTTCATACCAATTTGTAATGTCCAAGCATAAAATGTTTAACCTACTGTCCCTTTGTTAGATAAACGTGTTGCTTCAGGCCTACATCTCCCAGCTCAAGCTGGAGGGCTTTGCTCTAATGGCCGACATGGTCTATGTCACCCAGGTGAGTTGATAGTTCAAATATTTTATTAATGTTACAAATCACTCCATATGAGTTTAATGCTGCTCCACTGCTGATTGCAAAGCAAAGCAATCCTGTAATTTAATATTTGCTCTGTGTCCAGAGTGCAGGTCGACTAATGAGGGCCATCTTTGAGATTGTTCTAAGCCGGGGTTGGGCTCAGCTCACTGACAAGACTATGAATCTTTGCAAGATGATCGACAAAAGGATGCAAGTTATTCAGAATTAATGTTTCTTTTATTTTTATTTAAAATATGTTACAAATCCATTTTCTGTGTAGGTTGAGTTTTACATTATTTGACATTTAACTGTGATCATTATAAACACTCGTCTAAATCTGCATGTGTCTGGCTCAGGTGGCAGTCTATGTCTCCTCTGCGACAGTTCCGCAAGCTTCCCGAAGAAGTCATCAAGAAAATTGAGAAAAAAAGTTTTCCATTTGAACGACTATATGACCTCAACCACAATGAAGTTGGTTAGTGGGCTATGCATGGAGATCTATTTTAGTTCACTTTTTACTTTACCCATGACTTGCTTACATGTAAATAAATTTTACCCACTCAGGTGAATTGATTCGTATGCCCAAGATGGGGAAAACCATACACAAGTATGTGCATCAATTTCCCAAACTGGACCTGGCAGTGCATCTGCAGCCCATCACCCGCTCCACGCTTAAAGTAGAGCTCACAATCACACCAGACTTCCAATGGGATGAAAAGGTCAGTTGGTCATTCTTTTTTTTTTTTTTTATTTTGGGGTGGGGGGGTGGGGGTGGATGCTTGTATGCTTGTGTAACGTTCCAAGACATCCCAAAAACCTATGTCTCTTGCAGCCATACGTTAAACCCAACAGGAAGTCTGCTGTTTTTACATTTACAGCATTTAGCAGACACCAATTAGATCATCTTACAGAAGTGTTTACAATCACTGTTAGTGAATACATTATTTAAATTTGAATACAAAGATTTTTGTTTTTTATGGCACTTGGTCATGGCTGAATGTACTTCTCCCGCACACTTTAGCAGATTGACTTCAAGTTCAGTCACTCCAGGGTTTGGAATGTTTGAAGGAAGCTGAGCTGATTAAATGTTTGCCCCAGGAGTGGCATAAAGGCACCCAAGAGCAATGTGAAAGACTGCTAGAGAACATTCCAAGGCTCATGAAAGCTGTGATTAAATCTGAGTTATTCCACTAAGACTGACCTCTGAATTATTTTGAAGTTCATGCATTAGTAGTGTGCTTAAAATCAAATATGATCTTGATTACTATCGCTCATTCAAGGTCTTATAACAACCTGTCAAAGCATTTAATCACATGTTTATGTGCAATTTGGGGGAGATGTCAGTATGAAATAAACAAGTGTTCATGTTCCTCAAGAACTTATTTATGCATAGTAAAACCTGAGAAAGTGCAGATCTTCAGGTGTGTTTATAGTGGGTATAGTGACATCCCCCTTTAAAATATTCACATTGTGTTTGTCAAAAGATCAAACCCCTTTAATTCACCCAAAGAAATACTTGCACATGTATTCAGCTGTAATTATTCAAATTAGTTCAGTACAAAAAAGAATTTTCCCACAACATCCCAATGATTGGAACTGTAACTGAAAGCGAACAGTCAACTATGCGTGGCAGAGCACTGTCCAAAGAACACAGGGATCAGGTTATTGACAGGCACAAGGAGATGGATGCAAAACAAAAAACAGCACAGTAAGGTCCATAATCAAGAAGTGGTGTTTGGTATCCATCCTGGATCAGGCTGTCCCTCCAAACAAAGAAAGAGGCTTCCAGGAGGTCCACAGCAACTTTGAAGCAGTTACAGGAATTTTTGGCAAAGAATAGTTATTGTGTGCATGTAACAACAATATCACAAATTGTGCTTGCATATCGGTTTTTAATTAGACATTTGGCAGACAGGGTTGTGAAAATAGAACTTTGAATGTGTTGAAGGCACCCATGTTGATAGTGTTACTGATATGTTACATGGTACATATTAGTTAAAATGGATTGAGCAAGGTGCCGAAATGTAGGTTAGTCACAGGTTGATAATGCAGATTGTGATCTCACAGCACTTTGTTTAGCTCTTAAGATGTTGTCCAACAATATTTCAGCTTGTCGATAGAGCAGTTTATGTTGTATCCCATTAGCGATACACAAGGTCGTAAGTGACCAGTTAGTGGGCATAAAGCTATCAATGAAAATGAACAAGGCAGTGTTGCTTGTAAACAAAGGTAGTAACTAACATGTCTTGTACAGTGGATGTACACAGTAATATATGAAAGTGTAATTTCACACTTTCAAAGGTTTTTTCAAAAAATCATACCAAATGTCACTTACAACTGTGTTGCTCATGGGACAATTTTTATTTGTCTACTTCACGTTCGCTTATCCATTAATTGAAGACTAGTTCATCCTGATTTTGGTATTGAACCCAGTAACAATGCTTTATCTATTAATTTCATTCTGCTATTGTAATTGTGAGTGTTCTTCTAGAAGAAAGTATTCTCCGACAAGCAATGTTGCCATTTTTCAAAAAGGGCACGTCCCGGGGTTCCGTGTGTGTGTGTGTGTGTATATATGGATTTATGCAAGCACGCCTTACACACATCGGATACCATGTGTACTTTACATAATGCATTTCGCATGCTGTGCATATGGAATCTTAGCTATAGTTGTTGGTTATAGTCAAAAATTAAAGCAGCTGTTATGAAAGGTAGGTATAGAAGGTCCCCTCATACTCTATTGTGGTTCTAGTGGTGAACAATGCTGAATAATTTGCTGCCTGTTTAAGTATTTCAGCTGTTTTAGCTATGCTATATCTGTATATGGAAAATTAAGACTGCACAGGAAGTAAAACTGGCATGATAGCCAGCACTTGTACCAGCCAATTAAAAATGAGCCACTTCACTCTTTGCTTATGCGCCCATGTGCGTAGCATACAGGTAATCATTTTGATCACTGATTACACCAGTGGTGATGCCATTTTTTGCTTCATCGGTTAATTTTAATTGTCAGATTGTTGCACAGCCTTTAATATTCTAATATTTTCTTAGATCCATGGGTCATCAGAGGCATTTTGGATCCTGGTGGAAGATGTTGACAGTGAAGTGATCCTACACCATGAATATTTTCTTCTCAAAGCCAAGTATGCTCAGGATGAGCACCTGATCACTTTTTTTGTGCCTGTGTTTGAGCCACTGCCACCACAGTACTTCATCAGAGTCCTCTCAGATCGCTGGCTATGTAAGTTAGAAATTTCTTTTATCCTGAACGAATGAATGAATTAGAAGCCATGTTGATGGTTTGCGATTATTCTTCCCTCAATTAGCTTGTGAGACCCAGCTGCCAGTGTCATTCCGCCATCTGATCTTGCCAGAAAAGTATCCACCTCCAACAGAGCTACTGGACCTACAACCTCTTCCTGTATCTGCCCTCAGAAATGCTGCCTTTGAGTGTCTCTACCAAAACATGTTTCCTTTCTTCAACCCAATTCAGACCCAAGGTACTCCAAAGTGCATAGATTCTCTTCCCTAAATTTGCTTCCATTACAAAGTGTGCCAGGAAATGCATGATGTTTATGCTAAGAAAAGAGCAGGTCCTCGGGGACAATCTATCTGCACCTTGCCAACAACTACACAGTAAAAAAAAAATACAACTAAGGAATTATTATCTTATAGTAAACTTTTTTTTTTTTTGTATTTTTTTAAATAATTTTTAATAGCACTTTTGATGAGTAGAATAATTTTGTTCTCTTTACACCTCTGCTAAGTAGGGTAGCTTTAGCAACTTTAGAGATTTACATTTCCATGAGATCAGCGTTGTCTGTAATACTCGAACCAGCCCATTCACTATCAACAGAATCATTCGGCAGTTTGATGTGAACATTAACTGGAGCTCCCGACCTGCATCTTCATGGTTTTATGCATGATTGAAAAACTACATGAATGAGCATGTGTATAAGTGTTCCTGTTTCAGTGACTGGTGTGACCTGTGAATCTGTGCTTCCCCCAGTGTTTAATGCCGTGTACAACAGTGATGATAACGTATTTGTTGGAGCCCCCACTGGAAGTGGGAAGACTATCTGTGCCGAATTTGCCATTCTCAGGATGCTGCTGCACAACTCAGAAGGCCGTTGCGTATACATCACACCCATGGAGTCTCTGGCTGAACAAGTATGCAAATATGTTTTTGCACAACTTGTTAAAAAAATGCAGAATGGCTAGTTGTTCTCATGCAATAATCTGTGTGACACTCATGAAAATGAACAGCCTTTAATGGCTTTTTTGTGATTTGGATGTCCTTAACAGCATGGTCCTTAATTTTATTATCTCTATTCTAATGTTTGCTTTTTGGTGCTGACATGCATTTTGAGTTTATTTATTTAAAAAATGCCATTTATCCATGATGCACACATACATATAGATATGTTTAACTTTTATTAACAAAGATAAGTGGAGCAGTTGATCAAGCTTTTTGATGCATAACTCAAGTTGCCACTAAAAACATAAAATATTTTATTTAACTCAACAGTTAAAAACAAAGAAATTTTGTTCTCTTCTAAAAGGAGAAAACCTATTTCCCCTTAGTAGAACATGTGACTCTTGAATGAGTAACACTGGTGTTGCAGTTTTGAACTTTCAGATATGTGACGTTATTGGAAGCCCTGGTAGACAGTAGAAAGGAGGAGTAGTCATTACTGTACTAAATGTTTTTCCCTAAAATAGGAAAGCAGTAACCCTTTCTCCTGCTGGTTTGTAGGTGTATGTGGATTGGCACCAGAAGTTTCAAGGTCTTCTGAATAAGAAGGTAGTCATACTTACTGGAGAGACGAGCACTGACCTAAAGCTACTGGGAAAGGGTGACATCATCATCAGCACCCCAGATAAGTGGGATATTTTGTCCCGTCGATGGAAGCAGAGGAAGAATGTGCAGAATGTCAGCCTCTTCATTGTGGATGAAACTCATCTCATTGGTGGAGAGAATGGGGTAAGGCTCATTACATTCACAGGTCGGGTGTGTTTTAGCTTTGAGATCATTTCTGCAAATTATATATAATTTAGAAATAAACTTCATTGGTCATGCTTTATGGAACATCAAGGCTGTTTGGGGGGGGTGTATGGGGGGAACCATTGTATTTCTATTATAACTTTTCTCTCTCTTGTTCTGTTGTTTTAGCCTGTACTGGAAGTAATCTGCTCAAGAATGCGGTACATCTCCTCTCAGATTGAGCGTCCCATCCGCATTGTGGCACTAAGTTCATCTCTGTCTAACGCCAAAGATGTGGCCCACTGGTTGGGTTGTAGCACCACAGCAACCTTCAACTTCCATCCAAATGTTAGGCCTGTTCCACTGGAGCTTCACATTCAGGTACAGAACTCAGGATTAAACAGCGATCTTGATTTGGGTTTTTTTTTTTTTCTGTCAGTTGAAGAGACAAACAAAGTGGATAAGATGATGATGACATAATGCAATGCGCTTATTGTCCCAGATGTAGCCATTCTAAATCAATGTCAGAACCAACATTGGTCAAAAACCCACCTTTAACATTTGTGCTTACCTTAGAGTAAGTTATTTATACCTACAGGTGGAGCAGCTTCCCTCTCAGGGAGGATGCCAGCTTACACTGCTACATTTCTACAGTAGCCCTAAATATACGAATAGAACCCTGGATATAGAGAAAGCCATTTGCTTTGTACACTCAAGCCTATAAGATGCCAGGTTTCTTTTATTTAAACATATAAGACCAAAATAGAGAATGCAATTTCTGAAGAAATTGCGGTGTGAATGCTGAAAGCTGAATGGAACGCTGAAGAAGTGCTGAAAGTGCTTGAAAATTAACCACACATGGACGATCAGCTGATCATAGACACGTCTTTGTTTCCAACTACACTCACAGGTCTCAGTTCACAGTGGCATGTTTAACTGTCATTTCCACTGAAACACAGGTGTCTACAGGGTCAGATTAAGCTGTGCACACCCCTCGAACAATTCCTATTTCAAAAGCTGTAAGTCCTATTGATGAAATAATGTGACAGTCAGCACCAGGAGACTTAACTGAACACAGACATGTGATTTGTGTAGTGAACTGCCAAGGGATGGCATTTTAAAAACTGGGCTGTTTTGGATTTAGTCAGACGAGAGATATAATGGAGGTCAATAGGATCAGGGGGTGAGACTCCCTGTGAACAGAGCCTTCTACCCAAAAAGTGTAAATCATGTGGCTTAGTGAGTCGCACTGTGTGACAGTTGACAGGAATATTTAAAATTTGATGTATAAATTGTGCATAAAGAATAAAAGGTGTGGGCAGTAGAGGAGCTGAAGAATAAAAGTTTCAAAATAATCAGAAACAAGTTTTTTCCTACAGTGTGTGATGTCACGCACTCTAGCGAGTGCAATAGACACCCATTCAAAACACACAAACTGCCAAAAAATGAGCATGAAATATAAACTGCTGTCATTCAAACACTATACAAGATATCAAAATGTTGAATGGTTCAAAGAGGACCAAGTTTTTAAGGATTTACACACTCTCCCCATTCATTTCAATGGGGAATTTTTTTTTTAAATTATAAAAAATATCAAAACAGTGAGAAGATGCCAGAATGTCCAAATTGAGCGGAATGTTTTGATGTTTGAATGATGCTTCTATGATGCAAAAATGTGGAAGGAGATAGAGGCCAAAAAATGTGACAGAATAATAATAAACAATTTGTCCATAGAAGAACATACGTTTGAATTCCTTTCAGCATTCACACCAATATTTTCAGAAATTATTCTACTTATGTGACCTATAACCTGTCCAGTTCAACTCAAAAACCACATTGGAGAAAGAACATTTGGTTGAGAAGGCCGTCAGTATTTACTGGAATGCAGACCAGTCGGACAAACAGCAGTTGGATTACACAAATTAAATATGATCAGATATTTAACTCTTAAGCAATACGGAACATGTTACACATGGTGTCCATGTTTACTGGTTTAATCATTTTCATCAGCGATTTTAAAGTCTGTGGTTTACCATCCGTGCGTGCATTACGCTACTTCCGTTGCAAAGGTAAAAGCCTGTATGGAGAATCATTATGGACACACATACCAATTATGGTCTACATCAAATAAGGCTTGTAAGATGACTTGAAGTTTATTTTAAGTTTAAAAAAAAAAAAGTGGAAAAATGACTGATGGAGTGAACACAACCGTTCACTAACCTTTCACGTGTCATGGGTACTTGGACATACGCATGCTCTGTCTAACTTAAAGTCGAAGTTGAATTTCTAATGATCTAATTAGATCCCGGCGTTAGGCCAAAGGTTCCGGTCTATGTAAATGTAAGGATTATCATAATATTACTTTACTTTTGTACAGTGGCACCTCGCGAGACAAGTTTAATTGGTTCTGGGACTCAGCTTGTAGAGCTAAATGCTCTCATATAGTGCAAATTTTTCTGTAATAATGGAAAACCCATTGATGCGTTCCAGCCCCCCAAATATGCCTAATATAAAACATTTTGATGGTTGGTTTACTCACTATTATAAATAATAACCTGTGTTTAACAAAAGTAAGTACAAATATTAATTAATAAAATGCATAAAAAGGAAAAATAAACCTGCACAAGGAGAGGGAGGAGGGTTAATTTTTGGAAGGAGAGTTCGGTCTTTTAGGTGAGGGGCGCACTTGTTATTCTTTGACAGTTATTGTATCTTTGTGTTTCTTTTCACTTCTGTCCTTCTTTCTAATATCCTTTTTAGTCACCATGGTAATCACCATGGTAGGTTTTAATGTAGTAATTATCCACAAGAAGCACAAAGTTAACAATTAACTTGCAAGAGATGCTTACGCCACAAGAAACACATGCTATTTGACTCACCCAGCATTCCGCAGCCACTGTGATGACGCGTGAACAAGTGATTGTTTGTTTTATTTACTTGTGTGTGGGGCATCCTTGTGTTATGAGACATTCCTCGTCTTTTAGTACAGAAAATACTCATAAAGCATCTCTTGTTACACAAGTTCCTCTTATTAAGGGACACTTGCTTTGCAAGTTGCCACTTTCCTTTAGTACAATTTCCGTAAGCTCTCAAAAGTCTAGTAATAATAACATGAACAATATACAGCTCATTCTAAAGTTAATAACTTACTAGGACTGAGTGCGCACTTGTGGACTGCGGACAGACAAACACACACTTACTGCAGAATGAAAATTGGCGCATCACAGTACCTTCCATGGTCAGTTTCAGATGACTTGCCCTTTTAGGGATCAGTAAAATATTCTAAATCTGATTGGTTACTGATTGTTCTAATAAAACCTTTTCATCTGTGCTGTATTTCTCTGCACTTACTAGACTTTTCTCCATCCTGCAGGGTTTCAACGTGAGTCACACACAAACCCGGCTACTGTCTATGGCTAAGCCCGTGTACCACACCATCATGAAGCATTCTCCATCCAAACCATCTTTGGTGTTTGTGCCTTCTCGGAGACAGACTCGCCTCACTGCCATTGACATATTAACCTTCTGTGCTGCTGATGTCGTTCCACAAAGGTGTAGTGGCTGAATCATGTGTGCCGATACTTGCCTTTACATGTTTGATGTTATGGCTGGTTTTAAGATGGATTTGGAACATCTCCACTTCATTCTGATTTTCCGTACTGTGTTTTAGGTTCCTACACTGCTCTGAAAAAGACTTAGCACCATTCTTGGAGAAGCTGTCTGATGGTGCACTGAAAGAGACTTTGTCTAATGGTGTGGGTTATCTGCATGAAGGGCTCTCAATGACCGAGCGCAGGACAGTTGAACAGCTCTTTAACTCTGGTATGAAACTGTTTATTCAACACCATTGATTGAAAATTAGTCAGAACCCATAATTCAACAGAAACACCAGTTATTTTCTGTAAAAATAAGTCATGGTTCTTATAGTACTATCACTTCCTCCAGCCTTAATTCTGTTGGTCATTAACTGGTAGTAGCATGTTAAATATTTGATGAAGCTGACAGTTTGACATACTGACTCTCAAAAGGGCAAGAAATGCAATCTAACCAACATTTAGCAGAATGGATAAAATATACAGAATAGACAGGTAGCAGTGTCATCTTACCAAATAGTGAACCTGCACCACTGTGTAAATTCATAATGCCTATGTTAGTTTTTGTTTTATAAAGTAAATTTCATATACAAATAAAATTGTAAACTAACTATATCTATACTAATGCTGGCTCGGGTCTAGCTTTGATTTCTAAACAGCTTCAGTTTGTTGTATGAATTCCACAAGAAATTCAAAACCTTCCATTGAGATTTGGGTCCATGTTGACAGTTTTACCGTGCAATTTGTACAGATTATTTGGGTACACGTCATGCTGCAAGTCTCCCGTGGATCATCCCAAGTGCATGGGTGTTAGTTCCTGGATGGAAAAACAGAATTCCGTCAAAAAATCGCTAAAAGTTCTGGCACTGGCAACGTATCTGTGTATTTATCAAGCAGCAACCACCCAAGCTGGAAAGGAAGCTTACTCAGGAATCTCTTAAAGTGCAACATCATTAGGATCCACTAGGGACAGGATACTAAAGATTTCTAGTTCCACGGACTTCCATTCAAAAGCTATCAATTTCTCACATCAAATACTGAGTCAATAGATTTTTCTATTTCCACAAGTCATTTTGGTTCATTGACTAAATTCTATCTTTATCTATTTTGTGTGAGTCTACTGTATATACACAGTATGAACATTTAATTAAACTGTTTTATTCGCAAGTAGCTTAGAATTATACAATGTTTTATTCACAAGTAGCTTATGAATTGAATAAATCCCTTATGTGTGTGTGTGTGTGTGTGTGTGTGTGTGTGTATGTATGTGTGTGTGTGTGTGTGTGTGTATATATATATATATATATATATATATACATGTGTGTGTGTGTGTGTGTGTGTGTATGTATATATATATTTATATATATGAATGATATACACACATACATACATATACGGACAAAAGTATTGTTGCACATGTGGATATTCATGTATAAATGCCCATAATCTCACCAATCTATTAACCGATTTTCATCAGCTATGACCTAAAATAAAGAGGTAAAAACCTCTGATGGGACTGAATAATATGTGCTAGCAGCAGTATTGGAAAGAAATTTATTCTAATCTTTACAGCTTCTTAAATGTAAACATTCCCGTTTTTGCCTGGACAAAATTCTTGTCAGAAAGACTTAATTTCACCTTCAAGACTATATTATTACAGAAAAATAACCAAATGGCCTTGTTTATAACTAAATATATAATACTGTAGCAAATATAACATGTTGAAAAATTTAAAGCATAACTCAAGGTCAGTAGTGCTTCTGTAAACTTGGCCATGATGGTACTAGACTCCCAGGTGCTCGTCAGGATGAATAATTATCATATTAAAGGAATCAGACACCTTCATCAAATGGACAGAAAACAGTATTATCAACCCTGTGGTGAGAAATCTGAGCCACCTGCAGGTTTGAAATATAACGGGAAGCATATCTGTTGATATTTGCTTCTCGTTATGTTCCCACCCATCTTACATAGCTCTGTGATCCCTATGTACTGGAGGTGACCTTAAACCATGATGTTTTTCTTTCATACATGACTAGCTCTTCGGTGAACTCTGGGTCCAGAATTTTTTTAGATGGTCAGTAACAATATTGGTGGCGTATCAATATGATATTAAATTATTAATTCATGTTTCTGCTAATAACAGTTTCCACATATTTGGGCCTTGGTAAGCACTTCATGGTGTTCTAGCTGTGTCTTGTACAGGACCTGTATGGTGGATGGTGGCCTTTGCAAGAAATATTATGTAGACTTGATGCTGAAGCAGACATTGCTAGCTATGAGGCTAGCTATGGAGCTTTTGAGGGAGTAATCAGGAGGAACTACAGCTTTTGTGCAGCTATTTCTTTGTACATAGTTTTCCTTGCATGACCGAGCTTACCTTTGTGTACCCAGGGTGTCTGAAATTTCTTACTACTGCTTACAAATTATTTTCTTTTGGTTTTAGGAGATCTTGTCGGTTTCTACAGTTTTTGAAAGCCGCTTTAATAGCTGTATTTTCTGTAAGTTTAGTTAATCAGCACTTTTTTTTTTTTTACTAATTTTACAAATTACTTTGATCCAAAATTTGGTGTTACATGATTGCGAAGTCTTTTGTCCAGCCTAGAATGGATATGTTTGTTCTATTAGCCGTAAAAATATTTTTAAAAATTTGACAATTTCCTGTTGCTTTCACAAAACAATCTGTATACCTGTAGGATTAATGTAAGGAATAGTTGGTGAAAATCGGTTAATAGGTTGGTGAGATATGGGCTTTTATAAGACTTGTCAGTGTATGTGTGTGCGTGCGTGCGCGCATATGTACACACAGACATACACACAGTATTTTCAGTCAAAATGACTTTCACCTGCTAATACCCATGCCCAAAGGTTGTTCTGTTGGATTCAGATGCACCGAGTGGAAATGCCCCTGAAGAACAATGAACTCCTTGTCATGATTCTGAAACCAGTTTAAAAAGACTTTTCTACTTTTTTTTTTTTTTTATTTTGGCTTTATGACATAAAGCACAATCATACTGGATTGGCATTCGAGTAATTATTTGACTGATATGAGTGAGGCCAAAGTGGCAAAGAAAACATTCCTCGCACCATTACCTCCATAAACTAGAGATTCTTGTCCTGCTAATACCACAGGATGCTCAATTAGATGTGGGGAATTTGGAGCTAGTACTTAAAACTCTTCATGGTTCTCCAACATTTCTTGAACAGCTCTTGCAGTATGGCAGAGTGCATTATTCTGCTGAAAGAGGCTGCTGCCATTAGACTACAAAGGGCTGTACTTGGTCAGCAACAATGTTTAGGTGGGTTGTAAGAGTGAAAGGAACAACCACAAGAATTTCATGATCGAAGTTTTCCAAGGCCAAGAGCATAATACTCACCCTGCCAGCTTGTCTTCGCCCCATAGTGCATCCTGGTGCAGTCTCTTTCTTAGGTATTCAACGCATGCATGCAACTAGCAGTCTACATGCTGTTAAAAATTTTTTTTAAAGTGATTCATCACACCAGGCCACCATTAGTTGCTTCATGCTTCAGGTAAGATGCTCACATGTGCTCATCATGGAAGCTTTCAGTGGTGAACAGATGTCAGCATGACCCCTCTGATTGATGACAGGTGCTAATGTAGGGAAGTAATGTTATTCAGTTTACTTGTCTATGGTTTTAATGTTTTGGCTAATTGGTGTATTTGCTACCTGATAGTGCTGTGACATGCACTACTTGGATATCATTGTAGGTCTGTCACCATTACCTTGATCTTCCTCTTCAGGTGCCATGGCATGTGGTTTACCTCAGTTTTTTTTTTTTTTTTTTTTTTTTTTTTTTTTTTTTTTTTTTTTTTTTTTTTTTTTTTTTTTTT